>OX578135.1:12634927-13234927 GCA_951213105.1 Amaurobius ferox
ACAAAATTTCTTACCTAAATCCGCTATAAATTTAAATCATTTCTTTTCCTGGATTTTGAAAGTTCCAAAATTATTGACACCAACATTTGCACGGATTTTTTTAATATTACCAACTAAAATGAAATAAAAAATCACACTCCTACAAGAATTACAAAAGTACGAGTTAAACTTTCGGAGACATATTTTCGAAATCGAATTCGTAAGACAATCAGTGCAAATAGAATGTTTCATTCCAAAATGGCGCGCAGAACGATGTTACTAACGCAGAATTGGCGAAAATATTTTCAGACGATTCGTGTGGAAATGGCATAAACATGGAGATGAAATTGTGGAATTCAATTTGTACCTGCGTTTGAATAAATGGATGAATAAATTTAAATGGATTTGGTTGTAAAATTTAGTTTGTGGAATCACGTTCTAAGTTACAGATTTTAAAAAGAAAATGAAAATATATGCCTTTAAAAATATGGCATCCTAATGCCATATTAATATTTAAAAATTTGAATCCTTGGTATCTTACTTTCCCTATGTATATAGTATAATGTATAAGAAAAATACTGTGACGGGGTTAAATATTCGAGATTTTCCGACGAGAGAACTCGTTTCAAGCATGCCTGAAATCAAATCGAACGTTTTGGAAGTGACGTCTTTGTGTGTCTTTATGTATATCAATCTATGTATATTAGTGAGTGTGTCCGAGAGTCTGTGGATGCTATATCTCACAAACGAATGGAGTGTTTCGAGCGCAATTTGGTACAAATATTGCTGTTATACAATTGTCGAACTCTGGAACCATATTGATTTTTGACGTGATTACCATGTTCGACCCCCCCTCCCCTGCAATTGTAGAATGGAAGTTTGAAAAAATCATTAGAAAGGCTAGAACCTTATATTGTATAACATGAGTAATTATTTCTTATGTAATTTTTCATTACAAAACGAATGACACAAACTTTAGAACACTACCATGAACCGTTTTCGAGATATTGCTCATTCTTTCGAATACATTTATCGAAAAAAATTACATAAAATTGAAAATTTATCGTGAAATGTGTTCCTTTTTATATTCAATATTACTCGACAAATTTGGCAACATCATTCTCACAGATCTAGTTCGTTCCATTCACAAGAGAAGATGCTTTGTGTTATAGTTTTGGTTTTCACTCAATAATTCGCCAATATTCAATTATTTATATATAAGAAAAGCACTTCTCCTCGTATGTCTGTAACACTTGGCGATAAATTTGACGAAATTGGCTACTAATTTGACGAAATGCCGTCTATATGAATCTGCGCCCATGTCCAGTAATTTGTAAATCGTGTATAGGTGTCTGAATGAACATGCAGGCATCTTTGATAAAAACAACAAGTTTCATTCTTAAACTGTATAAATCATAAAATAAACTCCATTAACGTAATTTATAATAATAAATCAGAATGCACTTGATTCACCCTTCCTACTTCGCCTTTTATGGCGAAATAGCCTGCAAAATTTGCCTTTACCCACTCTAGTTGAAAACTAATAGATCAAATTTTACAAAATTTGGTAGATAAGTCACTGATGAGTTACTTTGGTGTTGGTTTGAATTGGTCGGATTCAGAAAAAAAATAACCTGCCTTCTTTTGCGAAATAGCACGCAAAAATCGTCAAAATCTAAGATAAAAAACTACTTATGCTCATATATTCCATTAAATGCTTGTTTCATATACAATCTTTAACGATAGAAAGAATAAGACGAACCCCATTACACTAGAACTAGCCGTTCTCGAGATATTTTAGTTTTTTTTTTCGCTACGCCACTTTTGAAAATAAGTCCAGTTACCAAATGAGAACGGGCATTAAATTAAAAGTGCAAATTCAGTGTCATTTTAAATATTTATGTGTGTTATTCTGTGCCATTAAACTCAATTTAAGGATTTGTTGAAGGAATAAAGAGAACGTGAATATGAGTCTGCAGGGAAAATCATGTTCTGCCCACATCAGATTTTTTTTGTTTAGTAGCAATCAGAGCAGATATTAAAATTTTTACTTTTCCCCAGAAAACGCTGTATCTTTTGGAGTAATGGAGCAAATTATGTGAAATTTAGTATGCTTTTTCTAACCTATAGCAGCAAAATATTTATGCAGTTTCAGAGCGATCTAGTTAGAAGAAATCTCAAATATATTTTATTGCTTTCTTCCAGCCATCCAAATTCCTAGCGAAAGTCCCGTGTTGGGCACATCATACTTCTATGCTTAAACTATCTCTTTGATGTGAAATATTACTACATTTGCCTTAGAATCTCTTAACTGACAGTTTTCTACCGAAATCGTTTCAAGGGGGATTTGCTTGGCAGCTTGTTTTTCACTTTTAAAGTTTTTGATGAAACTTTGTTGACAAGCAGAAGATTGATGGAGAGTGTATTCGAAGTTTACGTTCTTATAAAAGAGAAGTTTGTCAATCCCCTTCATGTTATTTCATACCTTGTACGAAACATGCAGGTTAATGTGGGGTATTTTATGTGATATTGGTTAGTTGGCTATAACTTTTAAATCGTGTAACATACTTTTTTACTTTTGATATAATATATGGTAATATACAAGGTGTCCCAAAAAGATTGAAACGCGCTTTAATTCTTTACCTGTTGGAGATAAGTGGACAATGTAAATTGCAAAAATGTTGAAAATAAGGTAGGAAATAAGATTTCGTTAATGAAATAGCCCTCCCATTTATTTCCAAAAAGTTACACTTTTTAAATTTGTATACGATCCCCTTAGACAAAATGGGTCAATCAGAAAATTTCTATTTTCAATGCAACAAGATCATTAAACAAACCCACGTATCTGTATTTTTAAAGCAAGTTATATTTAACTGAAAATTGAACATTGTGAATGGGGACCCTATATCAAATTAGAAATGTAAATTTGTGACATATCACAAAAAAGATAAAACTGGATGATAATACATAGGAGACATTTTTGCGAATTCCGCGTAGGCTCACGATGCAATCACGGATTCTTAAGTACGTTCCACATTGAGACATGCCATTTTTTATTTGAAACAATTAAAATAAATATTAACTTATTTTTGATCTAAGCAATTTCCATCGTCAATTTGTTTATGATCCCTATTTTTACTGATGAAACAGTCTTTTACAGGGTACGGAAAAGTGGCATAAGTAAGATTTTTTCTTTTACCATAATTCAGTTGATTTTAAAGATACAGATGTGCGTTTTTTTTAATGATCTTGTTGCATTAAAAATAAAAATTTTCTAATTGACCCAATTTGTCTAAGGGGGTGGTATAAAAATTTAAAAAGTGTAACTTTTTGAAATTGAATGGGAAGACTATTTTATTAACGTAGCCTTATTTCCTACCTTACTTTCAACATTTTTGCAATTTATATTGCCCACTTATCTCCAACAGGTAAGGAATTAAAACGCGTTTCAATTTCTTTGGGACACCCTGTAGAGGGAAAGTATTGGAATTGTGTCGAAATTCGCAACCTGGGTTTTCGACAGATCTTCACCTTTCGAGCATAATAGAACACGAAAAAACTATTTGTGTGTGCGTGTGTGTGCGTGCGTGTGTGTGTGCGTGCGTGTGTGTGTGCGTGCGTGCGTGCGTGCGTGCGTGCGTGCGTGAGAGAGATAATGATAGAGATAGAGAGAGAAAGAGAGAGAGACTTGCCACCCTTTCTTATATGAATTGGTCATGAAATTTTTAACGACATCAAAAGTTTTGTTGATCGAAAATTTCACTGTTTTTTATAGGAGTTGAAGGGTGTTGTAAAAAATGGAATGAGAAGAATATTAAATGTATGCGTTTGTGCTAATGCTTTTTTTCTTTCTTTCTGGAGATGGATCATTAATTCATAATCAATAAACGCTTCGTAAGTTTAGCACTTTTATTTATTAAAATGTGCACAAGAAAAGTCCAACAAACTGAACTCTTCAATTTTAATAATATTTAGATAGAAAAAAAAACAAATATAATTCACATTAAAATAATATTTCCGCTACTAAACTCCAACGGCAACAACGAAAAAAAAAATTAAAAAAAAAAAGTTTTTTCAAGCTGCAATTCTAGTTTCGTACAGCAAAATTATCTTTGTACTGCATGAATTGTACGCTACTGCACACAACGATTACAAGTATGAGTAGCATAAAAATATATCGTTTGATTTTGGTAGTTTGAAAACCACTACATTAGCCCAGTATTTTTCTTTCCTCAAATCAATATGAACTTTCTCAGGCCACTTAGTTCATATACTATGTTGATAACAGGGAGAAAGCAAATAATCGTTTGCACTGGGGATCTTACAGCTGTTTTTTCGTTATTTTTCTTTCTGATTAAACAAATCAGTTCAGTTGATTCTGGATAAAGAAACTATGATCTCGGTGCCTAGATATTAATCGAAAAATACCGGAAGGAATTGTTTTACTCTACTTTCCCGTATTAATAATTTTGCTGTGATTTATTTATAACCATGACGGGAAAGGAGTTAAAAGTTCATGTTGGGAAACGTCTAAATTATTTGATACGATGATTCAGGTGGCGCTAGTGTATGTTTTTCTTTGACGAAAAGCTATTATTGAGTTAATTGTTATTTATTTAAACTATTAAAGATGCAGAAATATTTGAAATCAGAGAAATTCAAATTAGAACTCAAGTAATAAATAGTATTCAGATTATTTTATCTTACATAGTATCTAGAAAAGTTCATATCAGGGGAAATGTCTCGAGAACGAAGATAGTTTATACGGCGATACAATTCGGGGGATCAACCACCATTTTAATGGGGGGCGGGGACTATATTGCTCTCTTTTGGACATAGAGAAGAAAATGTCCAAAGTTGTAGAATGTTGCCCAATTAGTGCAGAAATGTGTTTATCCGACACAAAAAGCTGCAAATAGTTATCCTAAAATATATTTTTAAAAACATTCGATTCTTTAAACCGAAAAATAGTAGAGCTACAATTGTATAACAAATGATATAATACATTTAATTTGAATGCTAACTATTCTATTTGATAGACGATTTGTCGGTAACATCATCGTAATCGAAGCCATAAAAATAAATCAACTAATCTGAGGTTGAAAAAAACATTCCTTCTGCATATCGTATCCCTATGCTATGTGCTTGTCACTTCGTCCTACTATTTTTACTTCTATTTTATGAGGAATGCCTACTGTTTTTATTCCTATTTTATGAGGGATGCCTACTATTTTTATTTCTATTTTATGAGGGATGCCTACTATTTTTATTTCTATTTTATGAGGAATGCCTACTATTTTTATTCCTATTTTATGAGGGATGCCTACTGTTTTTATTTCTATTTTATGAGGAATGCCTACTATTTTTATTTCTATTTTATGAGGAATGTCTACTATTTTTACTAATGAGTAATACGGCGAAATGTTTTATTTATTTTTGGAGAATTTAGCCAAAATGCCAGTGCAGCCGAACGACTGTACGCATAGCTTTTCCCAATACAACGCATCCCAATCGTGGGAATGCGTTAATGTGTTTTATTTGGGAGGATGGGTAATTTAGAGTATATTATCTAGTTTTCAGGGTTCTTTTCAGCTTTTTCTGTTAGACAAACACATCTTCGTACTCATTTGGCAACGCTCTATAGCTTTGCGATTGACTTCATTTCTCTATCTGTAAAAGGGGAAGATAGGCCCTTCCCCATAAGAATAGGGATTTGCCTCCCGAAAAATATTTTATCGAGTAACGCCATAGGAGTTTCCTACGCAGCTTCATTTATAAAAGAAGCCTAACTCTCTTCGTTTTCGAGAAATTTCCCCTGATACAGACTTTCTTAGACAACCTACATAGCACGTTTGCTTCCCTATATTTTGTATCCTGTTCTTTGATTAGAAAAACTACTTATTTCTTTTACTCATTGTAAGATTCTGTTGCAAAAATATCCACAGAAAACAGCCTGCCAATGACCCTACGCTGGAATTCTGGGGGAAAACCACACAATGATGAGAACCCTCCGAGGTCTGTACGGAGATCATCATTTCAAGATGTCAACACGAGGGCTTAGCGATTAGAAAGTTGCTGCATCAAAGCTAAATATGTCAGCAATAGGGATTTTTAATCTCCCATGATTTTTCATCATCACCCCATTTCTCCTTTAACATTTTAATAACCTGAAATAGACGATACAGCTAAACACCCAAGTCGGGGTGTCATCTTATCCGTTATTGTTAAAGTCTATTTGATTAGCTTAGATTAGAGGGTCATTCAATATGTTTAAAAGCTTTCCTTTTTTCAAATGAATGGTCTTATTGTTAAAACATCTACCGTGTCTTCAATGCAGTTGTTGTGTTTGAAAGATGATAGAATAAAACCTGCTGTGTCTAAAAGAGATAAAGGAAGACATAATAATTTAGTTTAAAGAAAATTAGTTTATTAGATTGTAACTTAAAATTAATTCCAATTAACAAATACAAAAACTCTGCTCACAGGCAGGCAACTCAGGAAGAATTAACATCAGAATATTAGACATTAGAATTTTAGACAGACATTAGAATTTTATCAACTTAGTTAGAATTACGGAATTAGCATAAAAACTTTACTCAAAACAATCTATTTTAAATTCCATCAGAAAATCATTAACAAAAATATTAAATTTAAAGAATTTTAGAATTTACCCAGGCTCTTATAAATTTATGAAGGTTTAGAAATTTGCTCTCAGAATGAAGCTTTAGAATTTTAAATTTGCAGTATAAAATTTAAATCATACACTTAAAAGAAATATTGAGAAATCATATTCAGAATTATAGAAACTAAGAGTTTTTAAATAAAACATTTGTATTCACCCAGCTGGGCCATCAGACAGGGGGAAAAGTTCCAATAATAGAGCTGCACAGGGATGACAGGAATTTACTATACTGGTTTTCTAAACCGGATTTCTTGGGATCAGGAGAAAATTCATCAGCAGAGGCCTAACAACTACTTCTGGAACGCTAGGGATCTTCTTAAAACTACCATACGAACATTCTTGAGACGCTTCTTCCTCGTAGCACACGTAATAAATTTTCGCAACACATCTTTCCGTGAGTCACTTCGTGAATTACGCGACAAAAGTTCGAAAAACCATCATTTAAATTAAAACAACAAATGTTAAAAAAAAAGTACGCGAAGAACTTAACGTTCCATAGAAAATCTCGCGTGGAACATAAGTTCCAATGAAAAAACAAGGACGCGCTTCACGCGCTAACACACAACAAAAAACTGAAACCGAAAAATTCTGCTCGCGTATTTATACGTGCGGAAAAAAGGGCGGAGTTTAGACAAACGGCAGCAATTAAAATTCGCTTACCGAAATTAGAATTGCCAAAATAAAGCTCATAATTCCGAGAGCAGACGATCCGTAAAAACGCGAACCAATTAAAATAATTCACGAATTTCAAAGAGGCGCGAAAAACGCTTAGGTGGCGCATTAATCGCAGTAAAAAGCCCGCAAAACAGAATTCCGAAAATGGCCGCAACTGAAATTTTTGAATTGCAGTGAAACATGGAAATAACCTGAAACTGAAGAACAAACGGAATTTCTAACCAAAATAGGAAAATGAGGCATTAAATTAAAGGGAATTTTAAGGGGAATCAAATAAATAAATAATTTTTAAAATTTACAAATCAAAAGTAATATTAATCTATGGAATAGAACATTTTTAATTAAGAATATTATAAAGAAAATTAATTTAGAAGATTAAAATATTCTAATTAAAGAATGAACGAAAAAGCCAATATATATTACTTAAATATTACCAAATTATTAATATTGAGCCAGGAAAAAGAAATAAAAGTAAATTTTCAAATCCCCAAATTACCTAAATTCTAAAGCAACCCAACACAGTCTCTTGATTTTTATTGAAGTCGCTGATCGTAACCAGCGAGTCAGTCTGCTTGGTTTCAACGCTATTTTCGTTTAAGTTTCCTGCCGATTCGGCCACCCCATCTCTGAAGCTGGGGAGAGAGACCAGAAGATGGTGGGAAGTATCGTCTTTTGATAGTAAAAACTGATTCTCATATTTAGGGAACTTTAATTTAAATGAATATACTAAAATAATTATATTAATCAAAAATATATATACTAAACACTACCTCTTACTTTTTTGTTAAAACGAACAGATGGGACTTTGCTAACACTGACGAAATTTAGATATAAATTCAAAGTAGTATGGCATTTGTAAACTTTTCATCCATAAAAGTTTTATCTCCTTCTCTTTAACTCGATGTTTATAACAATAATATAAATATCATTCGTTTATGAGCATTCAAATAGAATTCGCTTAAGACATTCAAATAGCATCCTTTTAGGTGTTATCGTGTTCATACTTCACACATACATAAGGGATGATTCCAAAAGTGTTCGAAAGGAGTTCAGAAGGTTTCTAAACGTACTTATTCGTCATAATCTCGAATTTAGGGGGGAGAGTGCCTTTTTTTAACAATTGCAGTGCAAATTGAATGTCATTTCAATTTAAATCATTGTTGTATAATTATGAATAGTAAAATGGCAAATACAGAATTCCTGATACAAAAAATATGCATTTTAGCGGAGTCCAATTTTTATTTATTTATTTTTATTACTTGTATTTTAATTTTTTATGAAGACGCACAATTTTTAATGACGCCACTGCTTCTTCACTTTCCATATTTGGATTGATCTTACATTATACCATGCATCAAGGGAAGTAATATCAGAAAGATATCTAAGTCCCGCCTATCTCAGTCAATCCAATACTATCTCGAGGTTTCCTGCAGGGCCCGTCCTCAAGTTCGTTTCAAGACATTTTCACACAATTACCGGATCCAATATCCGTGTGGCGTGATTGCCTCTGCAGTGTCGGATTCCCTGGACTGATTTATTTTATCAAAGAAATAGACAGATTACCAGATTCCATCGAGTAAATAATAATGTGTTTTCACTCGTCATCCACACATTGGAACGATGGAACATGGATCAAAGGCTTAACATTAAAGGGAATTTAGAAAAAAATTTTTAAAGTGGTTTAGAACTTATTATAATCTAAGTAAATTTTTTTAACTGTATTGGGTTAAAATCGATGGTGCGTAGCTTTTACAGAAGATTTGGGTTTTCTTTAAATATGCACATTGGATATTTCATGCTTTAATGGTTGTTAGCAAGTTCTGAAATTTTTAAATACAGGATATGTTGGCAGTGCATAGTGGCATTCTCGTTTATCCAGTTTTCCTATGAATTACTTGTTTAGTAAGAATTTTCATCTTTGATTCATATTCATATTCAGGATTGCATATATGGGATGTTCATATTCTGAATTGCTTGTCCGGTCTCCAGCTTAGACCCACTGGACGGGTCTGGGAGTATTACTGTGAACGTTCGTACTGCCTCCCTGGTAGAATTTCGACTTGTTTATTCCGGTGCTTCTAGATAATTAAGCTGTTGAGGTTGATCGTATATACACGTGGTAGAAGAAGAAGGGTTCATGCCGCATGGTAATACAAAATTTGTTAATGTATCCTATTTTCGTGTTTTCATTTTTTGATGCCTGTAGTCTGGGTTGGAGTATTTATAGTAATGTACTATTGCTATATCTGAAACAGGCATGTATTTGGGTTAGTTAGAGTTAAATACTCAGACCTGAGGAGGAATTTAACTCTGACTAATCATCGAATTTGGGCTGGTGCTGTTCTCTTATCTTATCGGCATTATGGCCGTGAATTTGCTTCTTTGGTGATGTTAATATTGAGGTTTTTTTTAATTATTATTACATATTTCTATTATATATATATATATATATATATTAGAAAAAATTACCTGGAGTTGCTTGGATCCTAATTAAGCGCCTGATATTTAAGTAATACATCTACAAATAATACCTCTCACTTTCCGATTCAGTTTCAATTCCCTCATTACGAAATGCCGAATCCTAATTTTAGCGCATGCGCAGTCAAAACTCTACAACAAGTAAAATAATTTTCACGAATGCCCTACGTAAACGTTTAAAGCAAAAATATAAATAAAGTAAACGTATAGGAGAGAAGACGTGATTTAAACCGAGGGAAGTACTTCAGTCCAGAGAAAATGGGTTAGTTGCTTTTATGCATTTACTTAAAAAAAAAAAAAAAATTAAAATAACGTATTATATAAAAAAGACGTGTTAGAATGAGAATATATACACACAATCTTTTGCCCAAACTATAGAATTGCGCTTTTCTTAGTTTTTTTAGATAACATAAAAAATTCCAGTTTCGTTGTAAAAAATAAATACATATATAAGAATTTCCTAATGTAGTCGTTTTTATCTCAGTCATAATGGATTCTGCATACATTATATACTATTGTGGATTCTTCGCATAATCTTACTATATACTGTCGCTATTGCGTATATTATACCATTGTCGATATTGCGTATATTATACCATTGTGAACTCTGCATACATTATACTATATATGAGGAGAAATATCCACTGAATCTCCGAGTTCTATCTATTTCTAATACTATTTTACATTTCCGGTAGCCGTGCCTTCCAAGTTCTTTTTGAAAACATTTTCATACAAATAACGGATCAAATATCCGGGGGGCATTATCTTCTCAGTTCCAGATTCCCTGAACTGATTTATTTTATCAGAAAAGAGACAGATTGCCAGTTTCCCTGGAGTAAACAATAATTTGCCCTCGTTCGTCATAACACCACATTGGAACAAAGGATTTTGCACTGCCAACACAGAAAAGATCAAAGGGTTTACATTTAAGAGAATCTAGAAAAATTTATCTGGAAGTCTTTTAGAATTTATGATAATTAAAAGAGATTCGCTCAACAAATGATTTGCGAATTTTTGAGCTTTTACAAAGGATCTATGCTGTATTTAAATACCAGCAGACTTCATTGCCAACAGATGACAATAGACACGCATTTGTTGTTGTTACCGAGTATTGGAATTTTAAAATGTCAAAGAAAGTAATCATAAGAATGACAAATAAAATGCCATATTATTTGTAATTCTACTGCGTAACTTTCATAAAAAATTGGATGAAAGATATTTATTTGGGATGTAACAGCACAAAAAATATAAAAATAATTATGGACATATGCATAAAAAAATAATTTCAAATCAGTGATCTTTTTCCAACTGTGCGCTATAATCTATATAGTGTAAATCAATGGTAGAACAATAGATACAGTAGCCCCTCGTTATAACGCGCCTCAATATATCGCGCTTCTGCTATGTCTCCCAATTTTTTTTCTGATTTTTTTCTGATATACAATCCTGATGAAGCTGCACTATACTGAAAGTTATTGTCAAACAGAACGCAGGGTTTTATGAAAAAGCACGACTAATTCTGGATGTACAAAAAGCAAAAGGACAGGGTAACACTTCTCTTTGCAGCAAATAAAGCAGGAAGCCATAAGTTGAAGATGTTCCTTGTGGGTAACAGCAAAAATCCTCGAGTTTTGAAGAATGTGAATAGGGAGAATCTGCCAGTGGTATACGAAAGTTCAAGAAACGCTTAGATGACACAAACATTATTCAAAAAATATTTTGATAATTTCATCCCATCAGTTCATTTTCATCTGAGAAATAAGGGTTTGGAATAAAAGACCGTGTTCCTAATTGACTAATGCGGTGCTCATCCCGGTAAAGAAGAACTTATGTCATCAGATGGAAATATCAAAGCTATGTTTTTGCCACTAAACAGAAAAAGTTTTCTTTAACCAATAGACCAAGGAATAATCGCCATGTTCAAAAAAAATTATGGACGGGAGTTACTGAGCAACCCATTGTTCGTTGAAGAACGACCACTGGCTGAAGCAATGAAAAGTGTGAACTTAAAAGATGCCATGTACATTTCCCAAAAGGCGTAGTTTCCTGTTAAATCAGAAACCATTTCCAAATGCTGGCTGAAAGTTTTAAATAATGTTGAACTCAAGGATATTGAAGAAGACTCAATAGAGCTTCTCGTTCAAAAATCTAAGTCGCTCGGTTTAAATATGTGCTAAGATGAAGTGAAAGATTTGATTAATGTAATGAACCGACTTCTGAAACTCTTTCAGATGAGCAGATCATATCTCATGTGCGAGAAGAAGTGGACCCAAAAGATGCTGACAGCGATGATGAAGAAGCGAGTTCTTCTGTCACCATCAAAGAAGCCGTGGTTATGCTTGAGCATAGCACATCATTTGAAAGATGCAACTCAAATCATATGAGTGAGATGCAGTTGATTCATTTTCGCTCACTGATATTTTCTGGAACGCAAGTTCTGAAAGAAAAATCGAAGTAGCTGACATTAGATTGTATGTATGTATTTTCTTCGCAAGAGAATGAAGTGTGTACAATAATCAATTAAATGTGTATGTGCATTTGGATATAAAATTAAAAGGTAAATGGAACGTCTCTGTCTTTATTATGTGATTTTTTTTTTATTATTGTACTTTCGCTCCTAAATTTTTATTGCATGTGTTCATAAAAGCATAATTTTTTTAATATCGCCCGATATATCGCGCATTCGGATATATCGCTCATTTTGCCATGTCTCCCGACAAGCGCGATATAGCGTGGGGCTACTGTACCACAAAATCAGTAATTAATGAGCGAATCAGCAAGATGAGATTACAGCCGAAAATAACACGAAATACTCAAAAATAAAAAATCGCTCACATTATAAGCAATTGTTTTACAATTATATGTATTCTATAACCCATTATTATTTAACTTATACTACTTTTTCATGTTCTAAATTATTCATATATTTTTTTAGAAAATAATTTAACCCATTAACGCCCAGTTTAACTTATTTGAATCTACAGATTTTTGTAATAGTTTTACTTTAGCTAGTTAACAATAAAGCACATTTTTTTGGCATTAATTGGTTAATAAGAATAAGAATGTCGGATGTAAAGTTTCCCGAAAATCTATGAAGATTTTTGTGACAGCTGTCGTGTACACAATAAATCGACCACAGGCAGACAGTCAAAACGTGTTCTGGAGATCTTAAAACCTATATTGGCACCAAAATCTCAAAATTGAAAATTTTCGTAAAAACACTGCTTCAATACTACAAGAAAGTAAAAATATACATAAAAAAATTGACTTTTCACAAAAAAGAAAAAGTGTGTTTATATAACGTATAGATTATATGACATAAAATGTTGAATATGTTTTTCACTTTTTAATATATTAAAGATCCTATGACCCCTTAAAGATTTGCAAAGGACCGCATATTTTGGTCGTTATTCTGATATTCGTTAAGTTTCATTTTTTTGTAACATGAAATGTAACCGTAGATTACATGAATGTAACCGTAGATCAGATACATTAATTTGAGAAAATCGTTTGAAGGAGATTTCGAAGTATATTTAAGAGCGTGAGGCGGCAGATAAAAATAATGCTTTGAAAACATGTTTTAAATTTGCTAAAAAGAGCAGACATTTTAAAAATATATTCTATATTGGAAAACTGAAGCACCGCTTTTAATTATCACTGTATGTATTTTTCAATATTGTATTTTAAAATGCAGTGATTTTTTTCAAACTGTTAAAATAGGAAAAATATGTCTGCGGTGGTTTTAGTTTTGACTGATAATAAACAATTGGCATGGTTCAAGTGTTTCGCATTTTAAGAATTATCTAGCATTATTTCCTATTGAAAATAGTGAAGGTCGTACATTTCATAAGTAGTGTGCCGATTATTAATTTTGTTGATTAAAATTAATATTGTCAAAAATGCATTTTACATTAAATTAATTATTTATTAGTATATTAATTATACCTGTAATCTGTTATAAAACTTACTGCTGTGTACATTGCGTTGGTGGCCGCAAAACCCACCTATTTCTGTGCTTAACGGGATACTAAGTTAACAAACTAAAAATTAAGGTTAATAGTAAAGGAACAAACATTTATTTATCACATACTCAATTTACACTCTTTAGTTTTACAAATTAAATAAATATCACAATAGTGGAATACAATCTCAATGGTAGTTCGGGGGGTGTAATGCCAGATGAATTGATATTTGGTTGGAGCACGTGGTGGGATGCATTAATTAGCTTTTCCTTAAAAACACAAATTTAGACAAAGAGGTTATCCTCATATAGTTTAATTGTACGGTACCTGATCTTCTTTCATATTACTTGGGTAACACCGATGCTTTGTCACACTTTACACTTGCAATACCAGATGAACATGAGCTCTCCTTCGAATTCCTATATCAGAGACGCACAAACAACTCTTAACTCTGCTACCGTCGCTTTTTTCTTGACTCGTCTAACTCCAACAGCCTGCCTTGACCAATTCTGACTCCCACTTCGAGCAACTCTCACTTATATCCCTTTTTCGGTCGGCGGTCCACGTGCTGAAATGTAGAGCTGAGGGCTAATCCGTAGACATGGCGTCGCCGTCTCGGTTGCCGCCAAACGGCTTAGCGTGGTATGTAAACATGGGCGTGGTATGTAAGATATGGGGCCACCTGTATATTATCGCCCATCTGCTTAGCGTGGGGATAATCCGCCCGCATTCCTGGTTCCATTATTTTTTAATCCTTCCAAATATTTATTACTTTACATTTCTGGCATTACAAGTAGTATAAAGTATATGGAAGAAACTGATATTTTACACTACGTTATGCATTTTGGTAACACACAGTATTAAAGTAGTATAATTTTCAAAACTAAAATAACTTCATTGAAAGCAGTGTACAACACAAAAATAATAGTATAATACAATTATTTTTGCGTTGTATGCTGTCCTTAACAAAGTTATTTTAATGCCATTACCAGTTAGACAGAAGGAGATAAAACTCCAGTGGATAAAACACTTGAAAATACCATAACGCTTTGAGAATTACATCTAGATGTTGCTCGTGTTAGTAAAATGTCCTTTGTTTCCATTTGACACAATATTGAGAATATGTATTTTTGATTATTTTTAAATAATTATTATTTAATTATCAGTGTAATTAATCAGTATTTTGTCACAGATATAGGGCAGTTTAGAATATAATAAATAGGACAGTTTAGAAGATAAAAATAAATTGAGAGGTAAAAACATTTTGAATAGCACATATTAATATTCTTTGTAGTTTCAGTTCTAATTTGATTTGCTCCACTCATTTATTTCTACAAAATGAACAGGCTCAATAAATATTTTAAGTCTTTCGCCATAGAAATACATACAATGCAGGGGCGCTTATCTTATCGCAGCGCCACCTAGATGATTGTCTCAATTGATATTGACATTTTCTCAGAATGGAGTTGTAACTCCTTACCTTTACTCCATAGACATTACTTCAGCATCAGTTTGAACTGTCAGTATAGTTTTTATTAACACATATAAGTCCAGATCCTGAGCATCACCACGCTATTGCCAATTTGAGAAAAATGCTTTTTACGAAATGTTTTGATGTAACTTATTAACGAAAACATATTAATTTTTAGTACACTGATTTTATAGCGAATCAGCTGTTGACATATCATGGAACACCAAAATTTTACAGCATACGCTGGGAAAAACTACCTTATATCTATATATAAAGTGCAGCATTCTGAGGTTCTACGTTGCGTATAACATCAGATGCTGAAAACGAAGCTGGACATTGGACGCCTTTTTAAATTATTTACAACAATGGCGAATTCTGGAGCATTACGTTGCGCATGACATCAGATAGTGAAAATGGAACTGTACAT
Source organism: Amaurobius ferox (assembly GCA_951213105.1). Classification (NCBI taxonomy): domain Eukaryota; kingdom Metazoa; phylum Arthropoda; class Arachnida; order Araneae; family Amaurobiidae; genus Amaurobius; species Amaurobius ferox. Next base: position 12,650,602 of record OX578135.1, read on the forward strand.
TGGCCTCACTTTTAATTTATTTGCAACAATGGATATTTATAACACCTCCTTCTGTGTTGTGTCTACAAAGACAGTGATTGAGTGTTGTATTTTATTATAGTACATATATCTCATGAATAAACCAGTTTTTAAAATTACTTGCGGACAGAATGCCCGCGTACTCCACTAGTATTTATAAAAGCTATCAAACACTAAACGTAATTCATATAAATTGTTAACCACCATCCCCTACGATATAATCATTCTATCTTATTTATGCTTCCTATTACAAAATTAACTCCATCAGACCTCCAAATCCATTTAATCTTTGTTAATCCAATAACATTCCACATTTTACTAACCGACTCGTCTACAGGGTTATTTCGAAAACATTTTATCGCAATTTCCGATTTACATTTTCCGAGCATCGTGATGATCGTCCCAGTTTTCGAATTCCCTGAGCTTATTTATTTTATCAGGCGAGAAAATAAATAGCAAAAAAAAAGATTCTTTCCAATTTCCCCCCGGTGTAAACAGTAATTTGCCGTAAATGTGAACAATTAAGTTAGAAAGTGGACACTTTGTCGGAAGGAAAATAGCAAAGAGAATTAATGGAAAATTTGAAAACTTTATCTGAAAGTCGTTTTGAAAACTTTATCTGAAAGTCGTTTGAAAATTTTATCTGAAAGTCGTTTGGAAAACTTTATATAAAAGTCGCTTTGAAAACTTGATCTGAAAGTCGTTTTGAAAACGTTATCTGAAAGTTGTTTTGAAAACTTTATCTATATATAAAAGTCGTTTTGAAAACTTTATAGGAAAGCCGCTTTGAAAATTTTATCTGAAAGTCGTTTTGAAAACTTTATCTGAAAGTCGTTTGAAAATTTTATCTGAAAGTCGTTTGGAAAACTTTAAAGATCGTTTTGAAAACTGTATCTAAAAGTCGTTTTGAAAACATTATATGAACGTCGTTTTGAAATATGTAATTTAGAAACGTAGTTCCAAAAAGAACTAAGTCAATGCCAATAAGTAGTGCTATGTTTCGCAAAAGGTGAAACGAGTATCCATGGAAATAATTAACCAGCACAAAATAGTTTTCTAAAATTAAAAGTAAAGACTACATATAAAAAAGAAAAGGTCATATCTCGGAAGAGGCGACTTGAAACAACCATGTGTATTGTAAATATTTTGGTTCACTGCGAAAACATAAATTTACAATTTTATGATGTAGCTACAGAACGTAATAGATTAGTTTATCTGAAGACCTGGTTGTTGTTGTTGTTGTTTTACTTTGATACTGAAGACCTGGTTGTTGTTGTACGTTGATACTGAAAACCTGGTTGTTTGGCTGTTGTTGTTTTACTTTGACATTGAAGACTTGGTTATTGTTGTGTTTTACTTTGGCACTGAGGACCTGATTGTTGTTTTACTTTGACACTGAAGATCTGGTTGTTATTTTATTTTCATATTGAGCAGATACTAAATGACTGTGCTAATGCTGTAAACGATAAAGGAGGAGAATAATTGCATAAGTTAAAAAATTGTCATATTAAGACTCATACTATTGTCATATAAAGACCTGGCTACCAACCAGGTGTCTGCAATAGCTATAGTGCCGTGTTGTAACGTTAGTATCATTGCAAGTTCAGAATCGGGCAAAACTGTTTATTCTTCATCATTGCACTGAATTAAAAAGAATTCTGGAAATAACATCACATTGATATTTTTTAATAGTAGGCGGACATTCAAAAATCTTTTTGATGCGTTATTTTCTTTTCTGAAAGTATCTTTACCATATTAGTCTTCGTATTTCGCTGTAGGTTACATGAATTTTCTAGAGCAAGTGCACGCACGCAGGTATTCCTTTTATTATTATATATAATACTCTGTATTTCACAATATACGTAGTATTATTTTCACAGTGTGCGTAGTATTATTCCTGTATTTTAATTGATAGGTATTATAGCCATCTGTCTCTACTTTCGGTATGTTCATAATTATTTAAGAAAATATCAGCTCTATCTCTAATTCTAATTCATTTTTATCGGTTCAATATTTTATATATCTTTTCTCGCCAGCCGTAAGCATTTTTTGAAAATATTTTCGAGATGCTCCTTGCTTGATAATATTTTCAGTTTTGCATTCTTCTGTGAGCTAATTTACTTTATTAATGAATAAAATTTCGATTTCTTCGTATAAACAATGTCTTTTTGGTCGTTTACCGTGAATATGACCAATGCACTTCTAAATTAAATACTTTGTCGAAAAAAAAATTAAAAAATCAAATATATTCCTTTTAATTTAGGAAATATTTTCGAAAGTTTCCTTAGAAATAACCATAATAAAAAAAAAGGATTTTAACAGTACTATATCAAATTCAATGAGTTGTGAATTTTTATTCACAAAAGATTTTTTGATGCGTAAATACAATTCTTTTTCAATAACTTGTGGCGAATTCTAATGTTATTGGATTTTATTCACGAATGTTGAAATATTGATGAAATGAACTAAGTATAATAAATTCCCATTTTCACGATATGCGTCTTTATTTGTGACTATTGTTATGAGAATTTCGTCATTAGAGATACTGGTTGTGAAAAATGTAATCTAAACAAGATAGGCTTTTGTTGCTTATCTTCTTTGGGTATACTATAAATTAATTTCTAGAATTTTTACTTCTTCGATTATGATCACACATTTTTCTGTTTATCAAAACCTGCTCAGTTGGAAGGGATCTGTCAGTCTGGATCAGCCTGTCTGGATAGGCCTTGAGATCCCGAGTCGGGGGAGGTTCTAGCGGGGCCTTCGTGATACTTATCGAATATCAAACGATGACCGCGTTCCAGTCCTTCTCTGAACAGGATCATATACTTGGGTCCAAGCAATTTTGACCCTGTAACATTGCAGACTCCACTTCAATGATAAGAGCTTGCAAATTCGTCCCAGTAGCTCAACGGTAGAGCGTCGTCTGACCAGTTAAGAGATACAGGATTCGACTCCCGGTTGGGGCAGCAAGTCTCTACAATGGCGCCCGAACAAATCAACCCTGTAGGTTAGAGCAAAGATGTCGGAAGTCTGAAAGTGACCCTGGAACGACTAGTACGGACTGCAAGATTGAACGCCGATTTCAAATTAAGAGGATAACGACCACGCAGGATTACTAACCTGGGTAAAAATAGTAGTAGCAGGAAGCTAACTTGAGATAAAAAGAGCAGGACGTTGTTAGTCAGGTTGGCAGTTGCTCGCCAATCTGACATTAGAGAGTGGAGAAAGAAAGTCCACTTCAACGATAAGAGCTTGCAATTTCGTCCCGGTATCTCAGCGGTAGAGCATCGTCTGGCCAATTCGGAGATCCAGGGTTCGATTCCCTGTTGGAGCAGCAAGGCTCTTTACAACATGAAAGTAGTAAAAAATCTCGGTTTTAAAATTAAATGTAAAAGAATATGAAGTTTTCTTCCGATCCCGGCTAGCTGATATCAAAATCAGAAATCGAGAAAAGAGATCAAGTTCTTACTGGGTAACTTAATTAGCTACCAAATTTCATAAAACACGAAGACATGGATACACATATAGAGACGTCAGTGTGCAAAGTTGATACTTATTCTGCAGTGAAAACCGTGTCATTCCATCAAAAACTCAAATTCCAAATTTCGACTCCATTGAATAACCTTTGCATTATACTAAGAACTGCTGGGAACGTAAAACAGTGCTAAATAGTCTAAACTTTCTTAAAACAGTCTGTAACTTACATTTATTTTACAGTAATGTAGCTCATATATCCTGTAAGTAAATACCGTCAATCTTTCCACATTTCTTTTGAAGCGATAAAGATTATCCAAGAATTTCTGCCGCTCATATACCTGGATCCAGATTACCCGAAGCTACTTCAGAATGGCATTTCATTTCCGTTCGGAATATTGTTGGTAGACAGCTTTTGTGGAAGATAGAACATTTTGGAATAAACATCGGAAGTTCGAGTTGGAAATGGCGCATGCGAAAGTAAGCTACGGACGCTTTGTAATCTCTGATTGGGCGGAAATGCACTCAGAAGTAAGAGTGCGTCTGGAAATGGCGTAAACAAGTGAGATAGAAGGGAATGCATTCTCACAGTTCACTTTGAGGCAGAAATAAATGGAATGAAAATGCGTACAGAGTTATTGCGATTTAATTTGTTTTGGCGAGAAAAATGAAGCGGACTCGGAAATAACACAAAAATTGTAAAAGGCAATTCGCAGCAAATTGATATTCGAATGTATGTTTTTATTAAAAGATATGAATATAGTATAGAATGAATTGATAAGTGAAGACAAAATTGAATAGAAAAGTCATATTAGAATTAACTACTGAGAACTTAGCAACTATGTAACAGTATATTGCAGAAAAGTTTTGAATATAAAGCAGGAAAAATGCGAATTAAATTTGAGCAGAAATTGAATGTATAAAATTATAAATAGAAAATTTTCAAGGTTTACACATAAATAAAATGCATGTAAAAATGAAATGTGAAATATAAATCACAATTTTTTTTGTAGTTCATTATTTCATAAGTGATAAGTATTTCACAAAGATTCATATGAATATTATACTAATTTGCCCTATTTGCATTCAATATGGGCAATCCATAGTTCTTTAAATTCTTTTTCCTTGCTATTTTATTTATCAATAAGGAAAAGTTCATAAAAGGCGTATTTTTATTTTAGGAAACGCATTTTACATGCCAAAAGAGCACTTAACCAGAATTCTTAGAGTCGTAAATGCAGATATTCTACCAAAAAGAGATTTTTTGTGATCTTCGAGGCCCATCTGTCGAAAGCCCAGGCCATCCGACTCATCCGTAGACTAAAAGCAGCAGTTTGGGCGGCCAGGAAAATCGAGGACCACCTGTGTCCGAACTCTCTGTTACTCAGTTTTCTCTGTCTTCTTTTTACCATTATGTATATACAATCGCTTTTCTTTACAAATTATATAGTGAATTTCTTATGCTGCTCAATTTGACATTGCTTTAAAGCTGTCTTGTCACGCCACCTTTTAAGAAATAGCACACCAGAAATCGTTGTACCATCTTGTGCTTCAATATACCGAAGCTGTTCCCGCCTCTGCCCAAATAGTCTCCGTGTTCGCGCGGAGTACGAGCACTTTAAATATGTGGGTTCGTAAGTCCTTCCGAGAGGTTGGTGGCAGAGGAAGAAGGATACGATCCTTGCCAATGCCGCCCCCACTGGGTTCCGGTCTACATTGGGTGGCATTTCCCGGCCGTCCAAACAAGTACCTTACACTTTTGGGTAGGTCGGATGAAGAAGAAGTGCTGCATCTAGGATCTTTGTATCCTTAGTGTACGTAATGCTGTCATACTTTGTCTCATGGGGCTCTTCTTCAACAGCATCATCCCTTTTGTTCACTGCAGTAACTATTTCCGCATCCGTTAAATCTCGCTCACCAGTGTTTGGGTCCATCTAGACCTCAACTTGCTTCATAATTTTAGCATCATTAATAATATAAACACCTTGATTTATCTGTCTGTTTATCTATCTATCCCTGGGTAACGCTGCTACAAAATATTGCCAAACGTGTTTCAATCACGGGTAAGCATTTAAATTTTTGTGATATAACCATGGAGCTTTAAGTAATGTATGACATCATATACTGAAAGTGAGGCCATGATGTGGGCGACATGTTACTTACATAATGCAGTGACTATACTTCTTTCGCAGAGAAATTATGATGTAACCACGGAGCTTTGCGTAGCGTATAAATCAGATACTGAAAGTGAGGCCATGATATGGGCAGCCCGTTCCCTACATAATGCAATGACTATACTTTTTCACAGCGAAATTATGATGTAACCATGAAGTCTTACGTAGCGTTTGACTTCATATACTGAAAGTGAGACCCTGATATTACTTTATTTCTTATCATTTTATAAATTTTTATTTGAGATACCACGCAACTCAGAGTGCCACGCTCATTTCGTTAACATGTTTCACCAAGACTTAACTGTATCCCGCGTCCCGCACACGCTTATCAACGGAACGCGGGATACAGTTAAGCCTTGGTTTAACATTCAAAATAGTTCAAGCTTCATCCAAGAAAAGTAGGAAATATTATGCTTGCATGTTTTTAGTTTATTACTTTTAAGGCAGAATGCCCGCAGGTCTGACTAATTTAGAAGAGTAAACTATATCAGTTCCATGAACTACTTTGTGCATGATTCTACATATTTGCTTTCTACTCTACTTAATGTTAAATTCTATATAATTCTCTTTTCCAAAATTAATTAAAACACGAGCATGTAAAATCGTTTCAAATGCAATTTACTCCTCGAAGCTTATGTTTTAGCTTAAAATAATACCCATTTTTTTTAACCAGACTGCAATGAAACGTAATCTGCTGAACGAAACTGGGAGGAAAATCTCCTATTACAAGAAGAATTATTCGAATTGACCACTCTTTGATAATTCGCTATTACGACGCCTATCCCTCGTTCGCTACAGTACCATCATAAAGGGAGATTTAAGACCTGCGCTATGTCTGCATCGAGGCCCAGATAAGGAAAAGCGTCAGCTCCTGGCACCATTAAATATTCACCAACAACTATTACCGCGATGGGTAACGATGTTAAAATATTTACCTCAAGACGATTGTGCATCATGATGCTGTGGATTATTACTACTCGGATGGCAAAGTTTTACATAGCAAATTGTCTTGACAAGCGCTGTCTTTTGTCGTTGCTTTTATATTAAATCAAATATTATTAATTTCATCCTTCAAAATGAAAAAAGCTGATGTGGGTAGCACACAACTTTTCATGCAGACTCAAATTCATTTTTTCTTTATTTCTTTAATAATTCATTAAACTGAGTTTAATGGCCCAAAATAAGAGCCATAATTAGTTTAAATGACACTGAATGCACACTTTTAAATCAATTTTTGTTTTCATTTGGTAACTGGACTTATTTTCAAAGGTGGCGTAGCGAAAATGCGAAAAAACTAAAATATCTCGAGAACGGCTAGTCCTGGTATAATGGGGTTGATCTTATGCATTTCATTGTTAAATATTACGTATAAAACACGCATTTAATGAGTATATTTGAGGTATATTATTAGTCTTTTATTTTAGATTTTAACGATTCTTGAGGGCCATTTCACAAAAAATGACAGGTTATTTTTTTCCAAATTGTACCAAAATCTAATCAGTCCCAGGATAACTCACAGGTGACTTATATACCAAATTTTGTAAAATTTGATATATTGGATTTTCGGCTAGAGCAGATACAAGCAATTTTTTCTGGCCATTTCACAAAAATAGGCGGTTTTCTTTTATTCCGAATTGTACCAAAACCGAATCAGCACGAGGATCACCTACAGATGACTTACCTACCAAATTTTATGTCATTTGGTCCATTAGTTTCCAAGTTAGAATAGATACATACATTGCACAGACAGACACACACAGACGTCACGCTGAAAATAGTTTTTTGTATTCTAGATGTCCCAAAACGTGTTGATCCGGCGAAAACTCGAGTTGCGATTTTTGGCACGATTTCAATCCTTTCCCTATACAGTATCATGTATTGCAGGGAAAGTAAAAGGGACTCATAGTTATTGAAACCTATACTTTGAAGACATTAGCATTATTTTGGGTTTTGTTTCTCGCCAATAAATACATAGCAGGAAAATCAGAAATATGATTTTAGGATTTTCACGGATTAGCATTTCTTTATCAAACCTGAATACGAAGCAAGATTTTATCCAAATGATGTCTGTGTATCTGGCTGTGATTTTTTGGGCAGGATATCCTTCGAACAAATTGAGAAATTCAAATGAAATTGAGAACGATTATTTGAACCAGCAAATGTAAGAATCTTCTTGAATTTCGAGAGAACTTGGACCTGATATTGCACGTTTTTGATCTAAAGTTAAAACAGAATGAAAAATTAAATGTGCTCTATATTATCAAGTTTTATCCAAATTTAAATTCCAAATTAATTTCCAATGTAATTTCCAAAATATTATCCAAATTTTAATTTTCAAATTAAAATATTGATTTATTTTCACTAGATTTTGATATGGATTTTTCACATGAAATTTGAATCAGTGTTATTTATTTATTTCTCAGTAATACAAAAGTCCAATTACAATGATCACATTAAAAAAAATTAATTAAAAAGAAGACGAAAAAGAAATTCATAATTTATAACAAAATCCTCAAACAAGCATTCTTAAAATTATTTTCTGACATTGAAAACAAATCAGTATTATCAAAATAGTTAACAAAATTTAGGTTAGTTAATAAAATTTTAATGTCATCAAATTTCAATAAATATGTCGATAATTCCATCTTTTATAACGCGTATAAATATGATTCAAAATTCCTACGATATATACTCGTTATAGTATGTAACGAAAGACATGTGCTGGCTACAACAGATTTATCTCATACTAAGGTGCTGCTTTCTCTTCTTTGGCGTTAAAACCTACTGCCCGTAACTTCTTGGTCAGTACCGCTAACAGATTCCCGGATCCCTATGCACACGTGGTTGAAAGTAGGAAAAAAGTTACGGAGAGATATAAAAGAGATAAAACCAAAGCGGCAGAATACTACGAATGAACGAAAACACCGCGGAGGAAACGAAAGAATACCAAAAAGTAAAAAGTGAACGGGAAAACAAGGTGGTAAGAGGACTGACAGCAGAACGAATATAAACAGATAAGTAAATCTACTATTGTGGTGTAGAGTAAGTGTAAGTGTTTAGTGAGAAAACGCAGTAAGTAAACCTACATACTTCTTCTTTGCTTATATTCTCTCTAATATCCGTTCTCTTATCACCCTGTTTCCTTTCCGTTCATTCTTTATTTTCTGCTATTCTTTCTTTCTTCCGTGTTCTTTTTTTATTATTATTATTCATTCGTAGTACCTTGCCTCTCGCTTTCCTGCCTCATTGAGTTTTTACTCTTTCATTTCTCCCCGTGGAAATGGCTCACTTCTTATTGGCTCTGAAGAATTCTGCCTTCGAAACCGATTGACCAATACCTTTATATGTTAATATTTACGAAGTTTTTATAGAGATTTTATTACAGAAGTCTGTCGTTTTTAACAATTTTAGATAATTCTATCCCTCTATTTCAAGGAAATTTTAAGTAATCTTATTAATTAATTATTTTATTATTTAATGAGCCTTATTAATTAATGCTTTTTGCTTTACTGGTAAGTAAATATACCAAAGAGGTAAAAGTAAGGAGTTAAAACTTGATATTAAGAAAACGGTATTACCGTTTGAGACAATCATTCAGGTGGCGCTGGGATAAGATAAGGAGTCCTGCATTGCATGCAATTCTATGGCAAAAGCCGTAAAATATTTATTTAATCTGTCCATTTTGTAAAATAAATTCTTAGCGCAATGCAAATTAGAACAGAAATAATAAAGAATATTTTTATGTATTCAAAATTATTTTACGTCTCAATTTATTTTTATCTCCCTGTAGTCTGTACTCTATCCTACAACTCTGAAAAAATACTGGTTAACTATACTCATAATTATGGAATTTTTAATTTAAAAATACTCAAAAATACATATATTGCGCCTTTCTGTTGTTGTGTCAGCTATAACGACTATTTTACTAGCACTTTCTATACCTCGATATAATTCTCAAAGCATTATGGCATTTTCAAGCGTTTCATCCATAGGAGTTTTATCTCCTTATTACTTTCCTTATATACATAATGTATAAGGAGAGTATTGTGACGGCGTCGAAAATTCGAATTCGAGTTTTCGACGGGAGAGCACGTTTCAAGCATCCCTGATCACGAATCAAACATTTTTGAAGTGATGTCTATATGTGTGTGTGTGTGTCAGTGAGTCTGTGGAGACGATAACTGACGAACGAATAGACCGATTCTAACCAAATTTGGTACAAAAATCACAATCCGTAAACACTGGAAGCTTATTGTTTTTATACGCAATCGAATGTTCAGAATCCCCCTAAATTTTCGAATGAAATTTTGAAAAAAATCGTCAAAAAATCAAAACCTTTAATAAAGTTACACAAATAGACATTTCTTATGTAATTTTTCATTAGAAAACGATTGACATAAATTTTAGAATGCTAACATGAACCGTTCTCGAGATATTGTACATTTTTCAAAAATATTATCAAAAAGTCATATAAAATTAAATATATATATATATCCTATTGAGAAACATATTCACTTTTCATATGTAATACCATGCGATAATTTGGGTGACATCATCCTCGTGGATCTAGCTCGTTCCATTCATGAAAAAAGATACTTTAAGTAATAGTTTTGTATTTGAACGGCAGTAGTCATTTATCTGCTGTAAGAATAACTTATTTCTTCGTCCATAACGCTTGGCGAGATTTTGGCGACAAATTTGGCGGAATGTCACCAACTTATCGATTTTTTTAAATGTTGCCAAATTAATGAAAATCTCGCCAAATGGATAAAAATGACGCAAAATCAATGAAAATGATGACTAACTGTCGAAGATCTTGGAAAGAATATTCAATATCTTGGAAAGAATATAAGTATCTACTACAAGAAAAACCTATTTTTTTACTGTAAGAGTAATAAATTCATTATATTATATAAGGAAAGTCATGTGTTGCCCACATCAGATATTTTTTTAACTCCACGAGGTGTACTATTTATTTAGAATCTAATAAAACACGATATATTGTATACATTTACAGAGAAGTTTCAACTTGCAGTATATAAATATGTCGAACATTTACAATTCCCAGACACTTTAATACGGCGTTTCGTGAAAAATAGACTTCGTACGTTTTGATTTCGACGCATTTTCTCCATAAAAAGGATATTTAAGACCGGCGAGACGTTTATAAGAGCCAATATAAGGACAAACTTTTTGCTCCTTACCTATTAAATATTAGGCGACAGCCATTACTGCAATGGGTAACGATGCTAGAAGATTCAATTTAGTTGTCAGTGCTAAGGAATATTAATACTGCGACGAAGAAAGCATGATTTTCGCGCTGTTAGCCACATTTACTGGACAGATTATACTAAACGATGAAATTGTTAAAACTATATACATTAAAAGGTTTCAACATATTGGATTAAAATTGGATCAAAAGCATATTTAGGTTATATTAAAATGTTTTTACTTTCCTTATATACATAATGTATAAGAAAAGTATTGTGACGGGGTCGAAAATTCGAATTCGAGTTTTCGACGGGAGAGCACGTTTCAAGCATCCCTCATCACGAATCAAACATTTTTGAAGTGATGTCTGTGTGTGGGTGTGTGTGTGTGTGTGTGTGTGTGTGTGTGTTTGTTTGAAAGTTTGTATGTGTGTGTGTGTGTCAGTGAGTCTGTGGAGACGATATCTCACGAACAAATGGAGCAATTCGATTGATATTTGGTACAAAAATCAGAATCCGTGAATACTGTAAACCTATTGTTTTTAAACATAATCGAAAGTTCAGAATCCCCCTAAATTATCGAGTGAAATTTTGAAAAAATCATCAAAAAATCAAAACCATTAATAAAGTTGCGCAAATAGACATTTCTTATGTAATTTTTCCTTAAAAAGCGATTGACATAAACTTTAGAACGCTAGCACTAACTGTTCTCGAGATATTGCACATTTTTCAAATAAATTTATCAAAATACCCCATAAATTAAAAAAAAATATGAACTGTTGAGAAACATGTTCACTTTTCATATGTAATATCATTTGATAAATTTGATGACATCATTATCGTGGATCTGGCTCGTTCCATTCATGAGAAAACACACTTTGAGTAATACTTTTGTATTTGAACACCAATAGTCATTTATCTGCTATAAGAATAACTTATTTCCCCGTCCATAACGTTTGGCGAGATTTTGGCAACAAATTTGGCGACTTTGAAATGTGGCCAAATTAACGAAAATCTCGCCAAATGGATAAAAATGACGCTAAATCAGTGAAAATGACGGCTAATTGTCGACAATTCAATATATTGGAAAGAATATAAGTATCTACTATAAGAAAAACCTTTTTTTTTTCTGTAAAAGTAGTAAATTCATTGCATTATATAAGTAAAGTCATTTGTTGTCCACATCAGATATTTTTATAAAGATAAAAAGGCCCCACTACCAGAAAAAGAAACGATAGACAAATTAATTAAAATATTTCTCCTTATGTGCACGATTGCTGCGACAAATAATGTTGGATTTTCACGAAACTTTATATTCGGCTTTGACATCAAAAAATCTAGAACTAGATAGAATTTTTTCGAAATTCGAGCGAAAACTTCGAAATTTTATATTTTCTTAACATGGCAGCATAGACAACAGTTTATATAATTGCGCACAGTTGAAGTAATTTATGGTTCAATGATCACAAAACTTGACAGTTTCAATGATTGCAGTGAAAAATAGTCAAGATACAATTTGACTTTCCCTGCAATACATGGTAATGTATAGGGAACGTATTGGAATCATACCGAAAATCGCAACTCGTGCTTTCGACGAATCTACACGTTTTGGGACATCTAGAACATGAAAAAACTATTTTTAACGTGACATTTGTATGTGTGTGTGTGTGGTTCTGTCTGTCTGTGCAATATGTTTATCCAGTCTAACTCAAAAACTATTGAACTAAATTTCATAAAATTTTGTAGGTAAGTCACTTGTGGGCGATCCTGGTGCTGATTAGTTTTAGGTACGATTCGTGATCAAAGAACCCGCCTTTTCTGCGAAATGGCCGGCAAAAATTGTCTGTATCCACTCTAGCTGAAAAACTATTATATTAAATTTTACAAAACTTTGTAGATATGCCACATGTGGGTTACCCTGGTGCTGATTAAATTTTAGTACGGTTCTGAAAAAAAATAACCTGCCTTTTTCTGCCAAATGATCCCCAAAAATCGTTAAAATCTAAAATAAAAAACTGCGTAGGCTCAAATACGAAATCAATTAAATGCTTGTTTCATATGGTCACTTCTAGTATGTCATTGTATGTTATTGTCTAGTCTATCATTGCACCTGCTGCAGCAGGTGCAATGTTTCTGTCGGCGATTTCCATGGACGCCAGTGCCTGCAAAGGGGGTCGAATTGTTTGGGATAGGGTATGTCAAATAACTGTCTTTTTGGAAGGTTCTTCGTTTGGGATGGACGCTGCCCCACCCGTGAGCAAAAGGTTGAATGCATTTTTTTCAAAACGGAATTTTCAAAGTTTTACATTTTTAAAATGCTCCATGCGTCTTAATTTTTGTCTGAGATGCATGGAATTTGGCAAGAAGATACTTTTCATACTTTTTAATGAAACTGAGTATGCATTTTATAATTGGACTTTATTAAGGTAATTGAAAGTGAATAGGAACCTAATTAAATGATGAAAATTAAGTTTTAATGCAGAAAAATGTTTTTTAAAAATTAACTTTCTAAGGGGTTTAAAATTTAATACCCAAATGTGTTCATAATGTGTTCTCGAGTGATCATAATGTAAAATGAATCAAAAATGTGAATAAATGGCACGCAAGGAGCATTTTCTAATATTCATTAAAAAAAATTAAATTGAAAAAAGTACAAAATTATAACAAAATTGAAAAAAAATTAATGGTATAGTATATAGTAATGTTAAGAGGAATATTTATACAAATTTTCACGTTTCTAAGTCAATAAATAAATAAATAAATAAAATTTCAACGTCCACCGTCCCCTTAATGAATTATTGAAGAAATAAAGAGAACGTGAATATGAGTTTGCAGAGAAAGTCATGTGCTGCCCACATCAGATTTTTTATATAAGCGACGTCATTAGTCTTCCCTCTCCAAGGGGGGTTATTACTGGGTACATTGTCAAGCCTGGTATTAAACGAAAAATTTTCTTCAAGCCCTTTAAAATGAAGGGTAACATGCTATAATTATATTCATTTGGACTAAAGGTACAGCTTTTTCAACAGAAATATCGCAAGTTACTTAGAAATGGATTTTGGTATGAGAAAGTCGAGTGAAGCCACACTACAGTTAATTTTATATAATATAAATAGAGAGTGTTTTAAACTATGAGCTATTTGTCGAAAAAAATATTGATATGACAGCTTGTACTCAACATTTTTCGTTAAATCTTGTATCCAAAACAAAATGTTTTATATCTATTATACTTCAGGAACAATTATTTATTTTGAACCTAAATAAATGCGTTATTTAATGTACATTTCTGTTTAATGGAATGTTGTATTTTGAGAGAGTTTTCGACACCTCTTAAACGAAATTTTTGCAACAGGAAAATATTTATATTCATTTTTCAAAGATTACCATATATTCTGAAAATTTTATTAAAACATACTTTCAAAGCCATCGTGCGCTTAATGTCAAAATGTTACATTCTGAGAAAATAGTCTTTAAAGTTATTAGTAAAATTCTCCAAATATGACCTGAGACATTTTGTACTTTCATACTTCAGTGATTATAGAAAATTTTTCATATGAAATGTTCTAAAATATACAGAAACGTTTATGTTCATTATTTTTGAAAAATTACTTTTTTTTAACTATCTTTTGACCTTTTAACAATAATACGAGACTAAAAATTGATTAGTCACGCTAAATTCGAAGTCACGATATATTCTGATTAAAACCGTAAGCTTGTTTCAAAAAGAAATTTTAGATCCTCGGTTCAATTTGTTCAGCAATATGCATTAAATAAGTCCATTATTTCGTCAAACTCTCATAAAACTTAATCCATTGCACTTAACCACAACACATTTCTTTACTAAAATATCACTTTACAAGAAAAACGACGTCAATTATCCCCCTGCCGCGTTCCTTTTATACGACGTGCCATAAAATAAACTTCAGCCTGCATATTTGTAATTCTATGCTGTGCCTTCATAAAGAAAGATTTAAGACCAGAGCTGTGTCTCTGCAGTGGGAGAAGGAAAACTTTCTGCTGCTTCTCCTATTAATATTGACCAGTAACTAGTATTAGTAAATATTATCACCTTACCAGCGATGTTAGGAGATTTAAGTTCTGAAGATGGCGATGTTAAATGGTATTATTACCAGGGGAAAAAATTAATTCGCTTTTGAAGCTGCTGTAGCATCTTTGACTCTGCAAATTCAGTGGAAGCACATTTTGGCAGTCTTATTAGTTTCTGGCGCTGCTTTAAAGGAAAGTTGGGACTTGTTCGATAGACACAGTTTTAGTCGTAAATTACGTAACATCGTTATTTTAACCGAAATCTCCTGGGGAAAATATGGTGATCATGATGCAGGCGGAGGTATTAAAGGTAACTTATTACATAAATTTGTGCAGACTAATGAAGAACCTAACATATAGTGTTTAATAGAAAGATTGGTGGCATCCTATTTTTAACTAAGATAAACCCTATATTCAACTATGTTTTTGAAACTTTTCAAATTGCTCCAATATATGCATTTTTCTAATTACAAATTTCCCTGCGGGCAACGACATAATTACATTCTCAAACCAAATCCCAACAGTGATGAATTTGCTGCTTATAACCACATTTTTACAAGGAATAACCTACATTTTGCTACCCTCTCCTTCTCTCTCCTACTTCCTCCCTTCTCTACACCACCCTCCTACACTTCTTTCATACCATAAGAAAAAATAGAAACTGCCTATTCTAATTCCGTCACAGTACCTCTCTAAAAATAGGTTTAAGATCGGCGCTGTGTCTGTTAAAAGGGCCGAGATAAGGAAAAATGTCCTTTCCCATTAAATATTCTGCGGCAGCCATTACCTGGTATGTAACGATGTTGGGAGATTCAATTTAGAGTTACTGCCATGCTAACAGTTATTAATGCGCAGATGACGGAATGGCTGGATTTTCAGACTATTCAGCCGCTTTCCTTCGGCGTATTACTTTGGATGACATTCGCCATACCAGAAAGAGGATTATGATTTTTAGAAGGATAATGGAGAGAGAGAAATGTGAGTAAAAAATATGTTTCTCTGGTTATAAATGAAGAAGATTTTATCTAAAATGAGAAATTATTCTGTGGTATGTCAACGTAACGTAATTGCTTTGCAGCTCAATATAATTGCTTTGTAGCGCAATGTAATTGCTTTTCTGCGCAATGCAAATGAGTAGTGTTTTATGCGTACACAGGTATTCTATGGAATTATAGATTCGAAAACACTAAAGCACTATGGTGTTAAATATGCAAGTGGTGTTTAAATGAACACTTTGACGTAATTGTATAGTAACTGCTGCTCTCATAATAAAACCCATAATGTCGAGCCTAACATATAGCGTTTAATAGGATGGTCAGTGGCATCCTATTTCTTACTAAGATATTAATAAACCTTATATTCAACTACGCTTTTGAAACTTTTTTAATTGCGCCAATATATGCGTTTTCCTAATTACAAATTTCCCAGCGTGTAACAACATAATTGCATTCTCAAACCAAGTCCCAATAGTAATGAATTTGCTGCATATAATCACATTTTTACAAGGCCTATCTGGAATAACCTACATTTTTCTACCCTCTCCTTCTCTCTACTCGTCTCCTCTCTCCTACTTCCTCCCTTCTCTACACCACCCTCCTACACTTCTTTCATGCCATAAGAAAAAATTGAAACTGCCTATTCCAATTTCGTCACAGTACCTCTAAAAAAATAGATTCCAGATCGGCGCGGTGTCTGTTAAAAGGGCCGAGATAAGAAAAAACTTCCCGCTCCTTCCCCATTAAATATTCTGAGGCAGCCATTACCTGGTATGTAACGATGTTGGGAGATTCAATTTAGAGTTACTGCCATGCTAAAAGTTATTAATGCGCAGATGAAGGAATGGCTCGATTTTCAAACTATTTAGCCGCTTTTGTTCGACGTATTATTTTGGATGACATTCGCGTTACCAGAAAGAGGGTTATGATTTTTAGAATGATAATGGAAAGGGAGAGAGATGTGAGTAAAAAATATGTTTCTCTGGTTATAAATGAGGAGAATCTTATCTAAAATGAGAAATTATCTGTGGTATGCCTACGTAATGTCATAGCTTTGCAGCGCAACGTAATTGCTTTGCAGCTCAAAGTAATTGCTTTGCAGCGAAATGCAATTCGTAGTGTTTTACGCGTACGCAGGTATTCTATGAATTTATAGATTCGAAAACACTAAAGCACTATGTGGTGTTAAATATGCAAGTGGTGGTTAAATGAATACTTTGAAGTAATTGCATAGAAATGTGAATAAAAAATATGTTTCTCTGGTTACAAAAGAGGAGAATCTATATTTAAAATGAGAAATTATTCCGTGGTATGTCAACGTAATGTAATTGCTTTGCAGCGCAATGTAATTGCTTTGCAGTACAATGCAATTGCGTAGTGTTTTACGCGTACACATGTATTCTATGGATTTATAGATTTGAAAACACTAGAGCACTATGTAGTTTTAAATATGCAAGCGGTATTTAGATGAACACTTTGACGTAATTGTATAGAGATGTGAGTAAAAAATATGTTTCTCTGGTTATAAATGAAGAGAATCTTATCTAAAATAAGAAATTTTCTTTGGTCTGTCAATGTAATGTAATTGCTTTACAGCACAATATAATTGTTTTGCAGCGCAATGTAATTGCTTTGCAGTACAATGCAATTGCGTAGTGTTTTATGCGTACACATGTATTCCATGGATTTATAGATTTGAAAACACTAGAGCACTATGTAGTTTTAAATATGCAAGCGGTATTTAGATGAACACTTTGACGTAATTGCATAGAGATGTGAGTAAAAAATATGTTTCTCTGGTTATAAATGAAGAGAATCTTATCTAAAATAAGAAATTTTCTTTGGTCTGTCAATGTAATGTAATTGCTTTACAGCACAATATAATTGTTTTGCAGCGCAATGCAATTGCGTAGTGTTTTACGCGTACACATGCATTCTATGAATTTATAGATTCGACAACATTAGAGCACTATGGTGTTTTAAATATGCAAATGGTGTTTAAATGAACACTTTGACGTAATTGTATAGTAACTGCTTCTTTTATAATAAATCTTATAGGAGGTCATTACATTATTTGGTAACAATCCACCTTTGTTACTTACTGGTATCAATGCTGAAAGGCAAATTCCATTAATGGGAAGTTCATTAATTACATATAGTTAAAATAAAGTTTGTTAAATATATGTTATCATTAGCACTTGAGGCACTTATAAACGTTACCAACTTACCATTAGACAAATTTATCAGCTTACAATTAAACAAATTATCAGCTTACAATTAAACAAATTACCAGCTTACAATTAAACAAATTACCAGCTTACAATTAAACAAATTACCAGCTTACAATTAAACAAATTACCAGCTTACAATTAGCTTAGCTTACAATTATACAAATTTTGTTCTTACAATTCCTTTCTTACAATTGTGTTCTTTCAATTGTGTTGACTAGGTTGTTGAAACACAGACCGTCCGACCTACCAGAAAGGTGTAAGGTAACTGTTTGGACGGTCGAGAAGTGCCATCCAACTTAAATCGGAACTCAGTGGGGGGAAGCATCCACAGGGACCGTGCCGTCCTTCCCCTACCACCAACTTCTCGATAGGACTTACCCACATGTTTAACGTGATCGTACTCCGCGTGAACACGGCGGCAGTTTTGGCAGCGGCTGGAATCGAACCCGGGCCTACCCCGGCAATCGAACCCGGCAATGCCAGCGCGCTAACCACAGGGCTACCGCGCCCTCTCTGTGTTGACTAGGTACATACCTTTTTTGAATCTGTATTTTCAAATTGCAAAGTCATTAGCTGTTTCCCTTTGATGATTGCAACTCTATCTCATTTCATGGCAATGCTAATATTTTTACCAACGCAACTTTCATTGTTTGCAGGCTTAGTTATCAGTACAGCTTGAAAACCAGCATCGTTCTCCCCGAGTTCTGTCGTTTCGATCAATTTTCAAATCGGAACGAATATTTTGTGTATAATTGTGTATATTTGTGTGATTCATCTCCAAGAAGAAAACAATGGCATAAACACATCATGGCATTTCACATTTTTCTCATTCTATTTTTTTGCGTTTTATGTAACGCTGTTCAATTTTTACAAAACAGAGTAAAACTTTCGAACAAAAAATTTTTGCTGCAGTTGAAAATAGTTCCAGTAATATTTATGCATCCTATTTTATTACACTTACGTATTTCATTAAGTATCAATATTTTTTTCATTTTTAAAATAAATTTTAGTCATTTGGTAAATTTTAGATAAATAAATGAAATCAATTCAATAATTTAAATAATGTTTGAAATAAATGTTTTAGTCAATTTAAAAACATTTCCTTATCGCGAGTTGGACAACTCTGCATTAGATTTCTGGACGATTTCTGGACAAAGTTGTCTGAAAAATCTGATGTGAGTGGCACGTGACTTTCCTTACATAATGCAAGTACTTCACAGCTTTGAATACGAAATAAGGATGAACAAGATACCAATTTAGTTATATTTCGCAAAAATATATCTTGACAATTTAAAATATCACTAACATTTGCCAAGCAATATGATATTGAAATATTAATTGTAATTTCGTTCATTTGGCGTCATTTTCGTAACTTTAGCATCATTATCCCCAGTTTGGTGACATTTTCATCCATTTAGTCCCCTACCCCATTAAAAAGTCGTTAAGTTGGCGATATTTCGACGAATGAGTCATCAAGGTAGCCCAATTTTTCGCCAAGTGTGGCGTAGTTGAAGATGCTTACTACTGTTCATATTATGTATTTTGAGATACATTTATTTTAAAAATGTTAAATATCTACAGAACGGATTTAGCTTTCTAAAACTTGTGTCATTCCTTTTAAAATAAACAAATACGTGCAATATAATTATTTATTTAACATTTTTGAATATCCTTATTTTTTTACAATTTTTTCAAAAATTTATTCAAAAATTTGGGGGTCTTGCGAGCGCTCAATCTCGTTGAAAAATCAATAAGGTGTTCCGGTATTGACGGATTGTAATAATCGTATCCAATTCCGTTCGAAACGTTCCATTCGTTAGTGCAATAACGCATCCATCCTCTGACTCACAAACACACACACACACACAGAGAGAGAGAGAGAGAGAGAAACTGACAGACTGACTAACTCAAAAACGTACAATTGGAGTTTAGGGATGCTAGAAAGATGTTCTTCTTCATCGAAATCTCAAATTCAAATTTTCAACCCCGTTACACCACTTTCCCTATACATTATACTATGTATGTAGGGAAAGTTTAGAGGGTAGGAGAATGAGACTCCAAGATACAAATTGTAGTCCGTTTTATAAAATTATTAAAATTGTCGTATAAACATTGAAAAAGTTTTGAAAACACCCGGACAACCCCGTCTCCGAATTTATAGGTTGCCATTTGAGCCCGCATATGCAGTCGGGAACTTTCGTCACAGAACTCTGTCTAAGGCAAAACATCGTGACTTTTTTTTGCATTCTATCCAAACTAAACTTTTAGACGTTTCCATTTACCTAAACCTCAGGCATATTCGGAGTCTGATCAAGCCAAAGTGGGCCCCAGGGCCTTTGTATTAATTCGGGGCCCCCATACTAATACCAAACACATGCAAAACATCAATACATAACAAATTTAGCGAATGGTAGCAGCCCCAAATGTCGTTTTTGTACATGTAGGAAGCTGCCAAACTTTTTACTTCAATGTATGATATTAAGACTTTAAAGGACATATAATATTTAAAACTATTAATATGTTTTATAATTTAAAATAAAAACTAATATTACCAGTTGCAAATTAATTTAAAAAAATGTGTCATTTTGTATGTGATAAAAAATATTTTTTATCACATACAAAATGCAGGGGCTCCTTAAAATTTGGGGCCCGGGACTGCGGCCCCCGAGTCCCGTACGTAAATCAGCCGTAGTCATCTTATGAATCAGCCGTTCTATACATTTTGGTGACTGTTCCAGCGAGAAACATTTCTCATGCACGCTCCAATCATTCTCCATTCTGACAAACAGCGTCCGTCGTACACGTTCTATATATATTTTTTTTGCCTTTACCTGAACCTAATAAAAAATATACTGTACATAACCATAGCGAACCGTATTTTTACAGGATTCATTTTGGAAATCCATCCTATTCCAGCGCATCTTTAATACCATGAGGAATAATTGCCTATTTCAATTTGGATGCCAGTACGTACCTCTGTGAAAAGGGATTGAAGACCGTGTCTGTAAAAGGCGGCTATCTTCTCTCTCTTCCTTTCCAATAAATATTCAGCGGCAGCCATAACCTGGTATGGGACGATGTTGGGAGATTCAATTTGGAGTCACTGCCATGCTGAGAGTTGTTAATACCCGGATGAAGGCATGCCTCGATTTTCTGGCTATTTAGCCGCTTTCGTTCGGCGTATTACTTTGGATCGCATTCGCGTAACCAGAAAAAGGGTTTTGTGTGTGTGTGTGTGACAGAAAGAGAGAGAGAGAGAGCGCGGGAGAGAGGGGAGAGAGAGGTAGGGGATAAGGAGGGGGTAGGGAAGAGAGATAGAGAGAGGGGAGAGAGGGGATGGGAGAGAGAGAGGATAGGGAGAAAGAGGGTAAAGAGAGAGGGGGTAGGGGGAGAGAGAGAATTTTTCGCTGGTTATAAATGAAATTTTTTTTATCCAAAACGAGAAATTATTCTGTGGTATGTCAAAGTAATGTAATTGCTTTGCAGCGCAATATAATTGAGAGAGATAATTAGATAAGAAAGCGAATGACAAAGCTTATGCAAGTTACAAAGTACCGGGCTCGGCGAGTTACTTTGCCGCATACCAGAAAGAGAATTAAAAATTGAGATATTAAGAATTTAGAAAATAGTTGGAAAAGGAGTGTGTTGGAAAATGACAAAATAACTGGCTCGGCGAGTTATTTTCTCATCCTTATACCAGAAAGAGAATTAAAAATTGAGATATTAAGAATTTAGAAAGAAAATTTAATTTTTAAAGATGTGTGTTAGAAAATTATTGACTGGTTATACGTAAGGAGAACATTATTTCAAACAAGACAGATCAATCACGCATTTAGCATTGATTATGAAACACTTTACAACTCAAATGCAAAATGCGATACATCCAGCGGTGAGATATTTTTAATTATCACAGAATTACGATCATTTATTTTACTTAAAACTTCATCGAAAGAAATGAACTTCATTCAAATGACGTCATGGAAATATAAATCGTCTGGCTTTCTATGTAAAAGCAGTGAATATTGCAATAATACAATAATTTATTCTACTTGGAAACTTAAAACCATGGAGGTAAAAATACTTTTTTAACTCCATGCTTAAAACTTCATCGAAAAAGGCAATGCTATAAAATCGTCTGCTTCTCTATGTAAAATCAATAAATATTTCATTCATATCACCCATATTCCAGACTCCAGAGTTAAATAATTTTGCGTTAAAGAAATTCGGCAATTCTTATACAACTCATCTTACAGTTTAATTTGTTTACATTCTGCGTACGTTAAAATTAGGCTTCGTTGTAGAAATAATTAAAGTTTGATGATCATTTATACTCAAAAATATTGTAATTGCGTTGCTGCAGAATATAGATGCACAGAAAATACGCAAAAATAAAGCGATTTTAGGACGGATACAACACTAAATATAAATTTAAAAGAACTTTAAAAATCTCGATTTTCACTCTGGCAAAAAAAAAAAAAGATGGACGCCATATTTTATTTTAAAGTGAGTCACGTGATCTCTTCATATTATAGAGGTGTCATTATCATTTTAATTTTTATTTAAAAAACTACCAAACATATTTTGGTGAATTTTTACTTCCCATATATACAATAATGTATAAGGAAAGTATTGCGACGGGGTTGAAAATTCGAATTCGAGTTTTCGACGGGAAAGCACGTTTCAAGCATCCCTGATCACGAATCGAACATTTTTAGGTGATTTCTGTGTGTATGTGTGTGTGTGTGTGTGTGTGTGTGTGTGTGTGTGTGTCAGTGAGTCTGTGGAGACGATAACTGACGAATGAATGGACCGATTCGAACGAAATTTGGTACAAAAGTCACAATCCGTGAATACTGGAAGCCTATTGATTTTATACGCAATCAAATGTTCAGGATCCACCTAAATTTTCGAGTGAATTTTGAAAAAATCATTAAAAACTCAAAACCGCTAATAAAGTTACGCAAATAGACATTATGTAATTTTTCATTAGAAAACGATTGACATAAATTTTAGAACACTAACATGAACCGTTCTTGAGATATTGCACAGTTTTCAAAAAAATTATTAAAAAGTCATATAAAATAAAAAAAAATATTTCCTATTGAGAAACATGTTCACTTTTCATATGTAATACCATGCGATAAATTTGGTGACATCATTCTCGCGGATCTAGCTCGTTCCATTCATGAAAAAAGATACTTTGAGTAATACTTTTGTATTTGAACGCCAATAGTCATTTATCTGCTGTAAGAATAACTTATTTCTTCGTCCATAACGCTTTGCGAGATTTTGGCGACGGATTTGGTGGAATGTTGCCAACTTGGCGACTTGTTTAAATGTTGCTAAATTAACGAAAAACTCGCCAAATGAATAAAAATGAGGCTAAATCAATGAAAATGACGACTAATTGACGAAAATTCAGAAGAAGGAATTCGGAAAGAATATATCTACTATAAGAATAACCTATTGTTTTTACTGTTAAAGTAGTAAATTCATTGCATTATATAAGCAAAGTCATGTGTTGCCCACATCAGATTTTTTTATATATATTTTATGGGATAATTTGAATGTTTTCTGAAATTTTCGAAGCAGTTTGTGAATTTTGACTTTGCTCAAAAAATATTTGAAAAATTCGGTCTTATAGGGTTGAATGTATTGCACTTTTTCAACCTGGGTTCAATCCAAAACTTATTGGGTGATATTATTC
This sequence comes from Amaurobius ferox, assembly GCA_951213105.1. Lineage (NCBI taxonomy): Eukaryota > Metazoa > Arthropoda > Arachnida > Araneae > Amaurobiidae > Amaurobius > Amaurobius ferox. Next base: position 12,674,461 of record OX578135.1, read on the forward strand.
ATTTCCATTCCCATATGTCCCACAGACCGTCTGAACAACATACTAAAATTTTATTTCGAGACAGTCATTTTTACGGCAGTTATCGTGAGAACGGACAAACAGACAGACAGAATGACCAAAGTCATAAACACTTTTCAACTATATTGTAAAGTGTTAATAAAAACTGATAACTTTCAAGCAGACATAGAAAAATTAAATAACTACAATTGTTTCAAAGGCGTTTTGAGTTCTCTTCCTCGGATCAAAAACAATGTGCTCTTAAATAGACGCTAACAAGTGTCAATTGCTCTTAGTTTCTGTTTCTCATCACTCTCAGCACATCTTAAAATTTAGGTTCCATACAGTTTCAGAGTTACAGTTGACATTTCAACATCTGTAATCATCCCCAACATTCTAAGGCTATCTTTATGACAAATATTTGAAATGGCAAAATGTTTTCCAATTCATAATTCCTTACAATTTAAACACCACTGAAATAAAACTTATTTTTTCTTTGTGATTTCTATGTGCCGATTTGACTTCAGCGATTAAATGTATTTATAGTGATTCCATATAATAATGAGGTTGCTGCATAACATTTCAACATTTTTTTGTAAAAGAGTACTACCATTTGTTGGAACATTTTTCCCATTTGTATTTATTACTTATGGAAATTGTTATATCGCTATTAAGAATAATCGTTTATAGTTGCCATTTATGTCAGATTTGCTAATATAATTTCTTATCTTAATGACTACCATTATACTAGTTTTCGAATTTGTCAATATAAAGGTTTCAATTATATCTTACATAATAAAAGATATCTATCTGCATGTATGTGTGTCTGTGTGTCTGTAGCGGAAAATCGAAGCTTCGGCTAGCGACGAAATTTGGTACAGAGGTTCTTTAGGTCCCTGGACGACGCGACTCGGTGAGATGTCTTTTTTTTTTAAATCGAAGTAATCTCAAACTTATGATCTCTTAAATCCAGAAATCGATGATTTTTTGCGATTTATTCAAATCTATTCCTTTGGTCCGAGAAATTCCAGGTGTTTGAATCGCACACGGTAGACCCAGATTCGATCCCCAACACCACCAAACCTATCTCCGTATCAACGTGGAGTAAGGGCACGTTAAATCTTTAGATCCGAAAGTCTATCCGAGAGGTGATAGGTTAAGACCAGGCGTGTGGTTGCAACCTCCATTGACTTCCAGTCTAAATTAGATGGCACTGTCTCGACCGTCCAAATAGTTAGTTGTCTTACACCTTCGGTTAGGCAGGACAGTGGGTAGGGGGTCAGAGAAAAAATTTATTCATTCATTACAACTGTGGACGATCTTTCGTGAGCTTTCCAGATATTGGCAAAGTAACTGAGGTCTAAAATGCGAAATTCTAATTTTGCCAATTTAATAGATTTCATTCAATTTTTTTTTTAATTTAATATTATATTAACATTATGAGTAATGTGCTAAAAATCAACATATATCTGATAAAAATTCGTATTTAATATTTTAAATTTTATTTCTCGGGTACAATTTCGTCTTCAAAATCATATTTATTGGTGCAGACAATTTTTAAATGCAGCCGATACAAAAGCAAGTGTTTGGAAAGACTGGCAAGCCTTTTCTTGAGATGGGGAAAATGCTGTTTCGAAACGAAGTGGATTTAATTTACAGGTTTTTCTCACTTTGCGAATTTGAAAGACTTTGTTCTAAATTTTATTAGGTATTATGTATTGTGCTAGAAAATATGATACATATTATCAAATGAAATCACATTTAATATTTTAAATTGTATTTCTCTTGTTAAAGAACTTTTTTCTTTCATTTTGATTAATCATAGATGATAGATCATAGATTAATATTTTCACGATGCAAGGTGTCCTGAAATCAACATGTATATTGGTTTGATAATTTTAAATATTGGCTTCTAATTATGTTAGAGCTTAGCTTTAAAGACAATGCTTTTTGTTTGAGGTAATGAAGACCGTGTATTTTGATTCCATGAGATCCACACTCTAATATAGAGCTTATTGCGCTCGCACAGCAAATTATTTATTTTCTGTTTTACGCGAGAATATCGAAAAGGCGTTGTTTGATTTTCGAACATCAGCTGCATATTCCTGTGTAATTTTGATAAACTCTGCATCTTCAATTCCTGGCAACAGCAGGTACACTTTATAGTATTATAAATATAAAACACGGATATAGAGGGAAACAAGATTGAAATGGATAATATGCACACTTTGGATTCGAAGCTCCAAAATTACAGCTGAGCTGAAAAAATACTCGCAACGGGATAAATGTAGGAAATTCTACAAACCATGGATATAAAAGTAAAGAGTTAAAACTTCATATATACATATTACGAAAATGCCACTATCGTTTGAGACAATCATTCAGGTGGCGCTGGGGTTCTGCATTGCATGTATTTCTATGGCGAAAGGCCTAAAATATTTATTTAAACTGTCCATTTTGTAAAACTAAATTATGAGCGCAATACAAATTAAAACTGAAACAATAAAGAATATCCCTACGTATTCACAATTATTTTACCTTACAATTAATTTTATCTTCATATATTCTGTACTTTATCTACAACTATGAAAAAATACTGATGAATTATACTCATAAATAAGGAACCCTTTACGTAAAAAGAATAAAATATATATATATATACACAATACTATGTCTTCCTGCTGTGTCAACTAACAATATTGCCTACTTTACTAACACCAGCGACACCTGGATAGAATTCTCAGAACATTATGGAATTTTCAAGCGTTTCACCAATAAGAGTTTTACTTCCCTCTTTCTAATTCCATATAAACCTTTTCTATTTTAATATAGATTTAAATCCTGCGGGTCTTCCTGAACATGTTACATAGTCTTCTAAAATCAAATTATATGTATTGATATTCTGTATTGTTTAAATAGTATTCCGGCTATTAACTTTATTTTTTATGTTCTGTGTTGAGTGTCTTACATTTGATTGTATATATTATTTGCTATTATGTTTTAGTTGCAATAGGGATCAATCAAAATGATCTCTAAATGAATATTTAACAATATATTTATAGAAATAATATTTTTGTGTTCTTGGAAAACCGTGAAAAATGTTAACAGCTTGTATATGTTTTAAGTGTTAATAATGTTTGGAATTTTACTTTATTTTAAACAATTTTTTGTAATAGTAGCACAACAACGTTATCCTATTTTAAAACACTGATTTAATGTAACAGAAAATGAAATTATTACAACAAAATTGAAGTATAATAATTTAAACTGATAATGCTGTGTAATGGCAAATTATTTGATACATTATTGTATAATGCCAATACAATCATTTGATACATTATAAATTCTAAATGCTAAATAATAAGGTTTTGATATGATGAATTTTAGCAAAATAAATGGACTTTTGAATGAAAATGTTATAGTGTGTGCATACAGAAACTCTCTTGCCAGCATTAGCACGTGCTATTGTTGGACCGGAAAAGCGGGACTGTGACGTAGTATTATGTACTGGAAGCGGTCACATTTTGTACTGGAAGTGGTACTAAACGAAATGGGTCAGTACTAACGAATAGCGTAGTGGAAATTGAGTCAGCGGGCTCGCATTTTTCCAGATGGTTGTACCGGAATCCGTACTACCGAAAATATATGGGTACTAATCAGTGCTAACGAAGTGCTAATGAATGGCATAGTAGAAATTTGCGCATTCAAAAGTCGGCGGCGGGTCAATCACCCTCGTGAAACTGAAGAAACGCCAAACATGATAGCTCCGAAGAAGAGAGCGTGTGTCAACAGTGGGTCTGCGGTTCCATCAAGATAATGGACGTCATTTAATATTTCATGGCAAATAACGTAAGAGTACATGGGGCGTTTTTAGTTTTTTCCTCGTGAATAGTCTATGGGTCACTGAACTTTTATAAAGATGTTTCGAGATTCTTTGGAGGGCATTAGCAAATGAGTTTCAATCATGTTGTTTCACTGGTTGATTCCATTGTTGGAGTGTTGCATGACATTCGCATTTACACTATTAATAATAATAATAATCAAGAATTCTTAAAGATGTTTACAAGTTAGAAAGGATGAATCACAGATTCATCATTTTGGCAATATTTAATCGATCCTTTTGTATACATATAAGAATGATATATTGTAAGGATTAACAATTTCTATTCTCGACTTCTTATTTTTCAAGCAGTGTCTTCCCCGGGAAAAGAAGGGTCTAAATTTAAATAACAGCTGCGCAGATTGAGGACGGAAGGGGGATCTGGCAACCGGATTATAAAAAAGCGAAGCACGAGGAGAGGAGATAATGGGATATAAGTTGGTGTGTGTAGCGTGGCGTGTGTGGAGGCAGACGATGGTAGGAAGTGTGGATCATGTACGTTCTGATTTATTATTTGTAAATTACGTTGATGGAGTTTTTTTTTATGATTTTTACAATTTAGGAATAAAACGTGTTGTTTTCATAAAAAGATGCTTTCGTTTTTCATTCCGACGCCTTTACAATATAAGTTGATCACAATTACACAGGGGTCGAAAGTCAGTCATTGAGGCCGTCGGAATTTGGCAGACGTTGAAAAAAATCCTGCTCTAAAAGAAGAGCACGCGAATGTTGATAAGTCTTATTTTGTTAAGCTTCAGATTTTAGTATTTTATTTCTGTAAAAATGGCTAAAACGTATAAATCTTTGTTAAAATCACACAATAAAACAAATTATGATACCCTTACATATTTGTTTTAATGCATGTTTTTAAGATTTGTTTTAATGCATGTTGTTAAGATTTTACATTTTAGCTATCTTTATACTTTTGCTTTGTTAGTGGATCACTACAATTGCTTGCCAAATGTGAATATTGTCGGATGGATGGATGGTTCAGAAATAGATTTATAAATATCAGATTTATAAATCAAGCTATCGTGGGCAGCACATGACTTTCCCTACACGATGCAACGAATTTACTTTTTTTGCAGCAAAAATAAATAAATAAATAAAAATAAAAATGAATAACGTACAAGATCCACGGCTCAATGTTTTCAAAGATGAATTGAACATTTGGAACATTTTTTGAATGGCAAGATGTAAAACTATCTGGAAGTATCTTATTAACTTATACTGCACGCAAATCAAACTTGACAGTCATCAGTATAGACAGCATACGTAATAAATAGTAGAGTGTATTTTCTTCAATTTGGCCCCATTAACAGAAGTTGCCGCAAGTTCGCGATATTAATTCAAATGAGTCGTCACGACTCACAATTTATCGCCAAGCGATACAGATGGACAGATAGAAGAGTTTTTTTGTTTTTAATAAATGACTTTTGGCGAAGTGTTGAGTATCAAACTACAAAACTATTACATAAGGTATCATCTCTCTTGAATGGAACGAACTAGAACCGTAACAATGATGTTAAAAAATTTGTCACATAATGTTGCATATGAAAAGTGAGCATATTTTACGATAGTTATACTTTTTCGATTTTATATAATTTTTTTTCGATAAATTTATTTTAAAAAAGTACAATATCTCAGAACGAATCGTGTTATCGTACTAAAGAATATGCCATTCTTTCTCTAATGAAACATTATATAAGAAATGACTATTTATGTAACAAAATTGAAGATTTTGGATTCTGACTTTTAATGAGTTTTCGAAATTTCATTTGAAAGTTTGGGGGGGCGTCTGAATATTCAATTACTGCTTTTAAAATCAGTATAGTTCAACTATTCTTCCGATTCTAATAATCGTACCAAATTTTGTTCGAAACGCTCCATTTGTTCGAGATATATCGCGTCCGCAAACTCTCACACAGAGATACACAGACGCACACACACGCGCAGACATCACCTAAAAACGCTTGATTCCAGTTCAAAGATGCTTGAAACCTACTCTTCCAAAACCTCGAATTCGAATTTTCGAGCCCCCCACCCCCCCACCCCCGTGATACATTCTTAATACATTATACCAGGTATATAGAGAAAATACAAGAAAGATCAACCATGCTTAAAGCATTGATTATGAAACACTTTCCAACGTCAGTGCAATTTTATTTAAGCATGTCTAAAATGCAATACATTCCTCGGTAATATTTTAAAACTTCTCACAATACTACATTAATTTATTATATTTGAAAACTTATACCTTCATCGAAAAAAATGAACTTCATTCAAATGACGCATTGAAATATAAATTGCCTGGCTTAAACATCTCTGAAATGTGATACATTCCTCGGTAATAACTTTAGAATTATCATAATACTACGATAATTTATTATATTTAAAAACTTCATCGAAAACAACTGAAATTCATTCAAATGACGCCATAGAAAAAATAACACGTCTGGCTCTCTCTATAAAAGCAGCATTTCATTCATAAATAATTTCCCATTCATGTTATTCATCACAATACTATAATAATTTATTTTATTTAAAAATTAAGACCATGGAGCTACAAGTAATTAAACTCTATGCGTAAAACTTCATCGAAAAAAATCGTCCTTCTCTTTATAAAATCAATGAATATTTCATTCATATCTGCCATGCAGACTCCATGAACTAAATGATTTTGTGTTAAAGAAATACAGCAATTCTAATACAACTAATTCTACATATTTTGCTGTTTACATTTTACATAAGTGAAAAATAGGCTTCGTTGTAGAAATAATCAAATTTGGATGAGCATTTAAACTCAAATATATTGCAATTGCGTTGTTTCAGTATGTAGATGCACATAATTTAAACAAAAATAAAGTGGTTTTAGGACGGATACAACACTCAATATGAATTAAGAAGAACTTTAAAACTCACGATTTTGAAACAAGATGGATGCCATATATCATTTTGAAGTGGGTCACGTGATATTTTCATATCATGGTCACGTGATCGCTTCATATAAGAGGTGTTATTATTATTTTAATTTTTATTTTAAAAACTACTGAATATATTTCACTGATTTTTTTTTTATATATTTTATGGAACAATTTAAATATTACCTAAAATTTTCGAACCAATTTGTGAATTTTAAATCCGCTTAAAAAATGTTTGAAAAATTAAGTCCCATAGGGCTCAATGTATTTCATTTTTTCAACCCGGGTTCAATCTAAAACTAATTTTGTGATATTATTTATTTATATTCCCGCAGGTCCTACAGACCGTCTGAACAACATACTAAAATTTCATTTTGATTAAGTCATTTTTACGGCAGTTATCGTGCTAACGGACAGACAGACAGACTGAACAAAGTCATAAACACTTTTTAACTTTGTTGTAAAGTGTTAAAAAAGAGGGGGTAACAGTGCCACTAACAGGATTCTTCACTCCCCCCCCCTCACACACACACACATACATTTTCCTATTTTACAATATTACTTCCTATTTTACAACATATTGAATTTTTCCATAAACTGTTTATGCCGCCCGGCCCGTCACCTCCGACAGCAGAAGCCAGATCACACGTTATGAAAGTAAAATAATAATGTAAAATGTAATATTTCATACATCAAATAGCATATTTTTAATCATTTGACAAATAAGTAATTGCTTGTAAAAAATTTAATATCTTAATATATTGCATGTATATTTTTAACACTTTACAACATAGTTGAAAAGTGTTTATGACGTTGTTCATTCTGCCTGTCTGTCTGTCCGTTAGCACGATAACTGCCGTAAAAATGATTTTATAAAAACGAAATTTTAGTATGTTGTTTCGACGGTCTGTGGGACCTATGGGAATATAAATGGATAATATCACCCAATTAGTTTTGGATTGAACCCGGGTTGAGAAAATGAATCACATTGAATCCTATGGGACCTAATTTTTCAAACATTTTTTAAGCGAATTTAAAATTCACAAATTGCTTCGAAAGTTTTAGAAAATATTCAAATTATCACATAAAATATATAAAGAAAATTTCAGAAAAATATATTCAGTAGTTTTTTAAACAAAAATTAAAACAGTAATTACACCCATTATATGAAGAGATCACTTGACCATTATATGAAGTAATCACCTGACCCATTTCAAAATAAAATATGGCATCCATCTTGTGTCAAAATTTCAGAAAAATATATTCAGTAGTTTTTTAACAAAAATTAAAATAGTAATTAAACCCATTATATGAAGAGATCACTTGACCATTATATGAAGAAATCACCTGACCCATTTCAAAATAAAATATGGCATCCATCTTGTCTCAAAATCGTGATTTTTAAAGTTCTTCTTAATTTATATTTGGTGTTGTATCCGCTCTAAAACCGCTTTATTTTTTGCTTAATTTCTGTGCATAAATGTTCTGAAACAAAGCAATTATAATATATTTTAATTTAAATGATCATTAAACTTTGATTATTTCTACAACGAAACCTAATTTTCACTTATGGAGATTATAAACACATCAAGCTGCAAGATGAGTTGTATAAGAATTCCTGAATTTCTTTAACGTAAAATTATTTAGGACTGGAGTCTGTAATATAGTTGATATGAATGAAACAGTCATTGATTTTACATAGAGAACAAATGATTTTATAACAGACTTTTCAGTGAAGTTTTAAGTACAGAGTTAAATTACTGTTACCTCCATGGTTTCAAGTTTTTAAGTAAAATAAATTATTGTAGTAATGTGATGAATGAAAGGAATAGAATTAATGTTTATGAATGAAATTTTTACTGCTTTTTCATAGAGATGTTTAAACACATTTTAGAGATGTTTAAATAAAATTGCATTGTAGTTGGAAAGTGTTTCATAATGAATGCTTTATGCATGATTGATCTTACTTGTTTTTAATGTAGCGAATAAACTGTTATTATGTTATTTAAAATTGTTAAAATTATTTGGAAAAAAGTATAGTAACTAACTTCCAGTTTCAAGTTAGTATTGCATATTTCATTATATTAGTTAATGTTATTTTAATAATACAAAGCTAATTTAATCTTTCTTACATTTTCAATTCAATGCAATTATAAATGAAATAATAATGCCAAAAAGTTCTATTATACAGCTTTATTAAAATTGCAAAGCCCCCTATAATTAAGCAAAATTGTTTACTATTTGTTAATTTGCGGTAGTAAAAAAAGGAATATAAGTTGCACTATATTAAAAAACTTGAACTTTATAGTGCAGATTATAGTGCATGGGTTAATGAATGACATTCAACTAGCATTTTCTCTTAATTCTAAATAATTTTACAATTTACAACAACAAAAATAAATAAATAAATAAATAAGCATATTGAAAGTTAAATTCTGAGTTTATTTTTTATGATTATCTTATGATATTCAAAGAAAAATATAGTATTCAGTAATCATTTTAGTTTCAGCTCTTCATATGTTCATTATACTTTAACTGTAAGTGAATATACTAAACAAGAAAGATCAATCATGCTTAAAGCAATGATTATGAAGCACTTTCCAACTTCAATACAATTTTATTTAAACATGTCTAAAATTCAATACATTCCTCGATAATATTTTAAACTTATCACAATACTACATTAATTTATTATATTTGAAAACATAAACCTTCATCGAAAAAAATGAACTTCATTAAAATAACGTCATTGAATTACAAATTGCCTGGTTTAAGCATCTCTAAAATGCGATATATTCCTCGGAAATGTTTTTAAAACTATCATAATACTACGGTAATTTATTTTGAAAACTTCATCGAAAACAACTGAAATTCATTCAAATGACGTCATAGAAAAAATAACACGACTGGATCTCTCTATAAAAACAGCATTTAATTCATAACATTTTCCCATTCATGTCATTCATCAGAATACTATAATAATTTATTTTATTTAAAAATTAAGACCATGGAGCTACACGTAATTAAACTCTATGCGTAAAACTTCATCGAAAAAAATCGTCCTTCTGTTTGTAAAATCAATGAATATTTGATTCATATCAGCTATGCAGACTCCATGAACTAAATGATTTTGTGTTAAAGAAATACAGCAATTCTAATGCAACTCATTCTACATATTTTGCTGTTTACATTTTACATAGGTGAAAAATAGGCTTCGTTGTAGAAATAATCAAATTTGGATGAGCATTTAAACTCAAATATATTGTAATTGCGTTGTTTCAGTATGTAGATGCACAGAATATATGCAAAAATAAAGTGATTTTAGGACGGATACAACACTCAATATGAATTAAAAAGAACTTTAAAAATCACGATTTTGAGACAAGATGGATGCCATATATGATTTTGAAGTGGGTCACGTGATCGTTTCATATAAGAGGTGTTATTATTATTTTAATTTTTATTTAAAAAACTACTGAATATATTTCGCTAAATTTTTTTTATATATTTTATGGAACAATTTGAATATTACCTAAAAGTTTCGAAGCAATTTGTGAATTTTAAATCCGCTTAAAACATGTTTGAAAAATTAGGTCCCATAGGGCTCAATGTATTTCATTTTTTCAACCCGGGTTCAATCCAAAACTAATTGGGTGATATTATTGATTCATATTCCCATAGGTCCTACAGACCGTCTGAACAACATACTAAAATTTCAATTTGATTAAGTCATTTTTACGGCAGTTATCGTGCTAACGGACAGACAGACAGACAACAGACAGAATGAACAAAGTCATAAACACTTTTCAACTTTGTTGTAAAGTGTTAAAAATTATTTAAATATAATGCTGATTAAGCAATAAATACACAGGGTTATTTTTTAAACTTTTATTAAAACATCACTGACTAACTGAATGGCATCCATTCATCTTTGCTCCCAGAGGGAATTTGAGCAATTATAAATTTCATTTTAAGGAAATTTTCAGCAATATTCATCTTTTAAATCACCCATTTTAATGTAAATTATTGAACTATTTGTGAACAAGCATAAATACAGCATTTCCTTATGTTTCACTTTGGGCTTCCTTACGTTTCAATAACGTTTGTTCTACGATTTGTAAGTATTGAAAATTTTAGACTTACAACTTTAATGAATATTATTGCTTTAAAAGCAATTTATTATTCCTTTACATCGAACAGAGAAACAAAAGGGTGAGCAAATAGCAAAGGCACCGATCGCGATCTGGAAGACCTACAAGCAGAGACATCAAAAGTTAGTGCTTTGACTTCCGCCATCGGAGGTGACGCCCGGCCCTTATGCATTGCATCCTTTTTTTAACACTTTACAACAAAGTTGAAAAGTGTTTATGACTTTGTTCATTCTGTCTGTCTGTCTGTCCGTTAGCACGATAACTGCCGTAAAAATGACTTAATCAAAATGAAATTTTAGTATGTTGTTCAGACGGTCTGTAGGACCTATGGGAATATAAGTGAATAATATCACCCAATTAGTTTTGGATTGAACCCGGGTTGAAAAAATGAAATACATTGAGCCCTATGGGACATAATTTTTCAAACATTTTTTAAGCGGATTCAAAATTCACAAATTGCTTCGAAAATGTTAGGTAATATTCAAATTGTTCCATAAAATATATAAAAAGAAATTCAGCGAAATATATTCAGTAGTTTTTTAAATAAAAATTAAAATAATAATTACACCTCTTATATGAAACGATCACGTGACCATGATATGAAAAGATCATATGACCCACTTCAAAATGATATATGGCATCCATCTTGTTTCAAAATCGTGATTTTTTAAGTTCTTTTTAATTCATATTGAGTGTTGTATCCGTCCTAAAACTACTTTATTTTTGCTTAAATTTTGTGCATCTACATACTGAAATAACGCAAATACAATATATTAGAGTTTAAATGATTATCCACATTTGATTATTTCTACAACGAAGCCTATTTTTCAGTTATGTAAAATGTAAACAGCAAAACATGTAGAATGAGTTGTATTAGAATTGCTGTATTTCTTTAACACAAAATAATTTAGCCCATGGAGTCTGCATGGCTGATATGAATGAAATATTAATTGATTTTATAAAGAGAAGGACGATTTTTTTTCGATGAAGTTTTAGGCATAGAGTTTAATTACTGGTAGCTCCATGGTCTTAATTCTTAAATAAAATAAATTATTATAGTATTGTGATGAATGAAATGAATGGGGGAAAGTTATGAATGAAATGCTGTTTTTATAGAGAGATCCAGGCGTGTCATTTTTTCTATGACGTCATTTGAATTAATTTCAGTTGTTTTCAATGAAGTTTTCAAATATAATAAATTATCGTAGTATTATGATAGTTTCAAAAATATTACCGTGGAATGTATTGCATTTTAGAGATATTTAAACCAGGCAATTTATATTTCAATGCCGTCATTTGAATGAAGTTCATTTTTTTCAATGAAGGTTTAAGTTTTCAAATATAATAAATTAATGTAGTATTGTGATAAGTTTTAAAATATTACCGAGGAATGTATTGCCTTTTTGATTTTTTTAAATAAAATTGCATTGAAGTTGGAAAGTGTTTCATAATCAATGCTTTAAGCATGATTGATATTTCTTGTTTTTTATCAAACCTTCCCATCGGAGGTCTTGGGAGTTACAGATGAAAAAAGCAGTCCTGAATAGCAGTCCTGTTTTTAACTGCAGGACACAGGAGTGAAAACAATCAAAAGAGTGTTTGCACACTTGTGTTTTGCTTCGTTATTTGTCTCAATGTTTTTGGCCTACGTGCGGGGAGATAATTTGTTAGAATTAATGAGTATATATATATAATTGGACGTTATTAAAGATTAAAGATTATTAAAGTGAAATTGGAATTTATTAAAGATATTAAGTGTTGTAGCATTTATGAGCAAAGCAGCTACAAATACTATACACGATATAAATATAAAAAGTATAAAAAGAATTTTAGAATTGAAAAAAGAAGGAAGGCTTAGCGAGAAGCTTAATGGCGGAAAGGGGTTGTGACCTTACATCCCAGTTGTCAACATGAATGTCATAAATGCCGCGACATTGCAATCCTGGACACCAGCCCTGGCTGAAGCCAACCTCCGGAGTGACAAATAACAATCATCACAAGACCGTTGAAAAAGAAAAGTCCAATGATAAGATGAAGACCATTACTGGATGGCAAACTAGTCCCTCAGACTACAATGACCTGTATATATCTGCGTGTTATTGGTCTGCGGTCCTGTTATACATAGTATGCGAACCTCCATCGACCAAATTGATATAAAATTGATTTTAACTTTGAACAATATGCATTATTATTACCATAGAAATTATCAATATAATGTAGCATAAAAGGAATGGGGTATTGATGTAGATATGCTTGTTGTAGAAATGTCCTATCAAAATCAATACGGATGTCTTCATTATTGATAATTCTCTGTATTCTAGCCAATCCCCCCAAGAATACATTCCTAAATATATTCAAGTGAAGATTGGAATTCCAATTTATCAGACCGTTAATAGGTATATTAAAATTTTTTCTTATATATATATAAGAAAAATAAAAAAAATATGAAAATCCAAAAAATCCAGTGATAGAATAGAGAGAAGATGTAACTCAAAAAACCCTAACTTTAAAATATGCATACATAATAAAAATAGGTATTAAATAGAGCAAAGGTGGCCAACCTGTGGCGCATGAGCCAAACGTGGCACTTTGGATAATTACAAGTGGCGCATTGCATTCTTGCGCCTGCTTATTCTTTTGAAGTAGGCGCCATAACTGAATCCAATTTCATATTTTCAACAGCAGAGTGCCCCCAGTTCAATTCAAACAGCTTTCTTACTCATCAGTTCGTGGCAATTTTTGACAGTTGACGCTTGGTATGTAAAAAGTTGGCTGGCCACCCCTGAAATAGAGAATCATCAATCATGAAGAAAATAAAATGCAAATTTATAGTCATCAAGCTAAATATAATCAACAAATATCAATGGAGTGGATTCGATAATATAAATACAAATAATATCCAAGTATTAAAACTATACACGTGGACAAGCACTAGGTCTAAAAAAATTGTTCATTTCGAAAAAATTCTTTGTCAAGTCTAAGTATTTAATCAAAATGAATAGATAATATCTACTAATAACTCTTTCTACTTGGACGACATGCATAAAAATTGAAAAAGTATATAGGAGACAAGAATACCTGAAGAAAAACACTGCATATGTCCTATCCATTGGAGCCTTGAATGAAGAGACCAATGTTGCCAATCGCAAATGATAAAAGTAGAGAACTACTGTTGCCAATTGTGAGAAATAAATAACAGTAATACGAAAAGGCAATAAAAGGTGATATTTTACAGTAATAGCTACAAAATAATGGAACGTATAACATAATAGAAAACATAGAAGATAAAGTATAAGGGGACGTAAATACATTGTAATGCTCACGAGAGATAGTTGATGCTTGGCTAATATAAGATACTAAGGAGAGAATTTAAGAATATTCAGCTAATCCAAACTTTTTAACTATACCATACCATTTACTAAATGTGCTGGATATTTATATAATTTACTGGTAATTTTTAGGTAATTTTTAGATATGCAAAGCATGAAATTTTGTATCTGATAATCTATAAATTTTGAAAAGTTAATTAAGTATAATATTTCTAAACAATTGAATCGAGTTGCAGGAATTAAATGGTAATATTTTAATAATGTTAAAATTAATATAGTCTTTTTTATCATATAAATTAGTAACTATCCCATTAGTAGGTTCAATAATTAGATTTAAATCCAAAAAATTAATGTTATTACTAATAATGGCTTCATTAGGAATTAATTCCAAATTATCCTGATAGAGAAATCTATATCTATGACATAGTTATCAGTAAATACTAAATAAATCAGATCATCTCTCAACATATCTGTAAGTTTTATAATCTGTTGAAGTAAAAGAATTTTCATAATGATAAAGCTATAAATTAGCTAACAAAATGCTACTACAGCCACTTTGTGGAACCCCTGAGACTTGTAAGTATAATCTATTATCTTGAAATATAAAATTATTGAAAAGAACATCGGAAAATTAGTAAATATGGCATGAGTAGATTGATTAGTAATATAAGCATTATATGGAGCTAAAATTACTACATAACGATCAGAGATCTTAATATTATTAAAAAGATCTTTAAAATCAAAAGTTTGGAATTCAATTAGTTTACCTAGTAATGCTAATTTATTCTTTAATATTTACTATTATTTAGAATAAGGTAATTATTGCTAGAATAACGTAAACTATCATTTAACACATTAAAATAATTTAGAAGTAATTTACTCGCAGTAGTTGAATAAGTATTATAACCACTAGTTACTGTTCTAAATTTAATAGGATTTTTATGAAATTTAGGAATAAGCACTATATATGAAAATTTAAGAAATTTATAATTAATATTTAAATCATTGAACATATTGATAATTTTCAGTTTGTTGCTATTAATGGAATGTGAATCTAGTTTAAATAGACTATTGTTCTGTAAATAATCTAACAGAAATTGTATATAGAATTTTTTACAGATAACAGCATAATTATTAGAGCCTTTATCAACATAAATAATAACAAAAGATCTATGTAAATCATTATTGGAGCATTTTATATTATCAATATTATATATAGATCTAGACAATTTAATGCTAGAAATAGTGTTTTTAATAAATTTTAACAAAGTAAATTTCCACATATTAAATCTCTCTCTCTCTCTCTCTATATATATATATATATATATTCATATATATATATATATATATATATATACATATATAAATATATATGTATACACACACACACATATATGTATATATATATATATATATATATGAATTTTATTTTCTACATAAGGGGGTGGAGAACGCCAATTTCACTCCTTGCACCCGTGCTCCAATAGCTGTAACTGTGCCACGTTACTTCTAATACCTTTTCTTCAAAAAGAAATTTCAAGTTCGCACTTCATCTGCAAAGAAGCTTACGTGTGTTCATACTTCCGCGCTTTCCCCATAAATTATCTTTCTGCCAGTCTGGTATAAAATATAAATATGTAGGGATTCATTTTATATATACTCTTCAAAATCTCAGAGAATTTAAAACCTGTGATTGGTGCTGCCATCTATTGCTCATTAGTAGATATAGAACACTCTTTTTACATAAATTTAGCAGATTTATCAGCAGTTTCTTTTATATTCAATAAATCTAAATTATATATAATTTCCATATCATGAAATTCCATATCCTAAAATCTGCACATGTAAAGAAAAATATCAACTTCATTACCCAATTCAGCCTCTAATTATGTTTCGAAATATCTGTAGAATAATTTATTAATTAAAAAAAATTCCGAGTTTCAGGAAAAACGATATTTTAAAATGTAATTGATTCTTTAATTTTTTTCTTAAATGCATTTACCACGAGTAATAGCAAATTATTTTGATGTACGATCATGATATTGATTTCTTTACACAGCCAAATAAACTAATAAGGTAAACAAATTAATGTGGCTGGGCACCTGCCCAGTGCCGTATTCAGCCGGCATCTCCGATAGTGGGCCACTATCGGAGATGATTGAGGTCGAACAACGTTCTGATACCTTTTTTTTTTATTTATAAAGATGGAACGTGTTCCGGAATTTTTTTTTACACTGTTTTATTTTTCCCGGCCGTCCAAATGGTTTCTCGAGTCCTTAGGATGAGTCGGACGGCCTGGGTCTTCAACACTTTTTTATTTTGGTTGGTTTCACTGTTTATTTATTTGTTTATGGTAAATTTTGAAATTAACTTTTGACCCACTTCTGCCCAACCGATTTTCTTTAATTTTTTTACACATACGTAATTGCGATGGCAGTAACACATTTCATTAAATTTGAGTCGATCCACTTCTTGAAATCTGACCCTCCTCCCCCCCCATAATCATTCCCAGAATGATCCTTAAATATAATTATATTGTTATAAGATAGTTTAAAAGAATGTTTCAATTATATATATATAAGTGAGGTCGCATATTGAACAGCTTTTAACCAAGCAGTCTCTCGAGACATTTTAGTCGCTGGAGGGCGTACGAAACTTTAGGGGGGCAAGTTTTCTATTTGCCCGATATAAATATATCTAAATGCTGCCCCATAAATAGAAGCTAAGTTGATATAAAATGTCACCTGGGGGTGAAGTCCCCCCCCCCGGATGCAAGCCTGAAAGAAACACTGCTTTTAACTATCATATATCAGTGAGATTATGTAAAGCAAAGTAAATTTTTCACTGACAATTTCACAAAAAAGATTCAAATGTTACACTCGAATAAGTTGTGTGCCAGATTTCGTATCTTTAGGACATGTAGAAGTGTGCATAAATGCCATAAAAGCAGCTGAAATAAACATCCAGACAGAACACCATCGGTCATGACGTATTTAATCGCAAAAGACTAAAAAGCATAAAATAAAATACTATAAAATCGTTTTAAATTACACGGTTTTAGTAAAATACACTTAAAAATAAAAATTATTTATTTATCTCAATATTCTTGGTCATCAGCGACTCAAAATAAAACCATGGGGCGCTCATAAAAGAACTGTATTTTGACATTAACGGGATTTTAAGGAGCAATAGAAGTGATAACATGGAAATGACATATATAAGAACAATTGATTCTTAAATCAAAATTGTCAAAGAAAAATTTAAATTAATTTAATGTATTCATTCTTTATATATATATATATATATATATATATATATATATATATATATATATATTAATACTGTTTACTATTTTCGAAAGACTAATTTCCACTTGTCCTGAGTCCTATACTGATTACTAGTTTTGAAAGTCTCCATGCATATTATGTTTCGTTCAAATGTATTCATTCCAATGCCCACTCGCATTGACGAAGTGAGGTGAAATGCTCAGTCGCTTATTTAACTTACACGTAGTAACAATGCTTATGAGTTCATACTTCTGTTCGAGGAGGTATTATTTTTCTGATTTGTAATTCAATTGATTTATTTTTCTCCTTCCACTAGCCAGTAGACAGTTCCAATGTGTCTATAGGTAAATACTATCGCCATTGTCAGAAACTGGCTATTCCATCGGTTTTAATTCGAATTGTATGGCTGTCCTGATGAGAATGCAATTTCGAACTAACCGCCATTTTTTGTGTAGTTTCAATTGATTGTTCTCTATGTCTTAATCTTTTATCTTGAGCTAATTATTATTGCCTTTTCTCATTTTTGCCGTGTTTTCTTTTTCATTTTTATTTATATTTATATTTATATGCTTTTTAATTGTGATTTTCGTATCCTAATGTTCTTCTCATCCTCCTTTCCATTATAGTGATATCTTACCTTCTATTTTTATCCTTAGTCTTGGTCTATAGTTACTTATTTGTAACAGATATGCTAGAGATGGGTTTTTTTGTACATTCAGTAGTTTATGTATAGTTTTCGATTAAAATTTTTCAATTTATATATATATATATATATATATATATATATATATATAAAAAAAATACAATAACAATACAATATACAAAAATTTTACAATCAGTGAATACTGTCAGCCTTTCGATTTTAAACGCAATCGAATGTTTGGAAGACCCTCAAATTTCCAAATGAAATTTTTAAAAAAATCAAAAAATCGAAACCTTCAATAATGTTGCATAAATAATCATTTCTTATGTAATTTTTCATTAGAAAACTAGAAAACGACTGACAGAAACTTTAGAACGTTAGCACTGCTCGTTTTTACAATTTTACACTTTTTAAAAAAGAAACATATTAAAAAAATCCCATAAAATTATAAAATGTGTTAACTATTGTGAAATATGTTTAAATTTCATATGTTATATTATGTGATAAATATAGTAACGTCATTCTCGTGAATCAATTTCATTCCATTCACGAAAGAAGATGCTTTAATGTAATATAGTTTTGTATTTTGACGCCTAACAAATCGCTAACTGTCAGTTATTTATAAGAAATGCTCTTCTCTCCGTCTGTCTGTAACGCTTGGCGATATATTTGCCCAAGATGGAGACTCATTTAGCGAAATACCGCTAGCTTAGCGATATGACGCTATGGCGATATTGACGAAAATATCGTTAAAATTGCAAAAATAACGCTAAGTTGACAAAAATGACGCCGTATTGATGAATCAATTATTAAACTATTTTAATATAAGGGCTATATTGCTTATTACGGATGCTATCAGAATTGATCATTGTCAATTTAGTGTTACGTGAAATATATCATTAATTGTGTACTTTAAATAGTTTAACATGTTTTCATTTGAGAAAGCGCCAAACATGAAATAGTTTTACATGTTTTCATTTGAGAAAGCGCCAAATGTACAATTTAACATTAAAAACATTGCGCCGAAAATCTTATACATTATTTTTTTACTGGGAAAGAAATAAATCCATTACATTGTATAAGCGAAAGTCATGTGCTGCCCACATCAGATTTTTTGCATCATGAAGTTACAGTATTGCTAAAATTGCATCATTCATAAAAAATTGCATCAGCCTGAAATATTCAATATTTTCAAAATAAATGTCTAATGTAGGGCAACAAAAACCAATGTTGCATCCCATTTTTAAAATCGTTGACCCTTACATGAAAATTTCAAGCGTCTCTTTTACCCATTATAGTAGATTACTCCATGGCATCTTGAAAATATAACAAAACCCTTTTTTTAAATTATGGAAAACTCTATTATTAAATATTCAATAACATTTATCTTTTTATTAAATATCTAATAAAATAAGAACATTATATATTTTTCATTATTTCGGAATATTTCACACTTACGCATTTCTTAATAAATAACGTTTGTGCATTACTGCATACTCTTCTCTTTATACTCATCATTATTCAATACTTTAAATGTGTTACTGTCTTTTTCTCCATCAAAGTCATTGAAATATATGGGTGACACAATTATTTGAACACCGCTGTATTGTGCAAAATGTGTTCGTAATATATTAATACAGAAGTTTCATCACTTATGGACAAAATTGTTTGTTAGTTGGGCAGCAGAAAGCAAAAATAAAGGTGTTAACCCGTTTCGAAGGTAATCCAGGCTTTTTTCAGAATTAGAGGCGGAACAGTCACTTCAAAGCTGAAAATCGCAAATCTTTGCCGCACGTCCGGTCACGAAGCATAAATCATTGCTAATATTCATTTTCCCCAATGGTTACCTAATCTGGACACTGGCCGTATTGTATAATGCAACACAGAAAATCAGTTACTTAAATGAGAGGACAATATGGACACCAAGTTAAATATTAAAAACAATAACAATTTTATTTACAATGATTAAAATAATAAAAAGGAACCAATTAACATTCTGACTTAAAATTAAAAATACACCATATCATCTCACACAACTAATTTCCTTAAAATAGTATTAAATTTCAAGTCTAATTTCATTAAAAACAATATTATCTCCCATTATGTAATATTAACTCTCACAGCTATACCTCATTAAACACATGACTACATTCCCCTTCCGAAATGTCATTAAAATTATCAACTTAAATTTAAGTCTTAGCTCATTTGCTCAAAATACTTTGTCTGTTATCCTTATACAATAATTTGCATAGTTGCTATTGATTCATCTACTATGAATCCCTGAATGTCGAGAGAAAACATTCGATACCAAAAATGTACGTAAGTAACATGCATAAAAGCCTGCCTCGGGTCTCTCGTGGACCGGACGGGTGCCCCGGATTTTCGACATCACAGCAGTTCTTGGGAACCCTCCAAATTCGAAATCAAGTCTCCATCCCTTTTTCAAAATCCTAACTCTCTCTCTCGAACATTCCAAAATTGTCACCTCCTGCAGTTTGGCGCCCCTGCTTCCTATTGGTTTCACAATGTAGCCCCCTCTATGCAATTGGTCAGTATAGGGTTACACCTATGTCTCCTTGGATCGTGTCACTTTTGAAATTTGATGAGAGGCCCTAAAATTAATGTCTTAGCTGGGCCAGCCTTCCACGTTCTCAAGGCGCACGTGCACCCAGGGGCGGTCAAGAGGTCAACTTTATTGTTGACCCGCATTTCGGCGCCCTCTGTAATTTTAACACATCCGTTCACGGGGCGAAAGGGGCGCTGATCTATTTCCGCTGCAGGTGGCTGGCTAGGGAGACTTAAATAAATTGCAGAAAACACACAGGGGCCCTCTCCATAAATGGTGATCTCCTTCTAAACGTTTCAATGTTACATTTGGTTCGACATAACAATGAAACAATAGACTTTGCCAATTCAGAGATTCCATTAAAACGAATCCCTTGAGCTTTAAGAACAAAAAATCGCCCGCCCTTGAATTTCCTTGCTCTCTCACTTTTCTATCCCGCAGAACGTTCGCATTGCCTCCAAAATCAGTTGATGATCCTACTTTTCTTTCATCCTGTTTTGATAACAAAGATTTTGATCCAGGTGTATATTTTAACGTCAGTCTGAGCCAGTGACACGCCGAAAAAGTTTTTCCGATGGGATTGGAAATCTATAATACATAATAAAAGAAGATGTCTGTTTGTGTGTCTGTCTGCTCGCCTGTGTCATTTGTAGCAGAAAATCTAAGAGAAGTATGGCCATGAAATTTGGTATAGGGAAACCTTGGCTTCCTAGAGGAAGCGCATTTTACGCAATTTTTGCACATTTTTTTTTCTTTGCGGTTAAAAATATTATCGCAAAGTTTCCATCTTAAAACCATCGGTAAGATCGAAGAATTCTCTTTCAAAAATGCTCTGGACGGAATCCATACTATCAATAGACAAGTTATAAAGAAAGCAATTCACAATTGACACATTCCAAGACCATTAGAACCCGATATGAGATTTACTAATTATTGGTCATAGGCTTGGATTTATTTAAACTTTCAAGAATTTTTACATTTTGAACACAGCAAAAAATATAATAAAGTATATAAGATTGATGAATAACATATAATTTATATTATAAAGGCTCTAACGTTTTACACAATAATACTTTCACATATATTTAATGAATATGAAAACATAAAACAATATTCTTTAAAATTACTAACAAATTTCAATGAAATGTATATGTTTAATAAATGAATTTACTAATAAAACTTGTGGAGCCAAAATGACGGTCATTTTCCCTAACAAAGTCATATATGTTTCTTATTTGATTAATATCAAATTTTCTTTTTAAAATGTTTTTAACCTATTTACTCATATTATTAAATGAGGACATAAGTGAAACATTTTGGTTAATGGGCATTCCATAATTTCCCAAAATTCCAAATATACAATAATCTGAGAAACTATGGTTGATTATGAAAAGGAGCATGCTTTGGTAGGAACTATGAAAATTGCTTTAAAAAAAGTTTTATCTACTTCTTGTAATAATTTAAATGTATATCTTCCGTCTTTATCCTTGTTGTTTTGCCATTTTCTTTAAATATGTTTTTCCATGTATCTTCTTGTATATGATTTTAGTAATTTAATATTTATTGTTTCTATTGTACTATCTATGATACCTAATTTTGATAGATTATCTACATTTCCATTTCCTATATATCCTATATATATATTTCAATCCATTTTACGTGACTATTAGTGTATGATATTGATTGTAAGCACATATTCTGTTTAAAGTTGTAAATTGCCTGTAGTTATATTGTTTTGGAGTGCGAGTATGTTTGATAAGCTGTCTGTATATTTAATGAATGAGGTGAAATTAGATGTAATAAACCATTGAATACATTTAACGATAGCAAATAATTCAACTTGAAAGATTGAACTGTGTTTTCTGAGACATATTGACCATTCTGTAATGTTATTCTCATAAATACAAAAAGATGCACATGTGTCAATATCATATTTGGAGCTATCAATATATCCTTCTATTTCATTAGACGTTGATTTTGTGAAATAGTTAGAGACATTGAGACTTGCATTTTAAATATAAATATTGGGTGTAGATTTTTCGACAGTTTTTGGATTTAATGTTTTGCTTTCTAAATTGCATTACTATTTATAAATTTGTCATTTATTTTATGTCATTTTTTTTTCTTTTATAAGATTTTTGTCCCAGCATGTTGACATGGAATAGGGTATGTTTTCGAAAACTGAATAGTACCAAAGTTTTGGTAACTCTGTTCCCTAAAGTTTAGGAGTGATTTTTCGGAGCCTATTGCTAGTTGTTAGCATTTTCTACTTCAAAAAATCAGTATAAGAAAACTAATTGTTATTTGGGTCTAATTGCATAAATATTTTATGCCATTTTAACTGGTATATATTTTTCCATATACAGGTTGATTAAAAAAAGATGGGCCAAACTTTACGAGGTGGTAGTATACACCAAACCAAGCATTTTTCGTCAGTTTCCCGGGTCGGAAATGAAATAAATGTAAAGGCGCCAGTGGGCGATTAATGGTGAAACACAAGAATGACTTAGTTATAAAATGACATTTAATAAAAAATAATAAATGGCTCAAAAGAGCGATCGCCAACCTGAATGCACATCTCACAGCAGCGATGGAGGGACTGGCGAACTCTCTCGAACAGACCAGACATGTCGCGCACTTCGGCAGCAACAGCCGAAATTCTGGCAACGAGTTCCTCTTCAGATTCAAGGGGCGTATCATAGACGAGACGTTTGAGATATCCCCACAAAAAAGAAACCATAGATGAAATACATATCGTCTTTTTCCCTATTTGTAAATTCATCCATCGTCTCAAAAGTTGGAGATGCAAATAACTGCTGCAAATTGATAAGGCCCTGCATTGGTTCTTTATCCCCAGATGAAATTTGCATACGTGGTTTTCTTATTTAACCCGAAAATAACAACCAGAATGACGCTTTTAAGTTTGTGTAGCGGCCGCTTCCCAACGAGTAAGCGCCCTTTAACGCCTTTACTTTTCATTTCCGCCGGGTAAACTATGATGGAAAATGCTTGGTTTGGTTTATCCTACCACCTCGCAAAGTTTGGCCCATCTTTTTTTAATCACCCTGTATACTTCAAAAATATGATTTCTTTATTTATTTCTTTTACCGGCCGAAAAGTATGGCGGTGGTTCTTGTTATTGAAATATTCAAATTAATTTTAGAGCACCCATTTTCAAAAGTTTTAATTGCTTCATTAGTGCTTGTTACTAGAATTCCATGTGAATTATCAGAGTTTAATAAAAGAAAATCATCTACATACGCTATTAAGTATGAGTTTTAAGTTTTGAAAGTCCGTAAAATTGAGTTTGTTAGTGTCAATCAAAGTAAAGAACCAATACTTGATAAATTAAATAAAGGGCAGAACTTTTGATGTATTGATTTTTATTTTATGAGTTTTACCTTCCAGAAGTATTATTTCTGTCTATGTAAAAACAAGAAAGATCAATCATGAATAAAGCATTCATGAAACACTTTCCAACTAAAATGCAATTTTAATTAAACATTTCTAAAATGTGATACATTCAGCGGTGATACTTTTAAATTGTCACAGTACAATAATTTATTTTAATTGGAAACTTCATCAAAAAAGGCAATGCTATAAAATCGTCTAGCTCTCTATGTAAAAGCAGTGAATATTTCAATCACTGCTTTTACATACTCAATAATTTTGCTTGAAAAAAACACAGCAATTCTTATACAATTCATCTTACAATCACTTGTTTACATTCTTCATCCATTAAAATTAGGCTTCGTTGTAGAAATAATCAAAGTTTGATGATCTTTTAAACTAAAATATATTGTAATTGATTTGACGCAGAATATAGATGCACAGAAAATACACAAAAATTAAGCGGTTTTAGGGCGGATGCAACATTAAATATAAATTTAAAAGAACTTTAAAAATCACGATTTTTACACTAGGAAATAAGATGGATGCTATATTTTATTTTGAAATGAGTCACTTGATCTCTCCATATTATATGGGTGTAATTATTATTTTAATTTTTATTTAAAGAACTGTCGAATATATTTTGCTGAAATATTTTTTATGTATTTTATGACATAATTTGAATATTTCCTAACATTTTCGAAGTAATTTGTGAATTTTAACTTCGTTTAGAAAATGTTTGAAAAATTGGGTCCCATTGGGTTCAATATATTTCATTTTTTCAACTCGGGTTCAACCCAAAACTAATTGGGTGGTATTATTCATTTACATTCCCATATGTCTGTCTGAACAACATACCAAAATTTCATTTTGATAAAGTCATTTTTACGGCAGTTATCATGCAAACAGACAGACAGAATGAACAAAGTCATAAACACTTTGCAACTGCGTTGTAAAGTGTTAAAAAAAATTATATTTTATAGGTTGTAAGGGATACTGTTATTCTTTACTTCTGTCATGTTGTTGAAAGTACTTCTATTGATATTGTCGCATGCTCCTTCTATATCTATTAAAATTCATAACGTGTATTTATTGTAAGTTGAACTATTTTTAATATAAATCTAAAATATGTGATATTGCTAACTCTGCTGATTAGGTAAATAAAATATTATAATAATAGGCTGTCTTCTTTGTTTTGGAGTTTCTGTTGAAAAGTTTTTACAAGATCTGAGTTGAACATAATTGTTTTTAAAGTGCGCCACAGAGAAAATGAATTTCCTATGTACATAATATTTTGAAGATCTCTCATATCACAATTGTTTCTAGAGTGTGCATTGGAAAATATACATTTCTTATATACACAATTATTTGAGGATCCCACGTTTCACAGTTGTTTCCAAAGTGTGCAACAGAAAGGGCATATTTCATATATATACAGTTGCTACCCTATATCTCGATTTTGAAGAGAACATAAAAAATTAGATATATCAAAAGGTCGGGTTAACTAAATTTTTAAAAAATGTGACAGTTATTCTAATTATACAGGAGCGTACATATCATGTACATAGTATTTAAGTTTAATTGACTTATCCAACCCGGATAAATCACGTTAATTCTGAATTTGTTTATTGACATCAGTGGATGAAGCTTTTGAATACGTATACACAGTACTTATATGTGCGTACTATGTATTACACCTGTGTACATTTCAAATTAATTTTATGTACAAAAATGGCTGAAATCATCCAAAAAGTTCGAGTTGACGAAGGTAAGCAAGAAAAAAATTCGACTGAGCGAAATCGTCTTTACATTATTTGAATAGTAAGTGTCTAAGGTAAGGAAAATTTTAAGAAAGGTGCCGAAAAGTTCGAATTGTTGAAGTTCGAGCTATCGAATTCGACTGTACATAATTATTTAAAGAGCTCATGTTCAACATCGGGATAAACTCTTGATAAATCTTCAAGCATATTTAAAAGTACTAGAAATAATGTATAAATGAGATGGTATGCTTCCTCTCGTTCATAAACTTTTGAAAAAATTGTCCAGAATATCAGGCTCCATTCTACTTTACTCGAGTTCTCGTAGACTCGCCCAAGTTCTTTCCAGGAGGAGTATGTGGCGAGACCGGTTTCGTGTCTTCCAACATGAATCGACTGTGCTAAGCAATTGTACCAGAATTATAAGTTCAGACCCGAAACTGGCTTTTGATCTAACCTTATATCGTCGAGCTACGACGCAGGCTGTTCCGAGTTTAAACCTGAACGGGGCCAAGAACAGCCGGTTTCCACAAACTCATATTTCAGTCATTGTGCTATAAGCAGAAATGGAAAATACGAAAAATAAATATATGAGATTGTCAAGCGGCGATTCTCACTGCAGACACTTTTTACTGAAATTTAAAGAAGCTGTATATGAGATTCAAAGAGTGGAGGTAGTAAAAGTATTCTGTAGTTTGATCGTCCAAACAAAAGCAACCATTGCGGACTAATATGTACGAGTAAAAGTCTCACGCTTCATTTTGGATTGGCAAAATAACTCTCTGTAAGCTCTCCTGTAGTCTCTACCCATGACAATATATATCACTGGGTTTATAATGTTCGAGAAATACACACCAAGATAACCGAGTACGTTCAAAATAGGAAGGTCATCCTCTCTTTTGAAGATCTTGACGAAGGACACAGGAAAATAGCACACAAGATATAATATGAAGATCACCAGCATAACTCTTAAGACTCTGAGTTCTTTCCGTTCACGCTGGGAAGAATAATCTGTCGTCAACTCCGGATGTTTACAACTTTTGCGCAGCCATCCTTTCTGAACAGAAAAGCTAATGCGTCCTGAATTCAAGTCATCTCCCCTGAAGCTCTTCCTCGAGGCCTTCCGTACTGCTAAGAATATCCTCGTATAACAGCCGATAAATATGACAGACGGGAGGCCAAACGCTGCTATGTAAATGAACATCTTAGGGGACTTGCCATTCACTTTCAGAATAGTGCATGTACCAACTTTCGGATCGTACCCCAACGTTCCCCAAACTCCAAAAAGCGGGAACAGCAGCAATAGCAATGACAAAAACCAGATGAATCCAATCATGATCGCCATGTTGCGTCGCTTGTACAGGACAGGATATATTTTCGGATGGACAATGAGAATGTATCGGTTAATGGTAATAGCAATGACACTGAAGACGGACACGGCCCCGTTGGAATACCGGATGAGAGGAAACAGCTTGCACAATGCATCTCCATAGTACCAGTTTCGCTCAATGAACGTGAGTGCAGACAGTGGCATAGAAAAGCTGCAGAATAGCAAGTCCGCAACGCAGAGATTGACAATGAATGCCGTTGTCGCGTTCCTCAGTCTCTTAGATTTGGATAAAGCTAAGATGGATATGAAGTTTCCAAAAACTCCAACTACGGCGAATACAACGAAACAGATTGCTCCAAAACATAGTAGCTCGGGGGGATAGTCAGAAAATACTGTTTCGTTGTATACCTTAACTTTAGACATGCCAATGTTGCCATCCATCGATTCGTTGTGATCTTCAGTATTAACTGATGAATTGACGATCCTCAAGTACGCTGTATTGAATAAAAACTCCACAGTTGTTTCAAGAAAAGTGTTGCTTTCAGGGACTCTGCTGAATAAATCCGGACTGCTTATGGACTCATTATTGAAAAGTCGCTGGGTGGAAGCGTCTGTTCCAGTCATTTCAGATGCAGTTCCATTGCTTGTGGCTACAGTTGCATTTAGGCTATACCTGTTAAAGAAAAAATATTTTATATAATTTTATATATTTTTTCTGTAATTTTTATAATTTTAACAATTATGAATACAGTAGGTCCGCTTAAAAATATAGCCTATTCGCTTCAGTCTCCTTACACTGATCATTTTTATCGGTCGCTGGTCATGTAAGATATGCTTTAGACCAGAGGAACACTCTTCTCAAATAATGCGTGATGCAAGTAAATAAGAAAGCAGTCACTCTATGACTTGGAGTAATAGAAACGAAACTAAAGTAAGAACGTAAATATTGATGAGTAACATGTTAAGATGTAATTGCATTTAACTTTAGTAGACAATATCGATAAAGCCGTTTCAAGAGCCAAAATTGTCCAATTAATACGTTGGGTTTGTACAAAAGAATAATCATTTTGTATAAACACAAAGTGCAATATTATACGATACATTTGTTAAGATTATTTTCGTGACTCGAGTTTGTTCCATTCACGACACAAGATACTTTGGGTAAAAGTTTTGTATTTTGACGCCTAACAATTCGCCAGTAGTCCTTTATATACAAGAGCAACTCTTCTCTCCGTTTGTCTGTAACACTTGATGATCCATTTGGCGAACTCGGGGACTCATTGGGCGAAATATCACCCACTAGACGATATTTTGCCCCAGATTGACGAAAATTTCGTCAAAATTGCAAAAATGACGCTAAATAAGCGAAAATGACATCCACTAATGAATTATTAAAATATTTAAGTAGACAGTATTGTTTATGGGCAATGCTAACAATATTGATAATTGTGCATTTAGAGTTGCGTGATGAAATATAAGTAAATTGAGTGCATCCATAGAGTTTTACATCTTGTCATCCGAAAAGTACCCAAGGTACAACGTTAAAAGCACCGTGCCATGGATCTAATATTTCATGTGTTCACTGTTGTTGAGACCCAGACCATCCGACCTACCAGAAAGGTGTAAGGTAACTGTTTGGACGGCCGGATCATGTGTTCACTGTGAAAGATGTCAAACTCATTGGATAGGGAAATTCACGTGCTATCGCGCATCAGATTTTTTAAAGATCCTATCTTTAAATGTTTTAACTCTCCACAAATCTAGTATTCTTTCTTATGTTTGCTTTCAACTTTTTTTGACTCAAACTGCCTAAAACAACTACAATATTTCGCTAGTTATACGAATAAAAGAACATCAAACGATGAACCGGTAGATGAAACATATTTTCCGATAAGAGGGCCCAAGAATCATCAAACAATAGATTGGGAAATAGATAATTCAGACGGTCTGAGTCAAAAGTAAAACAAGAAAGATTAATCATGCATAAAACATTGATTATGAAACGCATTCCAACTGGATTGCAATTTTATTTAAACATCTCTAAAATGCTATACATTCAGCGATGATATCTTTTTAATTATCACAGAACTACAATAATTTATTTTACTTGAAAACTTAAAATTTCATCGAAAAAAAATGAACTTTATTTAAATGACGTCATCCAAATATAAATCGTCCGGCTCTCTATGTATAAGTAAGGAATGTTTCATCCATATCACTTTTATTCCAGACTCCAGAGTTAAATAATTTTGCGTGAAAAAAATTCAGCAATTCTTATAAAACTCATATTGCAATCACTTGTTTACATTCTGCATCCATTAAAATGAGGCTTCGTTATAGAAATAATCAAAGTTTGATTATCATTTAAAGTCAAAAATAGTGCAATTGCGTTGGCGCAGAATATAGATACACAGAAAATACACAAGAGTAAAGCGGTTTTAGGACGTATGCGACACTAAATATAAATTTAAAAGAACGATAAAAATCACGATTTTTACTTTGGGGGGGGGGGAAATGGATGCCATATTTTATTTTGAAGTGGGTTACGTGATCTTTCCATATTATATGGGTGTACTTATTATTTTAATTTATATTTAAAAAACTACCAAACCTATTTTGCTGAAATTTTGTTTATATATTTTATGGAATAATTTGAATATTTTTTTAAATTATCGAAGCAATTTGTGAATTTTAAATCCACTTAAAAATGTTTGAAAAATTAGGTCCCATAGGGTTCAATGTATTTCATTTTTTCAACACGGGTTCAATCCAAAACAAATTGGGTGATATTATTTATTTGCATTCCCATATATCCCACAGACCCTCTGAACAATATACTAAAATTTCATCTTGATAAAGCTATTTTTACAGCAGTTATCGTGTGAACGGACAGACAGAATGAAGTTATCAACACTTTTCAACTATGTTATAAAGTATTAAAAAATACAGAGCCTTCATTAAGTCCTATTTTCGGAGGATTGATAAGAGTGTTTTTGAGCTGATTTCTACCGAGTTTTATAAAATTCGGTCCATTAGTTTTTCAGCGAGAGTAGATACAGTCTTTTGAGGACCATTTCGCAAAACAAGGCGGGTCTTTTATCCCGAATCGTACCCAAAACTAATCAGCACCAGATTCGCCCCCACAAGTGACTTCCTTACCAAATTTTATGAAATTCGGTCAATTAGTTTTTTAGTTAGAATGGATACAAAATTTACACAGACAGACAGACACGCTAAAAATAGTTTTTTCGTATTCTAGAGATCTTGAAACGTGTAGATCCGTCGAAAACTCGAGTTGCGATTTTCGGCATGATTCCAATACTTTCCCTATACATTACCATGTATTGCAGGGAAAGTAAAAAAGGGGGGGGGTAAAATGGGTTTCTTTTTTAAAGAAATGTTTTTAATGGTTCAACAAAGTCACTTACAGCTCAAAATGTTAATTAGTTGTAAAGGTTTTCGGAATAGATATAAATGAAAGGAGATATATATATTTTAATGTATGTTTTTAATTGGTCTTCAAAGCCACGTAATGCTCTAAATGTCAATTTTGTGGTAAAGATTCTGTAATGTAGGTATAAATGAGAGGAGAAATAGAAGTTTTTAAATAAATATTTTAATTTGTCAACAAAGTAATGTAAATTTTGTGTTAAAGGTTCTTTTACGTAAGTATATATGGAAGGGAACATAAATACATTATTAAATTAGTGATTTTAATTTATTAACAAAGTCACTTCTCTGTAGATTTATTTCATGGTAAAGGTTCTTTAATGTGGGGGATAATAAATGATTTTTTAAACAAATGATTTTAATTGGCCTGCAAAGCTGCTTAGTTCTACATGTCAATTTTGTGGTAAGGATTCGTTAACGTGGCTACAAAGAGGGGAAATAAATATTTTAATGAGCCAATAAACTTGCCTAAAGTTCTAAAAATCAATTTTATGATAATAGTTATTTAACGTGGTGGTGGTGGCCGGTGGGGGAGGGGCGTAAAGACTCCTAATAGTTCAATAAAGCCGTTTTAAAGCTCTAAATGTCAATTTAGTTGTAAAGATTCTTGCACGTGGGTCTAAATGAGAGCAAAAAAAAATGTTTATAATGGGTCAAAAAAACCTCTTACATTTTTAGAAATCAATTCTGCGGTAATAGTTTAACGTGGGTATAAATGAGAGAGAGCGAAAATGGATGCTTTCTAAATAAATACTTTTCATTGGTCAACAAAGTCTCTTAAATTTTTAGAAATCAATTTTTCGGTAACAGTTTAACTTGGATATAAATGAGAGAGAAAGAAAATGGATGCTTAAATACTTTTCATTGGTCAACAAAGTTGCCCTAAAATTTAATTTTGTGGTAAGAGTTTTTTAATGTGGGCATAAATGTTAGACGGGGGGAAATAAGGGTTTTTTAAATAAATATTTTTAACTGCTTTACACAGTCTTTTAAAACTCTACATGTCAATTTTGTGGTAAAGCTTGTGGGGAAAAATGAGAAAGAAAATAAATGCTTTTTTTTTTTTTAATTAACTACTTTGAATTTGTCGACAAAGCCGCTTAAAGTTTTAAATGTCGATTTTGTGGTAAATATTCTTTATGGTGCGTGTAACTGAAAAGTAAAATAAATATACTGTATATATACATTTAAATATATCAAAAGAGTGTTCATAGTATGTATGAAAATCATCTACTACACACATCGTATTTGTTATATTAACTCTTTTTATAGGCAATTTTAATTTTTTCACCCAAACAAAATATTTTTTACTTTATATAAACACTTTGAATATAAAATATGTAAATAAAATTGTTTTGCTTTTATCAAAAGAGGGGCGGGTCTTTGATATTATGCCTCCAGGGCCTCAGAATACAATGATACCACAATTGATTTTAAACTTCCACTGCTAATTTTAGAAGGAGAAAACAAGTCAACTTACATATCTCTCGCTGCTGTAATCCAGAAAATCTGGCTTTACTTTGACTTCACACCCGTCGCTTCAGATAACCTTTATTATCACAAACTGACCCGTCCACTATCACAAAACTGCTGAAAATAAAAATAACAGTCGAACGTTGCTTCACTAATGACGGTAACGAAACTTAAACCTAATTGAAAAGATTTTCGATAGCTCGTATCACTAATTGCTTGTTAGATGAATTTCGAATTCCACTTTTTTTTTATCAGTTTCCGTTTCCGTTTCCGTTAGATTTTCTCTGTCCGTGATGTCATATCTTTATCTTTTCAGAATCTTGAATTTCGTTCTAATTTGTTTGTGGTTGTGGGCTTATCTGTATTTTAAAAATATAGGAGGAAATGAGAACGTAAGATCCGTAGGATATCGTCTCATATTGCCGTTAGTTGTTTGATTTGGCCGTTTAATGTCAGTTTATGAGGGCTATTGTTTCTCAAACTGAGCAACTCTTACAAAAGCACACACCCTTTCCCTACATACATAGTACATGTGATACTTTTCCTACATAGTAGAATGTATTGTTATCCCTGCATACGTAGCGTAATATATTATTTCCCCTACACATGTAGTATAATGTATAGAGAAAATACAATTGCGGGGTTAAAAATACGAATTCGAATTTTCAAAGGAAAAGCATATGTTTAAAGCATCCTCAAATTCGAATCGAACGTTTTTGAAGTAATTTCTTTATGTGTGTACGTATGTTAGTGTGTGTGTGTATATATGTATGTCAGTGTATGTGTATTAATGTGTGTATGTATATTATGCGCGTATGTGTGTGTTGAGACCCAGACCGTCCGACCTACCAGGGCGATGTAAGGTAACTGTTTGGATGGCCGGGGAGAGCCACCCAATTTAGACCGGAACCCAGTGGTGGAGGCATGCACAGGGACCGTACTCTCCTTCCCCTACCACCAACCTCTCGGAAGGACTTACGGACCCACATGTTTAACGTGATCGTACTCCGCGTGAACACGGAGGCAGTTTTGGCAGCGGAGGGAACCGAACCCGGGCCTACCGAGTGCAATTCCCATGCGCTAACCACTGGGCTACCGCGCCCTGCGTATGCGTGTGTTGAAGACCCAGGCCGTCCGAGTCATCCTAAGGACTCGAGCAACCATTTGGACGGCCGGTGCGTATGCGTGTGTGTAAATGTTAGTATATGTGCGTCCGTGACACACAAACACTCTCTCTCTCTCTTTGTGTGCGCGTCTGTGTGTGTCCTTTTGCAGCCATATGCCTCTAGATAACTATATTGTTCGTTCTATGTTATATTGTGAATCTGAAGTTTTCCATTTTATTTTTCTCAGCTGCCCGCCTGGGTGACAGTTGCAAGCACGATGACGCGTGTGCCTTCTTCGACGTCAACGCAGTGTGTCCGAGTGGCACCTGCCGATGCGCCGACGGCTTCCAGCCCAGCCTTCATTTGAAGGGCACAGCTTTATGTCTTCCCGGTCAGTACCACCAGAAAATTGCCGGTAGGAGTGCTACATTGAGGGATCTTGGGAGTTATTTATATTGTCAATGTACTGTACATGTGTAATGTGGTCATAATTAAAGAATCCCTATTTTGAGATATTTGCAGTGAGAAACGGAGAACGAAACTCGATAGTATTACTATCCATACAGTAGAAAAGAGGTTTCGAAATTGCCGAAAGAGGTAGATAAATAAATTAAGTTCCTCTAGGGAGGATGAAACCGGCGTATTACGAACCCTAAACAAAAGATCTCATAAAATACCCATTGCAATAGTTATATTACGAACCCTAAACAAAAGATCTCATAAAATACCCATTGCAATAGTTATATTACGAACCCTAAACAAAAGATCTCATAAAATACCCATTGCAATAGTTATATTACGAACCCTAAACAAAAGATCTCATAAAATACCCATTGCAATAGTTATATTACGAACCTTAAACAAAAGATCTCATAAAATACCCATTGCAATAGTTATATTACGAACCCTAAACAAAAGATCTCATAAAATACCCATTGCAATAGTTATATTACGAACCCTAAACAAAAGATCTCATAAAATACCCATTGCAATAGTTATATTACGAACCTTAAACAAAAGATCTCATAAAATACCCATTGCAATAGTTATATTACGAACCCTAAACAAAAGATCTCATAAAATACCCATTGCAATAGTTATATTACGAACCTTAAACAAAAGATCTCATAAAATACCCATTGCAATAGTTATATTACGAACCTTAAACAAAAGATCTCATAAAATACCCATTGCAATAGTAATGTAATACTTTTAGTACTAAAAATATGTTTCAATTAAGACCCCTTAAAATGTTATGCATGTATAAACGGCACATACTGCGGATTTATTATTATTTTTACATCTGCACATTCAATTACTGCATATGCAGTACATTTTGCTGGCCATAGAACTATCCCGTGCAATCGCCGAGTGTGAGTGGGTTAAAGATTGACGCCTTTTAGCACTTCAACCTATCGCTTTAAAAAGTTGAAGTAATAGCATGGATGAAAGTCCAATATCACCGAGCCGATTTGATAGTCCCAGTCTGGGCAATATTTTCTAGAGGCTGTTTTGAACTATGTTACAAATCTGGATATATTCGCCATGTTATAAAAGATGTCATCCACACCAACTCTCTTTACTTGCTTCTGAATGGGAATATGTACTTCAGTCATTAATTATGACCAACCTATTTTAGCACTTTTATATATTTATGGTGTTGACTGACACCACAAACATTTTAGCACTTTTAAATGTTTATGGTGCTAACTTACACCACAAACATGCAAATATTGAAAGAACACTAAAATGTAAGCATGTTATCAATAATTTTAGTATTCCGTCAATATTCCTAGAACTGTGGTATAAAATTCATCAATATCTAATTTATGCAGGACTAGAGATCATGCTTTAAGGGAATAATATATTAAAGGCATTATTCCAAGAGGTTTATCCGGATATGTTGTTTATCATTCCTTCCGTAAAAGTTTATTTATGATTCTGATAGTGATTTTCCTACTTCTTGAAAATGTATAAGCTTGCACATTTGGGAAGTTTTTGCATACCCATGCAAATTTTATATAAATGGGTCAAGTTCTTAATAAATAGGGTACAATATTATTTGATAAAAGGAAAATTAGAATAAATAAAACGATGGAGGGGAGATGTACAATTTTCACCTTCCTTCCAGATGTTTTTGGGCTTAGTTCTAGCTGAAGAGCAAAAAATTGTATCGTCATGTCCTCTATCAAATGTATAAAGGGAAGACAATCTTATTATTAGCAGATAAAGCGTCGTATTGTCAGAAAGCTATCGGTAACAGTGGCGTCACTAGTCTTTTGGCGCCCTGGAGAAAATAATTTTGTACCTTCCTTTCCCATAATGCTTTGGCCGTTAAGCCAAAAATAGATTCATTATGAAAGGTTTGTCGTCCTGGAGCAATATCTCTTCCACTCCATGACGATACGCCACTAAGCAGTTCACATACCCATTGAAATAAGAATTCTTTACAACTCAAAATCTGAAATTATACTTTTAGATTTAGCGAATACTTTCTGACGCTGTATTATTTTAAGCAAATGGTATTATTTTAAGCAAATTCCTTTCTTCCCTATAGATACATAGTTTATATTATGTGTTTATAGGGAAAAAATGTTCCCTATAGTTTGCACACATTCCCTATAGTTTGCACACGAACATTTTTACCCATTCTGTTGAAACAGCTTTTGTACTCAACATATTTTACTCCAGCCATTCATACCCCTTTCCCCGTAACCATTCATACCCCATTCATACCCCTTTTCCCGTAGTTCTACGTTTCTATTACGTTTAGTACTATTTTATATCTAAAATGCATATTTTTATGTTATTAATACACATTAAATGCAAGAATAATGTTAAATCCGAAATGCATTGGAGAATTTCCCTAGAGGCATTTGCATCTA
The DNA here is from genome assembly GCA_951213105.1 of Amaurobius ferox. Classification (NCBI taxonomy): domain Eukaryota; kingdom Metazoa; phylum Arthropoda; class Arachnida; order Araneae; family Amaurobiidae; genus Amaurobius; species Amaurobius ferox. Next base: position 12,710,626 of record OX578135.1, read on the forward strand.
CTTCTGATTTATTCAATTTAAAAAGGAACGTTTTATTATTATTTTGAACCATTCTCCGTAGCATGATATTGAGTTACCGGGGGCAACTTGAGATCTTAAAAATAAATGAAATACCTTTTTATGAAAAAGGAACAATATATTTTATTCTGAACTTTACAGACTGTTAAACAACATGGCAATAAATCTTTCATATACGCTCTTTTTTGTCAGTCATCAGAAAATGAATTTTAAATAAATAAAATAGGAAATAAAAATAGTGTTTAAAAAAAAAGAAACATAAAGATGCCAAACTTTTAAATAAACTTCGTTAACATGAAATGATAAACTTTTAGAATACTTTAAGAACAACGCTTCTAAGAAATAAAACTATAGATTATTTTCTATGGTGAAGAAAAATGAAAAATGGCAATAGAAATATGGTTTCTTAAATAATTAGAACGTTTTTAATAATTTTGTGCCTTTTAAAATTATTTTCGATATATTGAAACTGTTTTGTAAGGCTGTGTCCAAAATAAAAATCGGTGTCAAAGCATAGACATATAGCAGTATAGACTGAAAATTAAAATACTTCTTTAATTACAGCATATTGCAGTTCATGATAGGTGTGAGCCAGAAAAGAGCTGTACAGAACCTTGTTTCCCCATCCAAGGCTTGAATCGCGGATTTTCTTACTGGCCAGCCGACGTTCTCCCAGTTGAGCTACTGGACTAAACTGCAAGTTCTTATCGTTGAAATGAACTCTGTATTATCTTCCCTTTAATAGCAGGGGACTCGGTACCCTTTGAACATTTTTTTTGCTTAATCACTTTACAATATTCTTTTTGCATATTATTAAATGATTTTATTAAGGAAAATTGTTTTATCAAGAAAAAAGACAATTCTACTGATACAATTTGAAAAATTTAATTTTTTTTTAAAAAATTAAGTAATTTTTAAAACCTATCTTCTCCTACAATTTCTAACTTTTTGCAACCCTTTTTTTTTATAAGGTTCTTTGAAGTGTCTTCTATAACTTTAAGGATCGGATTTTTAAAAAGTTAATTAGTTCGGGAGAAAAAAAATAAAATGTTGATACATATGTAAAAATTCAACAAAAGATTGAGTTTTTTGTACATATCTATTTAAAAAAAAAAATTTGATTTTATTGCAAATCCGATCCTTAGTTTCATAAAATGCACTATAATAAACATCCAAAAAAAATCAAGTCAATTGAGAAATATATATTTAAGTTTTAGCATTTTGAACATATCGATATACTGAAAAAACACGAACTGAGAAAAAGCACTTTAAAGGTTTTAACTTTGAAAAATTATTCCAAAATAATTTTAAATTACTTTAAATGTTATTTTAAATTATTTATTATACACTTACCTTTAAAACTGCAGCTGTTTCATTGAATTTAACTATATTTATTTTATATAAGTGACCATTAGCCGAAACCTTAGTTGTCACACATTGAAAAGAAAATCGAGAAAAAATATAAATAAAAATTGATTTTACCAAATTCATTATTATTTTTACACCATGAAATACATTTGACTCATTTCATTAGGATATAGCTTAACTATAACTATAATGATGTTTATATTATAAAAGAAATACAAGATTTGAAAATATATTCATATCATAAAAACACACAATATTTCGTAACCTTATGCATATCATTTCTGCATAACTACCATTATTTCTTAAATTTCTTTTAAAAATACCCTGCACTGTATGTTACACCTTCCTTCTTTTTAACTAATATGTCTCTTTTTAAAATTGCTTTTTTAACCAGTTTACGTGCAAGTTGATATTTTGCACTTCGTCGTTTTTGTCGAAACATTTTTTTTCGAAAATCGAGCGCAACACCGAGATTCATGGAGCACTTTCCTAAAGGTACACCTAAGGCATTCTGTGCTTCTTTTATGCAGCGCAGTGTACCTTTATTATATTCACACACAGCTTCCATTACACAGAGTTTTACGTTTTTTATGTGCAAATGTTTCTTTAGGATATTTTGCCCACGTCACACTGTGCAAGCCTTCGTTTGCATTTTGAGTTCCACAGTTTATGGTCGATATTAACGAACGAAAGCAGATCGGAAAAAGTAAACAACGTTTCTTTATCAATTAAAATTACGATTAAGTACTTTCATCTTCTTCCTGGTAGAAATATTTTGTAAAACAGGGAGTATTCAGTCGCAGATGCGATGTAGACAGAGCGTAAACAGAGAAGTAAGCGTGGTATTTAAAGGGACACAGTTGCAGTCAAAAGCCTTTTTAATATATTTATAGTTCTCGGATCTTCACGAAACTTTGTCAGGATATACTAGGGATGTCAAGGTATATTTTAAGCAAAAAATTTGAAAATCGGTATTTTCGTCATTTTTCGCCAAATGAAGGGTACTGAGTCCCCTTTAGCAGATTGACGTGCAACTGCCAATCTGACTATACCATCGCCTACTACTTTTTTTTTTGCCTTGGGTTTGACTCCTGATCCTAGTTTCATCCCCCGACTAACTTCCTTCGTGTCCCCCTCCCCCTTGATTTGAAATCGATGCTCAATATCCTGTAGTTCACTGAATCTATGTTAATCGCAATACGGTCACTTTTAGAGCCCGACATCAACACTAATCCATCTGCAAGTAAAATTTGTTCGAGCACCATTGTAAAGAGCCCTGCTTTCCCAGTCGGGGTTAGACCTGTCTATCTTCGTACTGGATAGCCGACGGTCTTCCAATTGAGCTACTGAGAGAAACTGCAAGCTTATCATTAAAGTGGACGCTGCATTACCATACTACTAATGTCAGATTTACGTGCAACTGAAAATATGACTGACCACCTCCTGCCCTTTTTATTTCAGGTTAGCCTCCTGATACTTTTTTTTATCGAGGTTAGTATCCTGCAGGATTCTTGACTACCTAATATTTGAAATAGATGGTCAGTATACCAGAGTCCACTGAATCCGTGCTAGTCGTACGATGGTACTTTTCAGAGTCTCAACATCATTGCTCTAACATGCGGGGTTAACTTGTTCAGGCGAAATTGTAAATATCGTTGCTTTCCCAACCGAAGTTCGACCTGCGTATCCTTGTACTGACTAACCGACGGTCTCCCATTTGAGCTATTGGGATAAGTTGTAGGGCTCTTATCGTTGAAGTAGACTTCGCAAAATCTTCTTCAGGACAAAAGGCAAAGCAAACACCTCAGCCGAAACAAGATATACTTCTACTATCAGAGTTAGACATTTCACACAATAAAAAAAGCATTGTCAACTAAAAATGTAAAAAGTAAAAACCAAACTAGAAAACTGAACAAACTAATAAATTCGAACGATCTAAATAAAAGATTTCCGAACTAACTGGAAGGAGGGGTTAAATACATTGCTTTTTAGGTGATTTTAATGAAGTTATCTTTCATTTATGTAGAAGTGTAGTGCTGATCCAATAGATTCATCTGGACTGAAGACATTAATGCCGGTTTATAAAGAGTGTACTTCAAATCCCTTCTTAAATTACTAGAATTCATTATCATGTGTATACATATTCTATAGTCATTGCAAAGGAATTTAAGATTCTTTCCTGCAGATTATTTCTTCTGTTTTGTAACATGATATAAGTGGTGCAGGGTTCGCTTTCAGTATGAAAAATTAGAATGTAATCCCAGTAGGTTAGTGAAACAAGCGACGTCTAACAATCGAAGATAGGTAGTTCGAATCCCAGTTGTTACTTCGGTCCTTTTCAGTGTATTTTTTAATGTTCAAAGAACTTTGTGCCATAAATCAATCTACAGATATTTCCGTAGGGTCCCTGTTCCACTAACAAATATCACTTTAAATAACGATAAATTTATAAATGGTTAATTTCAGAAACTTAATAGATGCACTCTTCAGAAAGTTTAATACATAGGACAAGCGGTGAATTTATGGCACACGTCTTTTGCATTATTTTTCCTAACATACTACAAGTGACCATCGCTGCACTCGGATTCAAGAAGACTAGAATTAGCAAATTAGAAAGACAGATAGAACATCTCTGTCAAAAATCTTTTCAATATGTATGTTTATATGAAGTTAAAAGTGTATTACGCATGGATGCCCACAAGACATTTTCCAGGAGGACCAAGACATACAACATCAACAAGCCTGATAACCGCCTTTGTGACCTTGAAAATCCAGGGGAGGACATGTGCCCCCTTTCTCTTCCCTATGGGCGAACGTGCATGGCGCAAATTATAATTCAAAAGATAATTTTAGTAAGGTTTAGTAATATGCATAAACATTTTTGAGTATCGTAAATGAATTATATTTCTACAGTCATATTTTAGATTGTTTTCAAGATATTAAATCCCTGTGCATCGTTTCATAATACATTAGAATTAAATTAGAGTTAAATTAGAGTTTTGTAATACAAATTTGTCTTAAATAATTGAAAGACTCTGCTGGTATTTGCACTAAATTCACATTTTCCTTTCATTCTTTAGCCAGCTCAGTGACCTTCCTCGAGAACAACTACTTGATGACGTCAATTAGTGCTATCGCAGGCCTGGTCATCATCACTGCCTTGCTTTGTTTAGTCCTAAGGTTATTTAGCAAGTAAGACTATATCATGTTCCTTATTGTCACGGCACATTCACCATACATATATTTATTAGACAGTTATCATAAAGTAAAACATTTTACTGCATAAGTTCTCCACATGTTCTGCACAATTCTAATACAAATCTGATATCAATCCTGTGATACGAATCACTGAGATTTTGAATTTGGTGTAGTATACCGAACCATAATTAGAGAGAAATTTATTATGGATAATTGGTTAGTTAACCATAGGATTTTTGTGTCAATTATGTGTATGAAGTATATGTAAACACTTCATCGAAGGAAATAACCATATTTAAGGTTGTATTTACAAAGAAATCGTAAATTATATTAATTTTATTTGAAAATAGTATTCACGTTCTGGTATATATATATATATATATATATATATATATATATATATATATATATATATATATATATATATATATACTATATATATAGTACGATCAAAAAGTTAGGAGACTGTGCTGATATCTCCAACCCTGATTGGAGGAGAGGGGAACTATTTTACCTTGGCGTAGAGGCACATGTGACGCGAGAACGCGAGATGTGAAAAGGAAGAAACAGGTGTTTTTCCAGACAATGCGTGTCAGTGAACAGTAGTCATCCGCGTTTGTTTGTTGTCGACGATTTCCCCCAAACGCTGGCAGAATTTGATATTCGCACGTTGTTCTTCAAACGCCATTTTCGTTTTCGACGAACGCAAACGACTACAGTTAACTGACACGCATTGTCTGGAAAAAGCCTGCACTGCGGACTGGGAAATGTGGACGAAAGAGTTCATATTCCGCGTTGTGTGATGGAACAACTTTGCCATGTTCAGACTGGTGATATCGGGTGAACATGGCAAAGTTATTCCATCTTTAGGACAACTTTTTGGATAGCTTTTAGGACATTATTGTGTCCATTCATCCTCGATGAACAATCATTAATGTATCGCCTTTATCTGCTGAATGTTTCTCAATTAATGTTTCTTTTCATGATATAAAAACATGGCTCCAACAATTTTCAGTTCTTTATCAAATCGTCTTCTTTCTTGTTATTTTCTTATTGTACATTTGCAGTTTGAAGATCGTATAGCAACATTATCTGAGCTTTGCTGACTGCATTATACTCTTAACTTATTTTTGGTATCATGTTTAATGCACGTTTTACCAGTGAATCAATCAACATGCCATCATCTGAAATGTAGGAAACATGGAGTTAGAAAGAAGGAGATAAAATTCCTATGGATGAAGCTCTTCAAAATGCCATAATGCTTTAATAATTATATCTAGGTGTCGTTCGTGTTAGTAAAGTAGCTGCTATTGTTAGTTGACACAGAAAAAAGTCATATTTATTATATGTATTTTTGGTTATTTTTAAATTAAAGGTTACCTAATTATGAGTAAAATTCACCAGTATTTATTCATAATTGTACGACAGAGTACAGAATATATGGAGATAAAAATAAATTGAAAGGTACAATAATGTTGAATACGTAGGAACATTATTTATTGTTTTAGTTCTACTTTGCATTAGGCTCATAATTTATTTTTACAAAATGGACAGTTTAAATAAATATTTTAGGCCTTTCGCCATAGAAATGCACATAATATAGGGCTACTGATTTTATCCCAGCGCCACCTGAATGATTGTCTCAAACGATATTTTATCTCCTTAAGTTGTATTGCCTTACTTGTACCTCCTTGGTAGAAAATATGTCTAGTCAATAATTTATCCTGACAAAATCCACGATCTATTTATTTCAATCGGAAGAGGATGAACGGGACTATCTTGGCAAAAATATATTCAGCACTGTCCATGGAAAGTGGTCATAATGTTTTTACACCTAAGTGTGTTTATATCGTCTTATCCCGTTTTCGAAGCAAACTGAGTTCGGAATTGAACACTGGTAGTAGAAGAAACATCATAATGTAAATTATTCAAGCATTTCTTAAAGATTTTAAAAACACTTATAGTTGCTATTTAACACAATTAATTTTTTCTTCATTTTTTCTAGGGCCAGGTTCGACCGGCCCTCAGACCGCATGGCGAGTGCAGGTTCGCCACCCACCATGCTGTCAGCGTTCACAGGGAGTCATGTTCTAGAGTCGAGACGCCCCTCTCGAAGCAGTGGTGCTAGCACTGACTACTTACCAGCCTCCAGGAGAGCCAGCTACAGCATGCTGGCGCCACCTTCCAGTTTAGGTATGCCGCTGCATGTATCAAATAATTCCAATTTATAATAAAATTTATTTCTAGTGTTTTACACCGTACAAAGTCCCCCAAAAGACTCACCCGGGTATTCCTGCGATTTCTTTTAAAGTTTGCTTCAGGAATTTCTACTTCAAATTTTGATGTTTTCTTAGCAATCGGAAACATCAAACATTATTGATCATTACATCATACATTGATTATATTAGAAAATATAAACTAATCTCTCTCTCACGACCCAAAACTGATGCTTAGCAGGGTCAAATATGTATAGCAAGCTGCATACTTAATAACTGAGACGTTTATTATATGAAAGTAGGAAAATATTTTAAATATCAAATCTAAAATGCACTATTTTGCAAAAACATATATGCACTCATAACAAATTGAGCTACAGCCGCGAAACTCGGCGTGTATGTATCGTTTGCAGATGTATAGCAAGGTGAGGCAAGGGACCGATATTCGGTACGGCATAGAGTCAACTAAGTTGCTTATGTCACTCTGTGGAAGATTCTGCCACAGTTTCTGCAACTGGTCAGTTACTTCAATGGTATTCTGAGCAGGCTGCAATTGCTATCCCAGGATATCCCATACGTGTTCTATTGGTGATAGGTCTTGGGACATGGATGGCCATGGGAGGATATTAAATCCTCAAAGATATTGTTGAGAAAGTCGTGCAGTATGCGGTCGACCGTTGTCTTGGTGGTAATTCTAAGTAGATACAGAGCCACCCGAAGGTATAAGGAATTGTCTTGATTGTGAATGGAACCTGGGCGGCTTGACAGCATAGACAAAACAATTAGCTACAGAATATCGTCGACGTATAAGCGAGCAGTCAGATTGGCTTCAGAACAACTGGAGGAGATTGTCTGTCCCACGAGATAGCTCCCCAGACTATCACACCACGTGTGATAGTCTTGTGATAGATAGTTCAAGTAAAAAATATTGGTAAATATATATATGGCAAAAGTCTTACCACCGATTTTGCTTGATTTAGTCCTAATTTAATTCCTAATGCATAGGATACAAAGGGCATAAACAGTATGAGTCAATGCCTTTTAATCTTTAACTTTCATTTTACAAGGAACACGCTAACGTGCTGCAATTTCATTACCAGTTTAAGTTGGTCGCATTGTATATGATCGATTACTGCAGCTGATATTTTTAGCCAAAACGTATGATTCCAGAAATTAAACAAAACCGCAACCATTGGACCGAACAAACTGTTTCAAATCAATAGGCTTTTAGTATTCACCAATTGTAATACTTGTAGCAAATTTCGTTCGAAACCCTCCATTCGTTCGTGAGATGGCTTCCACAGACTCACGTACATGCACATACTCACACACACACACACATACATACACACACACACGCACACTAATACTTACGCGCACATGCATACACAGACATCGCCTCAAAAACATTCGATTCAAGTACAGGGATGCTTGAAACGTACTCTTCTGTCGAAAACTTGAATTCGAATTTTCAACCCTGTCACGATATGTTCCCTATATACACTACTCGACATAGAAATGCAGCACCATGAAGTTTTGGCCGTATAATTATGCACATTGCGAGACAAACGCAGCTGGCAGATGTATGCAAATGATCTGAAATGCAAGTAGGTCGCGTGATTAAATTTTTCGTTTCAGAAGACACGTGTCATTGAAGAGAGGCCTGGCCGATGCCGCCAAAGTCCGTTTCAGCATTTGGACAATCGTGGGAGGGGATTCATTTTAAGCCTGCGTAAGGCTGGGTGGTCGTACCGGTGTTTCGGCATTGAAACACGCATAGATGCGTCCACTGTGTACATGATTTAGAGAATATGGATTAAAGAAGGGCATCTGAATGGTCACAGTGGTACAGGTCCATCCAAACGTACGTCAGCACGCGTTGATCAACGCATTCGAAGGAATGCGGTGGCGACCCCACAAACGACGACTGTCGACATTCTGCTAAATTTGCAGGGTACATTGGATGTTCCAATATCATCCAGAACAGTTTAACAGTTTTTTCGTCGATTGACAGAAAGCGGCTTACACCCAGATCGCCCTTTACGAAGACTGCCATTGACGACAAGACATTGACGTGAGAGATTACAATGGTGTCGGGCACGAGCCTTTTGGACAACTAAATGTGACAAGGTAGTGTTTAGCGGTTCTGTTTGTCGAATGACAGTCGCCGTGTGAGAATCTGAAGGCGACGTGGAAACAGGTCCAATTCTGCTGCGACTGTCGAACGCCATACTGCTCGACAACGCGGCATCACGGTTTGGGATGCCATCGGCTTCAATAGCCGGACACCTCTGATTCGTATCAGAGGCACAATGACAGCACAACGATATGTGGATAAGGTGCTGCGGCCGGTTGCACTGCTCTACCTTCAGCGGTTACAAAATGCTATTTTTCAGCAAGATAACGCACGACCGCACGCGGTAACCATCATCAGACAAGCCTTGCAAGGTATTCAGCTGCTTCCTTGGCTTCCGCTGTCTCCAGATCTTTCACCCATCGAGAATGTATGGGACGTGATTGGCCGTCGTTTGACTGCCCAGCCCCCTCCTCAAACATAATACGACCTGTGGAGGATGGTTGAAAGCATATGGTGATCCATCCCTCAACTATCCGCACTCTCATTGTATCTGTTCCGCGAAGGGTTGCTGCTTGTAACTCCGCAAGAGATGGTCCTACTGCCTACTGATCATCTGTCTATGCCATTACTTTATTGCATTATTCTTCTGGAATTAACATGACTTATTTATATATGCCATCTCTGTCTGTGTGTCCTTTAATATCACACTCTATTTGTTCTTTCATGGTGTTGCATTTTCTGTGTCGGGTAGTGTATTATATTTACTACTATGAATGTAGGGGAAATATGATGAATGTAGGTATTTTGAAAGATCTTTTATTATATTTATCTTGTTAATTTGGATGAAAAGAAAAATGTGATAATATTTTAAAACAAATAGCTTGATATGAAACTATTCTAACATAGAAATTATACATTAAAATATTACAAGGAGCACATTATGAAATATTACAAATAGCACATTATAAAATATTACAAATAGCACAATTTAAACGACTTTGGTAGTACTGCAGAACATTTAACTTCCGTAAGAGGTTTAGATATTTTTAATGGCACTGGGCTTCAAATTCGAGAACTGTCCCTAGGAAATGAAAATGTATGGTCACCTTAGTTTATGACTGCAATTCATATCTTTTGTATTAGTTTTCTCAAACATTCGGAAATTATGATCGGGTGATAAATGCAGAAAACAGCTTAAATCAATGTTCTAGTGACTCTTGCTTTTACTACAGAAAGTCATGTTTTATATGTATACAATAATTAACATTTTTTTTTTCTTTCTCCTAGGTTCTCGTCGTCCGAGTTCGTCGTCCATGCGCTCAGGGCTATCGTTCCGCACGCAGTCCTCGTTCAGAGGTTACAGGTACTACTCACGTGACCCTGTGCGGCGGACGCTGTCCTCCCCCGCAGAGTCCTCTCCACAATACGTCCCGCCCAGCCCCTGCAAAGTTCCGCACCACAACCATCCGCTACACCACAACAGCCCGGTGGATGACGAGGATATGATGGACGTAAGCGAGTATTTTTTCCGATTTAAATTAACAGAAATGTATATTTCGGTTGCTAGAAATGAGTTTATTTGAGTCTGTGTATCGATGGTATTTAAGAAATTTCCTTTCCACGATTATTCTATGCAGCTAGCATTTCAAAAACATCTCCTGGGTCATTGTATCTATATACATAAAAAGTTTGGCACGTATCGTTATAAAAAGATCCTAATTATCGTTTACCGAATGACAACGAGTTTAACCTTAATTGCATTGTTTAAAATATGAAGTTAAAGGGAGACTCATACTCGTTTCAAAACTTTATCTAAAACATCCTTGGAGTTCCTTTACCTCCATAGTTATATCTCAAATATACTTATTATTTTTACTTTCTCTGACTATGCAATATATTATGAAAGTATTGTTTCCACAAAAAGTTCGAATACGAAATATTGATGTTAATATATGGTTTAGGACCTCCTAAAGACGTTTTGGGGGTGATGTCTCTGTTTGTGGTCGATTTCTTGTGTATACGTAGCTGCCGCAAATATTATTGGATTTTCACGAAACTTTATATCCGCCTTTGATATCGAAAAATCTAGAACTAGATAGAATTTTTTTTAATCCGAGCGATAACTTATATAACCAATTGCCAGAGGCGTAGTAAGTGAAGACAGGCTAATTGAAAATATGAACTTTATTCGAAATTACATATTTTTTTTAAGATGGCAGCATAGGGCAAATTTTGACATAATCATGCATAAAAGGCGTTATTTATGGCTCCAAAATCGCGAGACTTAATAGTTTCATCATTATTGTGAAAAATAGCCACGACACAATTTTTTTGTTCATGGCGTTATTAGCCCCCTTGGGGCAGGGGCTAGTTATCCCCTCCGGAGGGTACATTTTCAAGCATGGTATCAATCAACAGATTTTTTCAAGACCTTGAAAGTGAAGTGTAACACACTATAGTTGTAATAAATTGGGCTCACGATACCGATTTTTAAAACAAATTCTTGCTAAATTTAGAAAAAAAAAATTAAAAATATGGATTCTGGTATGAAGAAGTCGAGTTGAGCAACACTCTAATTAATTTAAGGGAATTTTAATTTTTCAGATTTTGCTCAACAATGAAATTATATATTATTTGATTTAAAGTCAATTTATTTTAAATATTAAGGGGACGGTGGACGTTGAAATTTTTATTATTTATTTATTGACTTAGAAACGTGAAAATTTGTATAAATATTCCTCTTAACATTGCTATATACAATACCATTAAATTTTTTCTAAATTTTGTTATAATTTTGTATTTTTTTTTTTATTTAATTTTTTTAACAAAAATTTGAAAATGCTCCTTGCGTGCCATTTGTTCACATTTTTGATTAACTTTACATTATGATCACTCAAAAACACATTATGAACAAATTTGGGTATTTATTTTTACATCCCTTAGAGAGTTAATTTTTTAAAAATATTTTTTAAAACTTAATTTTCATCATTTAATTAGGTTCTTATTCACTTTTAATTACCTTAATAAAGTCCAATTATAAAATGTATACCCAGTTTTATTAAAAAGTATTAGAGGTGTCTTCTTGCCAAATTTCATGCATCTCAGACAAAAATTAAGACGCATGGAGCATTTTAAAAATGTAAAACCTTTGAAAATTCCGTTTCGAAAAAAATGCATTCAACCTTTTGCTTACGGGTGGGACAGCGATCATCCCAAACGAAGAACCTCCCCAAAAGACAGGTGTTTGACATACCCTATCCCAAACAGTTCAACCCTCTTATTCGACCCACCTGCTGCAGCAGGTGCAATGTTTCTGTCGGCGATTTCCATGGACGCCAATGCCTGCAAAGGGGGTCGAACTGTTTGGGATAGTGTATGTCAAACACCTGTCTTTTGGGGAGATTCTTCGTTTGGGATAGTCGCTGTCCCACCCGTAAGCAAATGTTAAATGTGTAAAATAATGTTATATATTAAAACTTTTTTTAGTCAATTTTTGCTCATTTCAACCTCCACCGTCCCCTTAAGTATGAGGTTTATGTTTGACCAGAAGATTATAATAATGAATCCGCATATTTTTGGTGATACGAGTATTAGGTGGCAAAAGTTATGTCTTCATTCTGATAATGATTTTGAGGTGACCAGAACTCCATACTACGGAATATCAATGTTTAAAAAAGTCAAATGCCGACTCACACTCCCGAGGAACAGACAAACAACAGATACCGATCATTAGAAGACACTAAAGAAACGTTTGTATGCACATCTTTTTAATTTTATTGGGTTTCTGGTGTAGTTTTAGTAACACTTCCCCTTACGAGATCAAAAATAGCGATAAAATATGTTCTCTGCACGCTTGATTTGAAAGGAAGTATATAATACGCTATAAAGTTCTTATGTAACAGTATCGAACAGTCGACGCTACACGCAAACTCAGACGTATATCATTATTTTCAGTAAATAGAATATACGAGATGCGTCACTCTTCCTAAACAGAAACATAGCATCCAATTGCTTTCCGTTTCAATAAAGAGTCATCCGTTTATTTGAAAAACAGGAAACAGTTTTCAATTGACTCATCAATGCTACTAAATAATCAAGTTAAAAACAACTTTCGGTACTCAGTTCCACGCATTTACACGGGATGCAAACATTTCTAAAGTTTCGATAATAATATTTTAACAATCTGTAAGCACAAAAATCGAACTAGGGGGTACCAGGAGGGAGTTAGTAGATCCCGCCCCAGAAGTTTTTTTTCCTCATACGTACTATTGAGAAAACATAGGTTTTAACGAAAATTTTCGATTTCAAGATTTCGATGCTAATATATGTTTTAGGACCTTCTGAATTCGTTTTGACCATTTTTAGAGTGATGTCCGTCTGCCTGTCTGAGCTCGATTTCTTGTGTATACGATAGCTGCCACACACATTAATGAGTTTTCACGAAACTTTATATACGGCTTTGTTAATAAAATCATTTAGAATTAGATAAAAGTTTTTAAATTCGAACGAAAACTTCGAAATTTTATGTTTTCTTAACATGGCAGCAGAGAACAAAATTGGGCTTAATCGTGCGTAAAGGGGGTTATTTTTGGATCAGTGGTCACAACACTTAATAGTTTCAATAATTGTGGTGAAAAATAACGGCGACACAATTTTTGTGTTTGTGACGCTGTTAGCCCTCCCTCGGGAGAAGAGTCCCCCTCCCCCCCCCCCCACGATGATACATTATCAAACTTGGTATCAATCAAAAGTTTTTTCAATTCCTTTGAAAGGAAGGGTTACATGCCGTAATTGTGATCATTTCGATCAATGATACATATATTTCAAAAATGTTCTTGTAAAATTAGCAAAAAAAAAAGAAACTCGTGTGCAAAGCCTGAGAGTAAATTTAAAGCTATCCAACTTTCCGCAAAATTGTGAAAATTATGATTGCAAAATCGGAATATTGCGATTGACAGTTTAGACACGAGTCGGATTTGACCCGAACCACACCCGTGACATGTGTCGGTTCACATCCTCACCGTGTGACCCAAATACCGAATCCACCACTCGTAATGGAATTTTTATTTAGAAATTCTATTAAGTACTGATTTTAAATCTCTAATACAAGTGCACCCTTTTCTGCTATATTTACAGTTAGTAACCTTCGTTCAACTATAGCTTGCTACTCTTCACTGTAAAGGGTTTGAAAAAATCTTTTGATTGATACCATACTTGACAGTATTGCCCCCCAAGGGGAGCTAATGATGTTGCGAACGAAAAACAATTGTATCGCGGCTATTTTTCACAACAGTGATACTATTAAGTCTTGTGATCATTGAGCCATAAATAACCCTTTTTATGCATCAATAACCCTTTCATCAATAACCCTTTAATAATAATAATTTTTAGTCATCAATAACCCGTTTTATGCATGATGATGTCCAATTTTGTCTTATGCTGTCATGTTAAAAAAATCTGATGGGGGCAGCACATGACTTTCCTTATATAATGCAATGAATTGACTCTTCTTACAGTCAAAAGATAATGCATAAGATCCACGGTACTGTGTTTTTAACGTTGAATTGTACATTGGGCGATTTTCTGGATGACAACATGTAAAATTATTTCAAAGTACCCAATTAACTTATATTTCGCGCCACGCTAAATATACAATTATCAATATGGATAACATCCTCATTAAGCGATACAGTCCATATATTAAAATATTTAATAATAAATTCATCCATTAGGCGTCATTTTCGCAATTTTGACGATATTTTTGTCAATCTGGGGCAAAATATCGCCAAGTTGGAGATGCTTTGGTAGATGATTCGCTAAGTATTCCAAATACATCACCAAGTGCTACAGACAAACGTTGAGAAGAGCCTTTCTTATAGACCAGATTATATGCCCGTCATAGGACGGAAATCAGAATTTGCGAAACATTACTTTCCATTTGGCGTCATTTTTATCAATTTAGGAACATCTTTGTCACTTTGGCAACATTCAAAATAGTCCCCAAGTTGACGACGTCCAGCTAAATTTCTCGCCAAGCGTTATGGACGAACGGACGGATGGCGAAATGGGTTATTCCTATAGTCTACTCTTATGTTCTTTCCTCGATATTGAACTTTCATCAATCATTCGACAGTTCATTAATTTAGAGTAGGTTTCATCAATTTTACGAATTTTTATCAATCGGGTGATATTTTCGTCAATTTGGCAACATTTAAAAAATCAGCAAGTTGGAGATATGCCGACAAATTCGTCACCAAAATTTTGCCAAACGTTATGGGCGGTAAAATAGGTTATTCTTATAATAGATACTTATATCCTTTCCAGATATTGCATTTTCGTCAATGAGTCGACATTTCTATCAATTTGGCGACATTTTCATTAATTTGACAACATTAAAAGAAATCGTCAAGCTGGCGACATTCCGCCAAATTTGTAGCCATAATTTCTCCAAACGTTATGGACGGAGAAATAAGTTATTCTTATAGTATATAAATGACTATTGGCGTTCAAATACAAAAGTATTGCTAAAGTACCTTCTCTTACGAATGAAATGAGCTAGATCCACGAGAATGATGTTACCCAATTTGTCGCATGATATTACATATGAAAAGTGAAAATATTTCCCAATAGTTAACATTTTATATTATTATATGATTTTTTATGATTTTTTTATATTAAATGATTTTTTGATAAATTTATTTGAAAAATGTGTAATATCTCGAGAACGGTTCGTGCTAGCGATCTAAAGTTTATGTCAATCGTTTCCTAATGAAAAATTACATAAGAAGTAACTACTTACGTAAGTTTATTAAAGGTTTTGATTTTTTGAAGATTTTTTCAAAGTTTCACTCTAAAATTTAGGAAGTTCTGAACATTTGATTGCGTTTAAAAACAATAGGCTTCCAGTATTCACCGATGGCAATTTCTGTACCAAATGCCGTTCGAATCGCTCCATTCGTTCGTGAGATATCGTCTCTACAAACTCACTGACGCACACATACACACACACATACAGAGAGAGAGAGAGAGACATCACCTCAAAGACATTCGATTCGTGTTCAAGGATGCTTGAAACGTACTCTTCCGTTGAAAACTCGAATTCGAATTTTCGACCTCGTCGCAATACTTTCCTTATACTTTATGCTATGTATATAAGAAAAATAATATAACATTTTGAATCCATTTCGGAGTTTTCGTTCGAATTTAAAAAAATTCTTTCTAGTTCTAGATTTTTTTATAATCGGATGAAAAGTTACATGAACATCCATTAATATTTGTGCCGCTATCGTGTCCATAAAAAATCGACAACACACAGACAGACGGTCGGGCATCACTCTATAAATAGTTAAAGCGTGTTCAGGGGATATTAAAACATATATTGGCATGAAGATCTCGAATTCGAAAATTTTCGTGAAAACAATACTTTCCCTATACTATATTGCATAGTATGAGGAAGTAAATATAAAGGAAAAGCGGATACCCGACCAGATGCAGGACTTTAGTCTGGACCTATAAAGTTTCCAGTATGTAGTTGCATTGTAATTATGTAGTATGTAGTATTGTAATATTGGATTGTAATTGTGGATATGGTACCATTATAATTGTGTAATATGGTACTGTAATTATGGATTGCAATGTTGGATTGTAGTTATGTAGTATGTAGTAATTATGTAGTATTGTAATTGTATGTAGTATGCAGTTGCAATTGTATCCAATGGATACAATTGGAATCCTTGTAGTCTCGCCTTCTTTTTGGATTTGTATCTTAACAGTACAAACTGAAAGCATAAAAATAAACAGAGTGAAATTCTGAAATGATTGTATGATTCTCAGATATTCCTATTCGATTGTTTACCATGTCTTATTTAACTCAAACTCACTTTTTCCTAGGATTCTCCAGTTCCCACTGTTAACGTGAACCATCTAAGCAATCACATCTAGGAAATAAATGATGACTTAGACACTTTTTAAATGGACGAAGAAGATTCATCTTGGGTTGATTTATCTTCACTTCCAGGATGAAGACCTTCATGAACTCAGCTTCAAATATCACCCGCCAAAACTGCATATACTCATGTGTCTTTGGATTGAATCCTACGCGGAATAGAACGTTTACAAGATGCTTCGAGTGAAGAACAAGGAATTTTTTTTTAAATAATCCCTATTGCCAAAACTGAATCCTGTGATCAATAATGAAAAAGCTTTGTTATAAAGTACCATAGGAGTAAATCACATCAACGTCAAGGGAGAGCGATTTTTAGCGAACAGCGTTTGAAATCATGAAATATTGCGAACTGTGCCAACAATCACAACGGGTAGGCTTCTGATGAATGGTTTTAAGTTATGAGCAGGTATTATAACTAGATACATTTTACTTGATTTGAAAAACTTAGTACAAGAACTTTCCTCACTTTTAGCTTTAAATTTCGTTTTTCTCATATCCATGCATTTGGAGAGGTGTTTTTAAGATTTCGTAGTCATATCTATTTTTTTATAATGAAAGTTGCAAGATATACATGGCTCGTGGTGGATTGATTGACAGAATTATCTGCATAGGCAGATAGAAAAATACAACATCCTTGACCCACTTGTAAATCAATTTACAAAAAATTTGAAGTTTGGTCAACATAGGTACGTCAAAATGAAAACGCGGAAGACCTGTACCCTTTTTATCTTATTCCAACAACCGGTTTAACATAATAGAAAATATATAAGTTTGATTAGAATACTATAGGAATTTGCACTTGATTGTGCATTTTAAGTTTCTTTCTAATGTATATTCCGTATGAAGAACAGGTATACTGCTAGTATTAATTGCAATATACAAGACTATTTAGTGTCATCTAACTAACATTTTTTTAAAGAGAACCAACATCAAAATAACACTGTAGAAGGAGATCGAACATGTTCGAGTGCTGTTTAGTTATAAGATGAGGAAATTCGAACAATTAGTTCTCCTATATATCTGTGCGGTCTTTTTTTAACATAGAATATTTACAGCTGAGCACAACTCAGGACTCAGAATTCTATGAAAAGTTTTGGCATTTTAGCTTCGAATGGTGCTTTATAATAAAGCTTTTCATATATTCCATTGTTACGCAAACCTTGTGAAATTATAAAGACTTTAAATTATAATTTCTCTATTAAAATGTTACACAGTATATAAGTTTATAATTTAGATTTGAAAATTTGGGCCCATAGCAAATTTCCTTGCTGCCATTGCAGATATCAGCTATTCCATGGTGAGTGCATAAAAGGTTTGGAACTAGCTTATGTATGCTGATATTTGCATTGGTAGAGAGATTCTAATACGTGAATAATGGAAGTTGTCACGAACCCCTCTCTGTCCATGCCAAGAAGATTGGAGAAAATATTATTTTCAGTCTGTAATCTGGCTTCGTCCAGGTTTATACAGGTGGCCCAGCAATTGGATACTGCGGGAGACAGGTAGCAGAAACTCAGAAACTGGAGGGGAAGGGAGGGGGGGAGGGGGATAGCGTCTGAAGAACGAAGGGCTTGCTTTCTAGATTCTCATCAGAAAGGGCGATGGGACTCGCGGAGTCCGAGTATTATGATGTATAAATAATCTAGAGTCTGTGCATATTTGTAAATATTTAGGTGTAATAAATGGGTTTGCATGATTCTATGAAAGTGTGTTAAATGATGACAGAGAGAAGAACCATCGAGCTGGCTCAAGGCGATCAGCATTAAAATAGAGGCCAGTTCGTAACACTCGGACTCCGTGAGTCCCATCGTCCTTTCTGATGAGAGTCCAGAAAGTCCCTCGTTCTTCAGCAGCTATCCTCCTCCCCTCCCGTTTATGCCATCTGGCTCCCGCAGTATCGAATTGCGGGGCCAGCTGAACAAACCTCGAAGAAGCAAAATGGCGGACCGAAAATAACCTTTTTCCCAGTCCTCTTGGCATGGACAGATAGAAGTTCGAGACAGAAGTCATAATTTTATAAAATAAACAAATTCAATTGACAGATTCATTCAATGTTTTTTTAGTTTCAAATCATTCATTTAATGTTTCATTCCTTTTCATACGTATCTTTATAATATTAGCATTTTAAATTATGTTACTGGATTGTTATCAACGAGCTTATGTACATGGAGACACTACTGACGCCATAAGTTAAACTCTTACCTGACGTGATTCAGCATGACCACCTCAACTTTGCGATCTTGCTATTTGCTATTGAATGAATCTATTGATATTTTAATTTTTTTTTTTTCGTATATCTTGTTTCCATTTCATATAACTTGATTTCAATTTTCATAATAACAAAAAAATGGACTGGTTGTGACGTCACAAGCAGTGCGAACCGTGGCTTATGGCGGATATAATGTTGCCAATATGAGTAGTGTCTCAGCTCGTTGGTTGTTATATATTTTTGGATTGCATAAATAAAATAGTTACACACAATGGAGTTAGAAAGAAGGAGATAAAACTCCTCTGGAAGAAAAGCTTGAAAATACCATAATACTTTGAAAATTATATCTAGGTGTCACTAGTGTTATTAAAGTCCCATCTGTTTTCATTTGACGCAACAGGAAAGTGCAGAGTTTAATATATGTATTTTTAAATATGTTCTAATTAAAGTTCCCTCATTTTGATAAGTGGTAAATGTTTCGCTCCTGGTTGTAGAACAGGGTACAGCCAATCTATAATAAATACTCTATTTAAAGAATATTCTTTATAGATTAAGTAACAGTTTGCATTGTACTGATCATTTACTTTTAAAAAATTAATAGTTTAAATAAATAATATTTATACTATAAAGTCAAAGACAACCAAAAAATAGGTTAAAATATATTTTATTAAAATCTCCTTTTTAAGACGTACAAGCTCACACGGCCATAGCGTTTTCGGGCGCTATTATGCCCTTCATCAGCGGCGAAGTGAAAATAAGTGCCGAACATGTGCTTAAATATAGGCCATAACCGCCAGGCAAAATTTACATATCAATCCATTTACGTTCTTACATTTTTAAGTACGAGGCATTTAAAATATCTAATTTAATTATAAAATACAAATTACAGTAAAAGAAAGAGGTTCATAAATTAAATGGTAACCCATATGAATGTTGTCAAAAAACGAAATAAAGCAACTACTAAATTTTCAGAAAATCATATGGGTCATTTTTCTCTAAACGGGCTTTTTCATCTTTCTTGTTACAATATATATATAGTTTTTTCTATTTTTCAACTTGTTTTCTGCATTATATTTTAACATGGGTAGTTTAAACTGAAAAAAACAAAAACAGTATCAGCGATTATTTTGGGGAAATTCAATAGAAAATGCAAATTTTTATTATCAAGACAAGTAAGTTACTGCATGGCAGGGGATGACACTTAATATAAGCAACTGCTTTGTTAGTATGTATATATACGTATATAATATATATATATATAATAATAGAAGTTTGAAAATCCAATGAACGAAAAGTAAGAAGATGTAACACGATAAACCTAACTTTTTTAAAAACACCCACAGAATAAAATATAATACAGCAAATCATCAATCAAATGGATAAAAAATACAAAACACAAGCTATCAAGTTACAGAAAATCAACCAAATTAAAAGGTATGGAAACAAAAAAAAGAAAAACTTAAGCTAAATTCAACTATCTAACAGGCTTACAAAACAAAAGTAAAAATCAACTAATCCTCAAGCAAATGGGAAAAAATAAATAAAATAAATATCGAATCAACAAGTCAATGAAAAATATAAAGGTATGGAATCGAAATAAGTATAACAAACGAAATCAAGCACAAACGCATTACACGTGGACGAGGCTCTAAGCCTAAATCATGAATTGTTAACCTCTACAAAAATCTAATCATGTCCAAGTTTTTTGTAGAAGCAAACACAAAAATGTATGTTTCTGAAGAAATAGATAGATTAAATCTATAAACTATTTCTATATATATATATATATATATAAATATATATATATATATATATATATATATATATATATATATATGTATATATATATATATATACATATATCATTAGAAAAATAAAATATTTGTTTTGCTTTAATTTCAATCTTATATATAGAACCTCATTATTTGTTTTATCATCTAAAAAGAAAATCTAGTTTGAATATAATTCACCTGTTCTAATGTCAATCCCTTGTTTAGCAAGAAGACAAATAAATAACGACAGGGGGATGACACATCACGGGATTTTACATTCTGAGTATATAAATTTTATTTGCATTTAAGTCTAACTCAATATTCAGTTTGCTACACTAACTAGGCACACATATATGTTAAAAAAATGATTTACTTTTTTATTTTGAGAATAATTGAAGGCAGGTGAATGACAAGGAATAAAAATACTTACTCAAAATTGTTCAGTTTTATAATATTTCCCTGCACAGAATGATAGCTAGAACATAGTCGAACTCTTGAAACGGTGAGTATGGGCTTTAGTAGAAAAGAATGATACTTTAATTTTATTGCTTTGTCATCTATATACAAAATGAGGTGTTAAAATTTAAAGACAGGTGAATGACACAAAAGCTAGGGCACAGTTGTAAAAATTGATTTAAAATATTGCTCTAATGCATAAAGGATTTTTTATTACTGTTTGTATTTTAAACTGTCTAATTTAATATAAAACATCAAATTAAAAGAAAACTAAAAAATGAAGACTCGTAAATGAAGTCGTGATTTCATTATTTGAATGTTGGAACACACAGAGGAATGGCATTTAATAAAAGAACTAAATTTTTAAATATTAAAAATATAAATTGTTCTTTTAGCTAATGGGTGACAAATATGAATTACAATATAGCAAAACTGACCAATCAGTGTCCAAAATCAGTCCCAAGTCATGCAAACTTTTATTAAAACACCTGGGACATGTAAAACTCCCGTTTACAGAAAATGATCCATATAAAGGTTTGAGTCGAGAACGAGATGCCAAGCATAACTGTAACGGGATCTGAACGGAATCAAAATTACAAATAGACTCACTGTAAAGATAAACAAAAAGGGATTCATAAAGTAAAATATTGATGGGGTTATTGCAGCTAATTAGAAGATAAAAGGAGGAAACAGCTAACTAAAAAAAGGATATTTTAATAAAACACTTTCAAACCTATTTTTTGGTTGTCTTTGATTTTAAAGCATTAATGAGTTGACGCGCTTCCATATTATTTTATTAAATAATATTCAATTCAATACGAACAATTCACCGTAGAAATACATACAAAGCGGAGGGACTTGTTTTACCCCAGCGGCACCTGAATTATTGAATTAAACTTCATGTTGAGAAAGCGTCAAACGATTTTGACGTTTTCTCAACATAACGTTTTAAAACTCCTTCCATTTAACTCCATGTTCTGCTCTGTATCTTATGTTAAGTATTTGAGAAACGCATATTGATTTGGATTGTAGTAAAAAGTATTGGATCAAAGTTTATAGTTATTTTTATTTTTATAAAATTATTTTTTTAATTTTTGTGAGTGTTAGATATATGGCAACATCGTAATTTATTATCATGAGGCTATATTGCTGTATATACTTTAAGAGGTCCAAGCTATTTTAAGCCATTTATGGTCCAAGTATTTTAAAATGTCATGGTTTCTTGCTTTCGGCTTTTCACAGTAAAATATTTGCTAAACGCCGAATTAAATTTATGAACATGTATGAAGAGAAAAACTTCAATTATCAAAAGCATGAAGTATAATATAAAACAAAATTAAAATCGAATCTTTTCTCACCGTATTCACTCTGGAGAAAAAGAAGAATATTTTCATCTTTCGTCGGGATTAAACTGACAGGGTCTCTCTGAAATATTTATTCAAATTTTAAAAGAAAAATCTCAAAATTTTTAATAAATTCATTATTTTCGAATGGCGTGAAAATTTCCTATTTCGATGCGTATTAAAAATAATTGATATGAAGGCATTGACCTATGGATTCGGTTCAAAGCTCGTTGGAAAAATCGTTCTTCGATCTTTCCGATGGCGGTGCTTTTCCGATGGGTAGATCTCTGTAATAATATTCCTTTAACAATATTTTTTGAACTCTGTAATATTATTTCTGTGATAATTAATGATCGCTAAGGAACCTGTTTGTGCCAAAATCACTCAAAAACTGGTTCGAACTTAAAAACATAATCCTTCCAACATGTCTCGGGTACTGACCTGAACTATTACTATACCAAATTTCAAAGCTGTGGACCCCTTATTTTTTCCTTTACGCCATGCACAAACAAGCAGGCATTCTCTTATATTATTATAAACCAATAAAATAAAATTTATATTGCCCATAATGCAGCAAAAACTCTTTACTGAAAATAAAACCTTTCATTAGTAAAATAAGACACACATCATATACTTAAAGGCATCATTCAATTTTAGAGCCCTTTTCATCAAAATGAATGAAACTGAGTGGTTAATCCGGCAATAGCAAAAACATGACTGTTCGATAGTGTTCCTTCAAGGGCATAACATAGTGCTCCATCACATGTTATATAAATATCTGTAAAAGCTATTGCCATCGCAGAGCGTTGTTATAAACCCTGTCTAGGTCTCCTTAAAATTCAAATAAACTCTCACTGCTTTTTACAGTTCACTACTATATGGTCACATTCTAATCAGCATCATGATAAATGCGCGAACCTAAATTTGAAAAACATTGTTTTTTGATCACCTCAACAACTCTGATTCCATCTTTAAAAATCACAATACACTAGAAGAAACAGGAAAAGCACAACTTTATTTAAAGTCCTTTTACACGATGCAAGAAATTGAATGGATAAATTACCACCTCATTTCGCAAGTTTACATCCTTTAAAATTAAAATTAAATGGTCAGTGACTTCAGTGTATGTATAACTTCTTAATATACGCTTGCATCTGCAAATATCGCTCAATTTCTTAACAGTAATAGAGAAATCGGTGATTACTGTCAATAAATTGCTGATTGCTATTAGTGTCAATTTTTTTATTGTAATAAACCAATCAAAATAATTATGCTGCGTATAACACCACGTTAGGCTCCTTCGGCTAATGCCAGAACATTAATATTGAATATACCGCAGCTCTGTTACGCCTTCAGAAAAACTGAGCAATTGTCCATGAAAATTCGGGCATCACCATGCCCTTCATCAGTGGCGGTCGCCACTGATGAAGGGCATGGTGACGCCCGAAAGCGCTTTGGTAGTGTGAATTTTTATGCGTCGAGAAAATGAGTTTTTATTAAAGGACTTTTAAACCTAATTTTGGTTGGATTTAATTTCAAAGTTTAAATAATGTTGACGTGTATTCTTTCTGTTTATTTAAAGAGAGTTTAATCTGCGCGTATGTCATCGTAAGATATGAGAAATGATGCAAGCATGTAATTGAAGTTTTTCTCTGTCTGAAGCATGTCCACCGAAAGCACACATTAGTTCGTGATGGCTGCCTCATCAGGCAGTTTAAACTATGCATATCTCTACTAGAAGTTGTTAAGAGAGAAGAAAACTCTGTTATTAGCTGCATACCTAATGCTAATTGACCCCATAATGAGGCATGCGTGACCTTAGAACGCTTTACCTTTTTGAATGCATGTGTAGCATCAGCAAATAAGTAATGAGGCTTTGCTCCCCATGCTGTTTTTTACACTTAAAGAATAAAAACGCAATAGGCCAAATGTAGCATAAGCAGACACGTAAGTGGAGCATGAATTTAAAATTCGTTTATCTCTTGTTTTCTAGAATGTAAAAAGTAGACGGTGCAGTACTCTACGGTATCAAAATGACCCAGTAAAATTATGCTGCGCAAGAGGCATTTGTTGTTTCATGAATGTATGTGGCATCCTATATACTACTGCAGTGAAGTGAATTGTATCTTATAATAGGGGGTTGCATACTAAGATGACCAGCGCAAAGCCCTGCTGTAGAAGTCGTGCTTGTTGTCCTGAGCGTTTAGAATTTTACCAACAATAAGCCGGGTTGGAAGTAAATACTTCTACCAGAAATATTCTAATATCCTTGTTTTAATGAGTTTTGTTATAGGTTATCGTCGTTTCATCGCCTGTTCTGGGATAACGAGAAATAGTGAACGCAGAACCATAATTCACAAGTGATAATCAATGTTGCCAACATATGGATGAATTTTATGGTTAGAATCATAACAAAAAATGAATCGATTTTAGGTTACAATTTTATGTTATGTTGCGAATATCCATTTTATGCCTAGATTTAGCCATGTTAACATGCTAAACGCTCCCTCCCCACCGTCTTACTTAGTCACTATGTTAAATCTTTGTTGATTTAATTTTTGTTTAATTTTTTAAATCCACAGTAGACACCGAGCAAAGAGACTTATGGTTGAAAAAATTTAGAACGAGATAAGAAAAAAATAGCTCTTGGGAATCGTGTAATAGCCTAAACATAGCAATACTTGTATAAAGCTGAGAATAAATAACCATGTCATAAAAGCAATTCAGAAAAATATGTATAAATCAGTTGAAAGCATAGGAAGATAGATTAGGAAAAAGCATAGGGAGAAGCATAGGAAGTGATAATGAAAATGATAATATCAGCAGGAAAATTTATAGGCTATATAAATATAAATACAGAAGTTCGTTATTATTCACTTTGGGGATATTTAACGCCCAGTTACTAAGTTTAAGCGATTCATACCAGATCTTTATTTCAATGTAACTCCGTAAATTCTAAAGTTCTAAAAAAGAACAAAAATCCAGATCTTTATTTAGATGTAACTCCGTAAACTTTAAAGTTCTATAAAATGACAGAAATCTAGATCTTTATTTAAATGTAACTTCGTAAAGTTCTAAAAAATGACAGAAATTAAGATTTTTATTTAAATATAACTCAGTAGTTCTGAAAAATGATAGAAATTTTGATCTTATATGACGATTATTGCATTTCTTTGTAACACCCTTGGTAGTGAATAATCGCTTTTCAGTCGCCCCGTAAACTGGTCTAGTCGTGTTCAATTTCTCTATGACTGTAGCAAATCCACAAGTTTCAATATAATTGAGATCAAATACAAACTAATTATTAAATGAATGCTATCAATGCTGGCATACTTTTAAATGACCGATTTTAATTCAATAAATTAAATGCATAAAAATTAATTATTCATACTTTGTATTAAAATACTGTAAATAACTTCTTTTCAGTGTCGAAATCGTATAATGATTAGCGTATCTGAACGTAATTCAGAAAATCTAAGTTCCATTCCCAGTCCAATCGGATTGCTGTTTCATATAATCTGTATTGCCAACAAAACATTTATTTTTGAACTCCTATTTATGAACCACTGTGCAGAAAATACACGGCCCTCCCTACTATCTACTATTCTATTGGTTATTTGCCTATTTTCATTCATTTTTGCTCTTTAAGCGGATCGGACCTCTAAACCTCTCAAGTTACTGTGTCATGCATCCTTTCCTCTCCTTACCGCTATCTGCTGTTCTGCGTTTATTAATAAAACAAATGCTTTGTAATGCGCATTCAATATGACATTTTTAAATTGCAATTATTGCTTGACTGTAGAGTACTGTACTGTGTTTAAAATTTTATAGATACAAGATTTCGACTCATAAAAGTAGCTTTGATTTTGAAGATGACATTTTTCTTATAAGTAGATACATGAAATGGGAAAACAAGGCTGAAAATATATTTTTTAAAATGAAAAATGTATAATGTTTGATATTATCGGAGAAATATAGCAAAAAAAGAATATTATAGTTATCACAGACTAATTTAAACTTCTTCCTTTTAATATAAGAACAGAATACATGGACTATCTATTGTATTCAACGTCCATTATTTCATATTTCACATTTTGAAGTTGCGATAAAAGAAAAAGTCTGAAAATATGCGTAAGGATGCATTTCTTTTCAGTGCCCAATACACGAAAGTGACTTTTCACTTTTCTTTTCCTTGCAACATTGGTGCCGTGACCAGGAACCAAATTTGATTGCTGAGCATCATGTGACTTGAGTGAAACTTTAATACAAGTTTCCAAATTTTAAATATTTAACATTTTGAATTGTTCTGAAATTTAAGCATTAATGAAAATTCATTTTACAGTTTTGTATTCCTAATAAAATTTCAGCACATTAACAATATAACAACATACAGCTTGAGCCAAATTCATATTCTTCATGAATTGAGACATTTCACTTTTCATATTTTAATTTTGTGTGCTTTGTATATAATATTGAAATAATTGATTATTTTGGAAAAAAAAATAATGATTCATAGACAAAATGAAATCATTGTAAAATAAAATAATATTTGATAATAAAATTAAAAATCTTATCGTTATGTTTATTTACACTTCATTGTTTTTTCTATGGGTTTATTATTTATCTCAATGCAATGTAAGCATTGAGCACAAAGCCCGCAGATAGCGGGAGAGAACTATAAAACTGGCATTGCTGTCTCGTGAAGAATTAGCTGAAGTTTTTATAAATTTGAAAGTGGCTGCAATGGTATGACTGATTTTGTTTGATTCTTTACATTGCAAAGCAATTTCGAGGTAAATATCTTTGTAACGATACTATATTTGTAGGTTTTAGATAATAAGAAATTCCCCTGAAGAGTAATTGAAATTGTTAATGCACAATATATGCACAAAATCGAGATTGTGAGCATTATCTATGTGCTCAGATTTTATCTTATAATAAATAAATAAATTATTTTATGTCGGAAATTCGGCACGTAGAGCAATTTCGAGATAAATATTTTTATAGCGGTGCTAAATTTATAAGTTTTAGGAAATATTAGATTCCTCTGGCGAGCGATTCAAATTTCCGATACACATTGGGCTCGAAAACGAGATTTTGAACTTTAAAGTATTTTCGGAACGAAATTTTATACGTGGAGTAATTTCGAGATAAATATCTTTATAACGATACTAAATTTATGGATTTTAGAAAATATGAATTTGCTCTGAAGAGGGATTGGAATTTTCTTTGCAAAATATTCTCGAAAACGGTATATTAAATATTATCAATGTTATCAGTTTATCTCCTATAAAACATAAATAAATTATTTAATATTTGAAAATTAAGGCGTGGAGCAATTTTGAGATAAATAACTTCTCTGAAAAAAGGTTGAAATTTCCGATGTACGAAAACGGAATTTTGAACATTATCTATATCCTTAGATTTTCTCTTATAACATATAAGTAATTTATTTTATGGGGGAAATTCGACACGTGAAGCAATTTCGAGATAAATCTTTTAACAACGATACTAAATTTATTTGCTTTAGGAAATATTAGATTCCTCTATAGAGTGATTCAAATTTCCGATGCACAATGGGTTCCAAAACGAGATTTTGAACTTTATGCAGTAAAATTTTCTCTTATAAAATTTTAATAAATTATTTCATGTAGGAAATTTGACATCTGGAGCAATTTCGAGATAAATATATTTAAAACGATATGAATTTTTTATGATTTACAGCATATTAAACTGCTCTGAAGAAGGATTGAATTTTGAGATGCAAAAATTGCACAAAACGGGATTTTGAACATTATCTATGTCCTTAGATTTTCTTTTATGAAACCTAAATAAATTATTTTAAGTAGAAAATTTGAGATGTGGAGCAAATTCGTGATACATATTTTTGAAAAGGTACTAAATTAATAGGATTAAAAAATCCTCTGAAGAGTGATTGGAATTTCCGATGCACTATAAGCTCGAAAACGAGATTTTGATCTTTGTCCTCAGATTTTCTTTTGCAAAACTTTAATAAATTATTTTATGAAAAAAATTTGGCACGAGCAGTAATTTCAAAATAAATATATTTACCGCGATACTAAATTTTTATGATTTACGAAATATTAAACTGCTCTGAAGTACGATTGAAATTTTCAATGGAAAATATGCTCGATAACGGGATTTTAAACATTATCTATGTCCTCAGAATTTCTCTTATAAAACCTCAATAAATTATTTAAATTATGCAATTTGAAGCATGAAACACTTTTTTGATGATTTATATAATATTATACTGCTCTAAAGAGCGATTGAAATTTTCATGCAAATATACACCAAAACAGAATTTTGATCATTATCTGTCCTCAGATTTCCTATTATTATACAAAAAAAATATATATAATTTATAAAATTTGGCATGCGGATTATTTTTGTAATACATATATTTGCAGAAATATTAAATTCCTAGGTATTTGAAAATAATAAATTTCTCTGAAGAATAATTGAAATTGAAGCTGCACAATGTCCTCGAAAACGAGAATTTAGATTTCATCTGTGTGCTCGAATTTTCTCTTCTAAAACCTAAATTCTTTTATGTAGGAAATATGATGCATGGAGCAATTTCGAGATAAATGACCTTAAAACGACAATTAATAGGAAGCTTTTAGAAAATTTTAAATTCGTCGGAAGAGTCATTGAATATATGGTCGAAAACGAGATTTTGAACTTTATCTGTGTTGATGTTGACGACCCAGACCGTCCGACCTACCAGAAAGGTGTAAGGTAACTGTATGGATGGCCGGGAAGTGCCACCCAATTTAGACCGGAACCCAGTTATTTAACTCAAAAAAATTTACACGAGGAGCAATTTTAAGAAAAATATCTTTACAATGACACTCATTTATAGGTTTTAGGAAATAATAAATTTCTCTAGAGAACGATTGAAATTTTTGAATCAAAATATGCACAAAAACAGGATGTTGAACATTATGTATATGCTCAAATTCTTTCCTATAAAATATGAATAAATTATTTTATGTTGGGAATTTGCGAAGTAGAGCCATTCATTTTGAGAAACATTAGTTTGCAATGATATTAAATTTATAGGTTTTAGAAAATAATAAATTCCTCTGAAGTGTGATTGAAGATTTCAGTGCACAATAAGGTGGAAAACAAGATTTTGAACTTTATTTGAGTGCTCATATTTCCACTTATAAAACCTAAATAAATCATTTAATTTTTGCAATTTTACACGTTAAGCAATTTCGAGATCAATATGTTTGCAACGATGTTAAATTTATAGGTTTTAGAAAATGATAACTTCCTTTCGAGAGTGATTGAAATTGTCGGTGCACTATATGCATGAAGACAGAATTTTAAGCATTAACTATGTGCTCAGATTTTCTCTAATGAAACCTAAATAAAGTATTTTATGCAGGAAATTCATTATGTAAAGCAAATTCAAGATGAATACCTTTACAACGATACTCAATTTATAGGTTTCAGAAAATATTATACTGGTCTGAAGAACGATTGAAATTGTCAATGCAATTTATGCACGAAAACAGGATATTGAACATTATCAATGTGTTCAAATTTTCTTTTATATAACCTAACTAAATTATTTTGAGTAGGAAATTTGAGGCGTAGAACAATTTCGAGAAAAATATTTTCACATCGAAACTATTTTTATATGTTTTAGAATGAGAATTTGAACTTTATCTGTGTGCTCATGTTTTTCTCTTATAAAACCTAAATCAAGTAATTGATTTATGAAATTTCAACATCTGGAGCAATTTCGTAATAAAATCTTGCAGCGATATCAAATATATAGGTTTTAAAAAATAATGCATTCCTCTAAAGAACGATTGACATTTTGTGGCTCTGTTGTATGGCGCTGGCTTTCCATTGTCGTGGCGTTCGATTCCATCCACCTAACAAGCGATCTTTTTTGTTTTCGTTATTTTCTAAAGCATTTACCGTCATCAAATTTATATACTCCGTTAAAAAGAGGTCCTGTGTCAGTCTCTGTGGCTTGGTGTTATAGCATTGGCTTTACAATACTCGGCCAAAGGTTCGATTCCACCTACCTGACGATATGAATTTTTTTTAAGTATTTCTCTTTATCATGTTTATATACCCCAATAAAGTTTCTTCTTCTGTGGCTTAGTAGCATAGCGTTGGATTTCTCAGTCCATGAACTTGTGTACAATTTGCCCCCAACTGAGATGTGATATTTTTTCAATATTTCTATGTTCTTAAGTTTTTCCCTTCATCATGTTTATGTAACCCCAAAAAAGTTAATAGAGCTGTCGGTCTCTGTGACTTAGTGGCATGCCGCTGACTTCGCAATCAATGGCCATGGATACAATTTGACCCATTTGATGATAATTGATCGTTTTTCTCACAAACTATTTTCTTAAGCATTAATTTTATCAAGTTTATATATCGGAATAAATTTAATACATTCGTCGAACTCCCTGGCTTTGTGGTTTGGCGTTAGCTTCGCATTCTACCGGTTGTGGGTTCGATTCCACCAGCTTTACAAGTGACATTTTTAAGATCTTGCTATTTCCTTAAGTATTTCTCTTCATAAAGTTTCTTTCCGTAATAAAGTTCTTTCATTCGTCCGTCTCTATGGTTTGGCGTTAGCTTCATAATCCACCTCTTGTGAGTTAAATTCCACCCACCTTAGAAGTGACATATTTTAGCTCTTGCTATTTCCTTGAATATCTCTCTTCATCAAGTTTATATACCGCAAATACAGTTATTTCATATTTCGGTCTATATGGCTTATGTTAGTGGCTTGGCGCTGGTTTCGCAATCAATGGCTGTGGGTTTGATTCCACCCACTTGACAAGTAATCTTTTTTCTCATTTGATGTTTTATTAAGCATTTCTTTTCATCAACTTTATATACCGGAATAAAGTTAATTATATCGTCGGTCTTTGTGGCTTGGTGGTTTGGCGCTAGCTTCGCAATATACCGGTCATGGGTTCGGTCTCCCTCTTAAAAAGTTACATTTTTTCGATCTTGCTATTTCCTTAAATATTTCCCTTCATCAAGTTTATATACCGCAATAGAGCTCGTCAGTCTCTATGACTTGGTGGTTTGGCGATGGCTTCGTAATCCACTGGTCGTGGGTTCGATCCAACCCACTTGATAAGTGATATTTTTTCGATTTTGCTGTTTCCTTAAGTACTTATCTTCATCAAGTTTATATACCGCAATAAAGTTCAATCGTTCGTCGGTCTTAATGGCTTGGTGATGGCTTCATAGTCGACTGGTTGTGGGTTCGGTCCCTCCCACTTGAGAAGTGACATTTTTTGAATCTTGCTATTTCCCTAAGTATTTAACTTCATCAAGTTTATATAGCGCAATAAAGTTAATTCGTTCGTCGGTCTTTGTGACTTGGTGGTTTGGCGATGGCTTCCTAATCCACTGGTCGTGGGTTCGATCCCACCCACTTAAGAAGTAATCCTTTTAAAATCTTGCTTTTTCCTTAAGTACTTATCTTCATCAAGTTTATATACAGCAATAAAGTTCAATCGTTCGTCGGTCTTAATGGCTTGGTGGTTTGGTGATGGCTTCATTGTCGATTGCTTGTGGGTTCGATCCCACCCACTTGAGAAGTGACATTTTTTTTCGATCTTGCCATTTCCTTAAGTATTTAACTTCATCAAGTTTATATATCGCAATAAAATTCTTTCGTTTGTCGGTCTTTGTGGCTTGGTGGTTTGGCGATGGCTTTATAGTCGACTGGTTGTGGGTTCGATCCCTCCCACTTGAGAAGTGACATTTTTTAAATCTTGCTATTTACCTAAGTATTTAACTTCATCAAGTTTATATAGCGCAATAAAGTTCATTCGTTCGTCGGCCTTTATGGCTTGGTGGTTTGGCGATGGCTTCCTAATCCACTGGTCGTGGGTTCGATCCCACCCACTTAAGAAGTAATCCTTTTAAAATCTTGCTTTTTCCTTCAGTACTTATCTTCATCAGTTTATATACCGCAATAAAGTACATTCGCTCGTCGGCCTTTATGGCTTGGTGGTTTGGCGATGGCTTTCTAATCCACTGGTCGTAGGTTTGATCCCACCCACTTAAGAAGTGATACTTTTTAAATCTTGCTATTTCATTAAGTACTTATCTTCATCAAGTTTATATACCGCAATAAAGTTCGTTCGTTCGTCGGTCTTAATGGCTTGGTGGTTTGGTGATGGCTTCATAGTCGACTGGTTGTGGGTTCGATCCCACCCACTTGAAAAGTGACATTTTTTTTCGATCTTGCCATTTCCTTAAGTATTTAACTTCATCAAGTTTATATATCGCAATAAAATTCTTTCGTTTGTCGGTCTTTGTGGCTTGGTGGTTTGGCGATGGCTTTATAGTCGACTGGTTGTGGGTTCGATCCCTCCCACTTGAGAAGTGACATTTTTTAAATCTTGCTATTTACCTAAGTATTTAACTTCATCAAGTTTATATAGCGCAATAAAGTTCATTCGTTCGTCGGCCTTTATGGCTTGGTGGTTTGGCGATGGCTTCCTAATCCACTGGTCGTGGGTTCGATCCCACCCACTTAAGAAGTAATCCTTTTAAAATCTTGCTTTTTCCTTCAGTACTTATCTTCATCAGTTTATATACCGCAATAAAGTACATTCGCTCGTCGGCCTTTATGGCTTGGTGGTTTGGCGATGGCTTCCTAATCCACTGGTCGTAGGTTTGATCCCACCCACTTAAGAAGTGATACTTTTTAAATCTTGCTATTTCATTAAGTACTTATCTTCATCAAGTTTATATACCGCAATAAAGTTCGTTCGTTCGTCGGTCTTAATGGCTTGGTGGTTTGGTGATGGCTTCATAGTCGACTGGTTGTGGGTTCGATCCCACCCACTTGAAAAGTGACATTTTTTTTCGATCTTGCCATTTCCTTAAGTATTTAACTTCATCAAGTTTATATACCGCAATAAAATTCTTTCGTTTGTCGGTCTTTGTGGCTTGGTGGTTTGGCGATGGCTTTATAGTCGACTGGTTGTGGGTTCGATCCCTCCCACTTGAGAAGTGACATTTTTTAAATCTTGCTATTTACCTAAGTATTTAACTTCATCAAGTTTATATAGCGCAATAAAGTTCATTCGTTCGTCGGCCTTTATGGCTTGGTGGTTTGGCGATGGCTTCCTAATCCACTGGTCGTGGGTTCGATCCCACCCACTTAAGAAGTAATCCTTTTAAAATCTTGCTTTTTCCTTCAGTACTTATCTTCATCAAGTTTATATACCGCAATAAAGTTCATTCGCTCGTCGGCCTTTATGGCTTGGTGGTTTGGCGATGGC
Organism: Amaurobius ferox; assembly: GCA_951213105.1. Classification (NCBI taxonomy): domain Eukaryota; kingdom Metazoa; phylum Arthropoda; class Arachnida; order Araneae; family Amaurobiidae; genus Amaurobius; species Amaurobius ferox. The sequence continues at coordinate 12,744,537 of OX578135.1, forward strand.
TTAATAATCCACTGGTCGTGGGTTCGATCCCACACGCTTGAGAAGTGACATTTTTTCGATCTCGCTATTTCCTTACGTATTTCTCTTCATCACGTTTATATACCGCAATAAAGTTCATTCGCCAGTCGGTCTCTGTGGCTTGGTGATATGGCACTGGTTTATCAATTATTGGCCGTGAGTTCGAAACTAACTACGATGCAGTAGAACTATTATTGTGACTTTTGCACTTCACTCCTTAAATAAAAAAATTTGGTACTTGTGATTTTTGTTTTAATTTATTGAAACTACCGGATATGACGTACAGGAAGCGACGTCACAGGAAATGACGTACAGGAAGTGACATCACAGGAAATGACGTACCGGACGTGACGTCGCCGGAAATGACGTCATTTCCTCTGACGTCACTTCCGCCAGTATTTCATTCAATCAATTATGGCAGCAGTTTGAAAAGAGAGATTTTTTCATCCAAAATTAGGGCTTCGTTATTTGAATGCCTCCACCAAAGTACCCCTCCTTTGGCAGTATGGCTATATCTCGTGTTCAGGGGAAAATTTAGAAAATTGCAAAACGCTGTTTAAGGTTCTTTCAATTAATATTCCAAATGAACATTGGACGAGGAAGGGTGGGTAAGCCACTGGAGCCAGCAGGCCCGAAGAGAAAACCCACCAGCCCCAGTGAAATCTTACCCACCGCTCGTCCTCTGAATCATATAGAATAATAATTGAAATATGTTTTAAAGATTACAATTTTTAAATGTATTTATCTACTACGCATGCGTACACCTCAACTTAACTTTTACAGCGATTTAACCTTAACGCGATTTTTTTTTACTACCTTTCTTTTTGCGCGATTTTTTTTTGCTACCTTTCTTTTTGCGCGCCTTTTATTTATTTATTTTTTTACTACACTATTTTGGCAGGGGGATTCGAACTCAAGGCCGCTGCACCGCGAACTTGTGCCCTAAGCCTCTCGGCCAAGACGGGCACATCTAAAGCCTGTATTTTAAGTTATTTAACTTTGTCATTTCAAGGCGTGAATCCAAAAGATATCCTTGATAAACTTTATTTCGTATGTGATCTTAAGGAAGATAAATACTAATGAAAGCAGCAAGAGCGAAAAATATCACTGATGGTAGAATCGAACCTAAGATCATGGATTGTAAGGCCAGAACCATACCACTGAGCCACAGAGATCGACAAGTACGTGAATTTTTTGGAGTATATAAAGTTGATGTCGATAAATGCTTGAAACAGTAAGTACGAAAAAAAAACACTTGGCCGGGAGGTGGAATCGAACCCACAATCAACGATCGCAAAGCCAGTGCCTTACCATTAAGCCACAGAGACCGACGAAAGAATGAACTTTGTTCGAGTATTTAAAGTTGATGAAGAGAAATGCTTCAGAAAATAGCAAAAGTGAAAAAAGATCACTTTACAGGATGGCGGAATCGAACTTAAGATCATCTGCTTGTATAACCAGAACCATACCATTAAGCCACAGAGACCGACGAAGGGATGAACTTTATTCGAGTATTTAAACTTGTGGAAGAAAAATGTTTCAGAAAATAGCAAGTGTGAAAAAAGATCACTTTACAGTATGATGAAATCGAACCCAGGATCATTAGCTTGCAAGACCAGAACCATACTACCAAGCCACAGAGGCGGATGAAAGGAAGAACTTATAAACTTTTATATATAAACTTTTGGGGTATATAAACTTTTTGACGAGAAATTCTTAAGGAGAGGCGACAGAGAAAAAAGGTTTATAAGTCAGGTGAATGGGATTGAAATCATAGATATATTTTTTCGTAAAATTACATTTTGGTCGGAAAAGCACATGACTAAATTTTACAAAATTGACTGTAAAATTCGGTCTCAAAATCAAGACAGATTTTGAATTTATGACCAACATATGATTTCACTTTTGTAAAATTAACTGAAAATTTCAAAATGTGGACTGTGTGGCCAACATGTAATTTTACAGACGATTTGAAATTCCAACGTTGATTTGACATAAAATGAAGCTTGACATATTTAGTCCTGTGATTTCGTAACCAACATAACGGACAGCTTACTAAAATGTATTTCTGTGATTCACTATAAAATTCAATATATCCTGATATATTTGATGTAAAATTATTCTCTTGCGATTTGTCGCAAAATATTTTAGAAAATGTATTAATCAATAATATTTGTGCCAATAAAATTGAATAATTAATATAAATTTAAATATCAAGTATGGTACTAACCATATTAAATGTTGAATGTTTTTTTTATTTTTTAATTACAATTTAATGCAGTACAAATAGCATATTTGAGTTCAGAATGTAGATATAGATTTTAGTACTGTTCAAATGATACAAGGAAATAATTTAAGTTAGAGTATAATGGGCGGATTGGAACTAAAAATTTTATATTTTAAGGCTGTATTTATAACAGTTTCTTAATAGTGTTAGAATTGTCTAAAATAGCTGATTTGGTGAGAAAAATAAATTTTATATAAATGCTAAATTTAAGCCTTTTTAATTGCATTGTAAAATGAGTTTTCTGAAAGAAAGCATTGATTTTCAGATTGCATTCAGGTTGGCGGTCGCTCTTTCGAGCCATTACTGTAATTATTGTTTATCAAATGTCATTTTATAACTTCTTTAGAAGTTATTAAATGACACAAAAAAGTTCACAAGAATATTTCCCAGAAAAAGTTAATATGTCAGAATATTTCCCAGAAAAAGTTAACTTGTACAGAATACTCCAAAGAAGGGATATAAATAAAAGTACCTATGCAATATCGGCTGAAAGCCTTCTCACGCTTCATGAGCTTGAAGAACTTCGGATTAAACACTGGCTAGATGAAGGACTGGATATTAAAGCGTCCATGATGGTCAATAATGATAAATACCATCAATGATGCTAGTTAAAATATACTTTGTTCTGCGTCTTCTTCTTTCAGAATATTCTGGACATGTTAATTGATAGACCTTAGAGATATTTTGACACATCATACACAAATTCCAATTTGTATTTATTGGTGTCATTCTGGGTGAATGTGAATGGCTGCTTGTGTCAACTAGTCAAACTATTTACATTATCCACGCATATAAATGGATGGCCAGCTTTTTTTTCCTATTAATTATTAACGATTTCTATATCTCTGACAATTTGAACAAAATGGAATAATTTTTGCAAATAACGAAAGTAAGTGTTGAAACCGAAAATCAATCGAACTCGAAAACAAATTACAAAGTTTAAATTTTTAGCAGCCGTTTACTTTTATTTCGAATGTTAACTTTTATTTCGAATTCGTATTTAGCAATGAAAGCAAAGACAAAAATAAAAATCAATCAAATCAGACTATAATTAGAGAAAAGCCCAATAATTTAATATGATCCTTGTAGTATATTCATTCATCATGACAATTCTTATGCTGTTCTAAATAAGTGAACCATTACTTGAATATTCCCAGCCATGACGCTGGACTATATTTTGACATTTCATAAAATCATAAATAGCATTTAAAAAAAATTACAAGGTACAATATCAGAATCTGCATACATTTATTAATAATTCTAGTTGAATTGCTAAATTTTAAAAATGCTAGTTAAAGTTAAAATATTTAAAATTGATCCTTTCAGCATATAATCCGCTGTTCTGCATGCATTTGATCCTTTTCCAGTAAGTACTTCAAGCAACATCCTGCAAAATAAATGTATAGAAAATGAAATAGAGTATATGAAACATTTGGGAATGAAAAAGTGAAAATGAAAATTAACTATAAACAGTTCAAAATTGTTAGAAGGTAATGCAGTCAGAATGATTTCGGATCTAGAATTATTTTCGTTTTTAACATGTTGACTACCAATTATATCGGTAAAATTTCATCCCCGAGTCAAAAGTGTTTTTTTATAATATTATGAATCTAAGATATATTTATCCTTTAAAAACCAAAATAAATTATTTAATTTATGAAACTTGACACGTGGAGCATTTTCGAGATAAATATCTTTTCAACGATATTAAATTTATAGATTTTAGAATATATTATACTGCTCTAAAGAACGATTGAAATTTTCGGTGCAAAAAAAATATGCAAGAAAACGGGATTTTGAACATTATCTATTTACTCAAATTTTCTCTTATAAAACCTAAATAAATTATTTAATTTATAATATTTGACACATGGAGCAATTTCGAGATAAATATTTTTGCAACGATGCAAAATTTATAGGTTTAGAAACGATAAATTCCCCTGAAGAGTAATTGAAATTTTCGATGCAAAATATGTACGAAACGGGATTTTGAACATGAACTATAGGCTCAGAAAAACATAAATAAATTACTTTATGTAGGAAAGTTTACTCTGTCATAATTTTGAGATAATTTACTTTGCAAAGATGCGAAATTTATAGAATTTGGAAACATAATAAATGCCTCTGATATATGATTGAATGAGTTGATGCACAATATGCACAAAAACGAGATTTTGTGCATTAGCTATATACTCAGGTTTTCTCTTATGAAAGGTGAATACATTATTTTATGTAGGAAATTTAACACGTGGAGTTACTTTGAGATAAACATATTTACGACGAAAGCAGAGTTTTATGATTTACAATATATTAAACTGCCTTGAAGAATGATTGAAATTTTCAATGCAAAATATGCTCTAAAACGTGATTCTGAGCATTATCTATGCTTCCTCGGTTTTCTGTTTTCAAACGTAATTTTTTTTAATTAACAAATTATTTAATTACATTTAAGAAATTATTTAATTTATGAAATTCGACACGTGGAGCAATTTCGAGGTCTTTACTATATTTAGAGGTGTTAGGAAAAAATAAATTTCTCTGAAAAGTGTCGATTAATTTGTCGATGCACAATATGCACGAAAACGGCATTTTGAACATAATCTATCTCTTATGCAATCCTCTTATACAATCTTAATAAATTATTTTATGTAGGAAGTTTGATACGTGGAGCGATTTCGAAATAAATATATTTACCGCGAAACCAAAGTATCATGATTTACAAAATATTAAACTGCTCTGAAGAAAGATTAAAATTTTCGATGCAAAATATGCACAAAAATGGAATATTAAACATTATCTATAACCTCGTATATTCTCTTATAAAACTTGAATAATTATTTTAAGTTGGAAATTTGAGACTTTGAGCAATTACCATATAAATATCTTTAAAACGATGATTGAATTTGTCGATGCACAATATGAACGAAAACAGGATTTTGAACGTTATCTATGTCTTCAGATCTTGTCTTATAAAAGCTTAATCATTTCATGTAGGAAATTTGACACATTGAGCAACTTCGGGATAAATACTTTTACCACGAAATCGAATATTCATGATTTAAAAAATATTAAACTGCTTTGAAAAAAGATTGAAATTTTCGATTCAAAATATGCAAAAAAACGGGGTTTTGAACATTATCTATAACCTCAGATTTTCTCTTATAAAACCTAAATAAGTTATTGTAAGTAGGAAATTTGAGACCTGGCGCAATTTTGAAATAAATATCTTTGCAATGGTACTAAAGTAATAGATTTCGGAAGATAATAAATTCTTCTGAAGAATGATTGAATTTGTCGATGCACAATTTGCATGAAACTTTCATTTTGAACTATATCAATGTGTTTTTTCTTTTAAAATCATTTTTTTTTAATTTAAAATCTAAATAAAATATTTTATGTTACAAATTTTACATGTGGAACAATTTCGAGATAAATATCTTTACAACAATATTAAATTTATTGGTTTTATCAAATACACACGACCACAACCTGTGACAAAAGCCTGTGACCTGGACTAGCCTGTGGCAATACTGTGGTCGATATTGGCCCGCGCAAGTTTACGCTTGGACTTTCTTATGTTGCTTTTTTTCGTGTACAGCAATTTAAAGTTTAAAGGATTCTTTTCGACCCGTCTTTCAACAGTGATAGGCTATTTAAAAACAACAACAAGAAAGAACTTCAAAAGGAAAAATAAGAATTTAAGTGGCTTTTCTCTCTACAGTAACGAAAAGTCGCTAATTAATTGTTCAATCAATCACTTTCAGAACGGATAATTAAAAATTGATTTTAAATTTATGGTAAATGTGCTGAATTGTTTTACCAAGTTGTCTTTGAAGAATAATAGCCAAAGAAAACGGTATCCTTATGTACTCTATAATTATCAGATATTCATTGATAGAATGTTGAAAATCCACTCTTATAGATAACTTCATAAAAATAATATTTTCAACACAAAAGATCTTTTAAAAAAGCAACTATAGATCTTTAAAAAGAAAAGTATTAATTTGCTGATTCGCATTAAATTACAAACCAAAAGGAAAGTGAGTCCTTGTGACCGAGAAAAGTAAAAATAAAATTTTAAACACTACTTTCAAAACTTCACCTTTGTTCACGTTTATTTAGTAAAGTGGTTATAATGATGGAATAATCCTACATTAAAAAAAATTAAAATGGTATCTATAAAATTTAGAAAAATAAAATTTCGCATTTTAAATCTCAGTACCCGTCGCAATAACTGCAGACATATATATCTGTGTTCGTTCGCTGAACACCTGCTTCCGTACTTCTTGCACTCGAAAAATCGTCTGCTGGAATAAATTGATTTTAAATAGGAGAAATTTCTGCCTAATTTCGACGTCTTAATTCGTAACTTTTATTAAACTAATGTGAAATTTTTGAAAAAAAAAAAAAAAAAAAAAAAAAAAACATTGGCGAAGCGATTTGTTTGTGACCTGAAATATCCCTGTACCAAATTTCACAGTTGTCCGCCACTTCGATTTTCCGCTGCAGATGATACACACATAGACATATTATTTTCCTTTGCAGGAAGATGAAAGAATAAAAGTGATCATTTAAACAATGGTATGGATGCTAATGATATCAAAATAGTTTATATCAATGCATATAAGGCAAATGCATTCAATTCATCGGCGTCCTTAAGCTGTATCCAACTTTAACATGAAAACTCTTAGAAAAAGCTAACGAAATATTCTAAAAGGTAAACTTGGTTACGAATCTTTTTTTTCCTTCTGATATTGAATGTAATAATATATGGAACTGAATGAAATAGGCTTGTACGAGAAAATCGAGGTGAAACTTATACCACAGGTACTTTTTAAGGTGACGGTGGACGTTGAAATTTTTATTATTTATTTATTGACTTAGAAACATGAAAATTTGTATAAATATTCCTCTTAACATCACTACATAAAATACTATTAATTCTTTTTTCGATTTTGTTACATTTTGTATTTTTTTTTAATTTATTTTTTTTAATGAAAATTTGAAAATGCTCCTTGCATCATTTCCCATCCCATTGTTCACATTTTTGATTCATTTTACATTATAATCACTGAAACACATTATGAACAAATTTGGGTATTCATTTTTAAATCCCTTAGAAAGTTAATTTTTTTTAAATATTTTTCTGCATTAAAACTTAATTTTCATCATTTAATTAGGTTCTTATTCACTTTTAATTACCTTAATAAAGTCCAATTATAAAATGCATACCCAGTTTCATTAAAAAGTATGAGAGGTGTCTACTTGCCAAATTTCATGCATCTCAGACAAAAATTAAGACGCATGGAGCATTTTAAAAATGTAAAACCTTTGAAAATTCCGTTTCGAAAAAAATGCATTCAGCCTTTTGCTTACGGGTGGGACAGCGTCCATCCCAAACGAAGAACCTCCCATAAAGACACGTATTTGACATACCCCCTACAGCGATTTCCATGGACGCCAATGCCTGTAAAGGGGGTCGAACTGTTTGGGATAGGGTATGTCAAATACGTGTCTTTTTGAGAGGTTCTTCGTTTGGGATGGACGCTGTCCCACCCGTAAGCAAATGTTAAATGTGCAAAATATTGTTATATATTAAAACATTTTTAGTCGATTTTTGCTCATTTCAACGTCCACCATCCCCCTAACCTTTAATTTTAGTAGAATATATCTAAATTTATCTTTTTTGATGGATATTTTTAATTTACCAGAAAATAAAATATTAATTTTCAATAAAACATATACAGAATTTTTTTAAGAAAATGTGTTATGTACCTATTCCTTCTCACTCGCATATACACTACAGAATTTTCTATTAAATTATACATCTTTAGAACGATGGCTATAACTATGGCAAAAATGAGTAGTCGTGTACATTCACTTAAAATCACTTAAAGTTAGCAAATGAAATCTTTAAATATATGTTGTTATTCAAGTATTCTACATAACTTATTTTCAACACAACGGTAAATGTCGATATTTAATGGGTTTAGTTTCAATTTTTATTGGCCATCATCGTCCATTTATCATAACCCGCTATGGTAAAAATAATGCCCTTACGATTCTGCGCATTTTACTACGCAGACTGTTTATTGACGTTCGTGTCCATGCTCTACAGAGAAAGGCCAGTATTGCGGCCTTTGAGGGTTGTTTATATTCGCGATTTCGGATCACAGTTGCCTGCCGTTTTTATGTAAAACGGTCATTCACGTCTTTCGAATTGCAAACGAATTTGCCCGGCGTGAATTAGTTTTGCGAGAATATCTTGAAGGCACACTTATATATTTGAATCTTAAACACCCAAAAAGTATATATAATTTTAAATTCACGAATTGTCGTCGTGTAGATTTTATTTAAAGTTTATTTGAAAAATAATTTTTCGTTCTTTACGATGGTGTCGAGATAGAAACACAGAAATAATGTTTTCGGTCGCTACGGAACTGATTCGTGTGAAAATCGAGATAAAATATAAAATAATTAAAAAGACTAATACGAATTTTAAAAAATTAACATCGAAATGCACCGTCTCTGGAATTGAAGGACATATGCACCCAAATTTCATGGCCGTACGAAACTTAGATTTCCCGCGCTACAGACTACACATAAACATCGCCTTATATTAAGTCAGATGCTTTGCATGGCACATGTTCTGCATTTGTCACGATGCATTGAAAAATAAAGCAGATCGACTTGGACGGGTCTCAAAAAGTACTGAAAATAGTCTCAGCCAAAGAAAACTCCCAAAACTGAGACACAATTAAACTGTTATTTTCAGAGTCCTATCGTTAAAAATTTCGTAAATGCGGAGAGAGCAGATACTCTGAGCGCATGCAACTTGTCCTAAGTATTTTCCTTCTTTTCCAATTCATTAAAGAAAAAAAAATCTCTCCACTCGATCGTAATTTTCGTACTATTCTCCACCACAAACCCGGTCACGTGCAAGGCGTTGGCATTAAAATTCCAGCCCATAACCGCGCCATAAGAACGGGACATCGTTAGATCACTGCAAACCCCCGCAGTTTGTCGGAGTCGATTTCAGGAACGACGAAATTACCCAATCGCGTCGCGTTGCATTCCTAAAAGTGACCACCCCTTGACTTTTGCGTGCGCTCTTGGACGGTGGGAAAAATTCCACCTGTTCTTAAAAAAAAAGCGAAAAAAGTACGAGATGGTCATTGGTCAACAGGAGTCGGACGTCGTCTTTCTATTGGTGGAAACGCCACTGAGTTTGCCAATAATACGTGGTCGGCGTGCCAGTCACGCGCCGGGAAAGCTCGAATACAATTGTCCCTTTGCGTAGGGAATAATGTTTCTCTGACAGATATGAAAAGGGAAATAGGAAAAATTCTGCGCGAGGGGGCGTTTACTTATTACTTCCTCGTATTATTGCGGAGTGAAAGTAGTGTTGCACCGAAAACTATCGAATTCAAAATTTTGACGGGAAAGCACGTTTTGAGACTTCCTAAATCCATTTCGGAAACTTTTGGAAATATATGTGTGTTACAGAAAGAATGTACTTACTGCTATCAATTTTGCTGCATAGATGCATTATATAATAAATTAGAACGAGAGGAGGGTATATTCAACAGTTCGGTAACAAACATGCTGTAAACCCCAAATGACAAGCACACACACACACATATATATATATATATATATATATATATATACACACACATATATATACATATATATACACATATACACACACACAGGGAGAAAGATTATCATTTTTAGTATGAATAGTTAAGTTCTATTTTTTGTATAACGATATTACTTAGAGTATCGATAAAAATTTTAGTTGAAAATATTTTATTTTTATTCTAAAAAAATATTAAAATTGATTGCAAGTGCTCCTCCAGTAGGGCAATGGAGCACTTTCGAACAGTAATATGGAGCACATTCAACCAATCATTAATCCATCTATTATTGCACTTATATACAGGACACATTTCAATTATTTTACAGTATACACAAAAATAATTTCACCTCTTAAATCCAAATTTTGATTTAATACAGTTTTTAGGTGACCACAGTGTCCCAAATGTACATGTCCCAAATGTACAGATGCCCTTCATTGTTATCAGTTAATTCTTCTATGAGCAGATAATATAACAACGACCTGTCTGTTTGCTTTTGCAACGATTTTTAGTGATCTCATTACAATTATCCCATATTCTTCAATGTTATAAATGTTATCAGTTTTAAATTAATCTCTTTCGAACACAATCCGAAATTTATTAGAAAATTCGTTAACTTTTCTTTATTTGAAGACGGCGGCACGAGCTAAACTGGTACTTTCAGACTTGGAGGCTCAGTTCTATGCAACTTCTCATGAAACAAAGTTGCCAATACTTTCCACCCATATCTGCTTACATTCAAATATACTGTCCGACCATACCTGTTTACATCCAACCACAATATCCAACCATACCTGTTTACATCCAACCATATTTGTCTAGCTCCATCCAACCATACCTGTCCAATTAAAACCTGTTTCCATCCAACCATACCTGTTTCCATACAACCATACTTGTCCAACTAAAACCTGTTACCATCCAACCATATCTGTCCAATCCTACCTATTTCCATTCAACCATACCTGTCCAACCATACCTATTTCCATCAAACTATACCTGTCTATACCATAAAAACTATACCTGCCTACTATACCTGTCTAAGACATGTTACCAACCAACCATATCTGTCCACCCATACCTGTTTCCATCTAACAATTTCAGTCCAACCATACCTGTCCAACTAAGACCTGTTACCATCCAACCATATCTGCCCATCCATACCTGTTTCCATTCAACCATACCTGACCAACCATACCTGTTTCAATCCAACCATACCTGTCCAACAAAAACCTGTCACCATCCAAACATACATGTCCAATCATACATGCTTCCATCCAACCATAACTGTCCAACCGTACCTGTTTCCATCCGACCATACCTGCACATTCAGATGCTCTAAGCCTCTAAGGCGAGCCGTGTGGTCTGGTCACACACACACACATATATATATATATATATATATATATACATCAACAACGACCCTATCCTAGTTTGAGATAATCGAGTACCAGTATTTGCATTCGTTTAAAAATTAAACCAAGGTTCATGTTTGTGCAAGCTTTCAAATATCCAAATCAGCAGCAAAAGCCTCTAAACTTGCTGGAATACTTTAGGGAATATCCTCCTCTTGACTGCTATTGCTAGAATTATCTGTTGCATTTACTAATTAATGTAACTTCGGTTTTCCTTTTATTCGAGATATCAAGGTTGACTTCTTCAAAAAAAAAATCTGAAACTATTCGACGGTTAGGGATTTTCTGTACTAAAAAGCCCTGATGGCTTGAGAAATAACTTCCTTATCGAGAAAAACTCAATCACTCTTTCTTTTGCATTTATTTACCATCTAAGAGGAGATAATATACCTCATTAGCTGTTAAATCATTTGCTAACCAAAACATGAGAACAAAGGCGCGCATTCGCCCTTGGACGAAATTGCCCTATTTGCTTGAAAGGGGCCGACCATCCCTATTTTTAAACAAATATGTATTTTGTATAAAAGAAATCCATATTTAACAAGAAAGTGGATACCATGAGAAGCGAGACGTTTCGAGGCGTGTAAATCACTGAATTAAATCAAATAATTGGAAATTTCATGCAAAATTTGTAAAATGAAAAATGGCTTTTCAAGTACCATTTATCAGCGGGAAGAGTCAAAAACAACAGAGTGATCACCGTAATATTTGCCACCTCTCTTCCAATATTTTTCTTATCTCTACCTCCTCAGTACTGCAACGCTATTTGGCGGTAAAAATTAAAAATACTGGTAGATATAACGTTTGGTCAAATGTGCCTTACTCTCCTCTATATAGAATCTTTAGCAGTTCTCAGTATTAATAGAAATTTAAAATTTCCATTGAATTGTTACAATGGAGATCAGTGATTATGAGGAATGAATGATTTAAACTGTGGATCTTATGAGTAATGGCTAACGTGTTTTTTGCTTTTGCAGACGCTCCGCCCAATGGCCTAGGAAACAGAAACTTTGCACATTTATAGTAGCGACCACTGGACAGAGCCTAGCGAAGCTGGATATCCCTCCCCCAGGGACAGGGTTTTCGGAAAGGTTTTTGAAACCCTTTAGAATCCCTTTCCCCGGTGAACTAAAATGTTAAATTTTTGCACACTTGTAATATCAACTATGCGACAGAACCATACGGAGACAGATTTTCACTCCACTGGGGGCAAAAATACTGGAGTTTTTCGAAAACATTTCCACCATCTCCTCGATGACCTAGAAGGCTGAAAATTTGCGCATTTATAACATCAACCAGAGCCTAACTGAAGCAAAGGCAGAGCCTTACACTGCTAAATAATGTCAGACTTATTAAAAAAAATTGCAACATAATTTGTTAAGACTGTTTGTTTCCCTGTCTGTGACCAGTTTAAATACCAGAAAAACCCAAATACCAGAAAAATCTAATCATAGAAATACTTAATGCATTAATTGGAATCACTGCGCTGTTGGCAGCATAAAATAATAATAATAATAGCTTTTAGAGAAATTTTGTGAAATCTCTTAAAAGAATAACTTGCGAACAAAAACTGATATAAAGGCACTTTTTTGTATTCTGAAAGTGATTATGATACAAGTAGATGTAAACAATAAAGACTATGAATGCATGAGAAAGTTGAGTGGAGACTCGCACTTTAGATAGTTTTATAATTTTATATATACATATCTTTCGGCTACTTTTCTTCGGTATACAAGTAGATGTAAACAATGAAGAGTATGAAGGTTATACTGTATATAAATTCGTGAAACACGTGTAGTATTTTCAAAATGTTCCAATGTATCAGCATATAACATTCATTTCATACATACACAACCCCCACCGAACATACTACTCGAAAAACGGCAACCCGTATTTCCCTACGCAAACCAACCTGTGTCCTCCCGCTCCGAGACATAGGTCACTCTTCGTAAAATGGCGCAATAATAAGAGCCACCTAAATAATAAATGAGGGGGTCAATTTTTTGATGCCCACCCCCTGTGCCGTGAGTAACTCGGCATGGTCTTCGTGTGTGGACTTCATGTGACCGAACAAATGGTGACAACTCATTAAACAAGAGTCCGTGGGGGCTCGTGAGATCATTATCGTTTGGGGTTAACATCACAGCGGTCGGCCCCGATCAGATTTTTCAGATTTGGATTAAAGCACTGCCGATACACACAGCATGAACTCAGGCGGAGTTGTTGTTGCGTCATGATGTGGACCCATAAGATTATCAAGTAGATTTATTATAAGGAGGAAATGATTGGAGTTATTTGTTTTCCGAAATTCGACCGATTGATTTCAGTAGAAGATTAATTTTAGTGCTCTACTTCATGCTGTATAATTTGCGAATTTAAATATTAATTTAAATAGTTGTGCTAGAATATATTTTTAAGAAGACCATTTTTTTTTTGTTTAAAATTAATTGGATCGTAAAAAATATAATTTTCATGGAGGTTTTGATATTTGTCAACTACAAATGAAGATAGATGTCTAAAATTATTCTGAAATTTTTTAATTTAGTAAAACAACAACAAAAAACAGAACTGTTAACGTTTGTTTGATTTTCAATAATTACTATAATTCTACTATACCGAATTTTTAGAAAACATGTTAAATGTTAGCGATTCCATTGCAAACAATTGGATAATGTGTTCTTTAACTCTCCTTCGTAATCCGAAACAAGTTTTTTCGAAGAATTTTACAGTAGTCGTAGAGTTGATTATCTGATATATATTTAGTCAACGCTTTATATAAAACATTTTACTGTTAAATCAGGCAATTCGCATATATATATATATTATTTATTTTATCTTAAATTAACCACTTTGAATACAAAATATCGTAACATATCATATATGTATTTGAGTCTTTTGCGAATGTACTCCTTACGAACGCGGGTGTACAAACTTTGAATCAATCCACAATCAATGATTTAAAATTAAATCAAATACTCTCCCGACTGGAATCTCGAAAACTTTCTCTTTGCAAACCGACATTCTGTAAAGATAGTTTAAAAATCTGCCAAATTTTACACAATGACAATGGAATCTCCAACAAGCAAGTCCGAAGCAATCAGCAACTTTTGCAACCATCTAATTCCTCCTGAAGCTCACAGTCGCTATCTACCATTTCTGGAAGCAGGCTTCTGGCCTGGAGCAAGTCCTCTGCCTCCATTTCTGATGGCCCCCATGAACCGTGAGGGCCCCCATTTTTGGCCTGTCCCGTGGTTGCCCCAACTTTGGCCATCGCCAACGCAGAACACCAAAAATAGTTCCTCAAGATCCCTGCTCTCTCCTTCATCAACAGCAAGTCCAAGTCCCGGTTCATCCAGTACCACCAACGGACCTGTTTCTGGATCCGAAAACGCAAATCCATCTTTCAGATCATCTTTAAACGACTCTTCGGCGAACAATACACAAGCTTTGACTGTAAACGTCCATCGTGCAAGAGCTGGTGCAATGGTTGATCCTCTGCTTGCGCTATCGTCCATGGAAGGTAAGGAAATTACAACTTTAAATTATTTTATCGGTTGATAAAAGATAATTAATAACGTCAAAAAGTGTATGCAAAAATTTTCTATTGAAATATAATATATAAATTGCAAAAACATTAATAATGCTTTTATAAATAACTTAAAACTGTCCATACTTCAAAAAGGGTTGTTCAGTGTTTATAAATTGTCTAAACAATTAATAATACACTAGCTAAACCCGTTCCGAAAATTTCGGCTCCCAGTTATGAAATTTTTGCAACTGGGAATATATAATTCATTCAACAAACGGCTTTTTAAGAATATAACATTCAGCGTTCGATTGTCCTCAGGAACTATTAAAATTTTGAATTCTAAAATGACATACCCCGTGACATTGAATGGCTAAATAAATATAAGTTGTGGTAAATGTGCAACAACTTCATGAAAGCTTTCTTTCACTTATAAATAGAATCTTGAAAATCGGTCCGTTAGATTCCGAGAACACGCTGAAGATGGATAGACCTAACTGTGACAAACAATAAGATGTGGATGCGCTTTCGTGGTAACTCTCAAAAAGAAACACCGACCCACCCGAAGGTACACGGGAAAGATACTCCATCGCTGCGACAGCACGCCCAGCACAAGAGAGCGAGGCCAAGCGGCCCGAACCAACCATCCCAGCCACACTCGCGCGCTTTCGTGGTAAGCAAAACTTCTGGATGACTTTTTGTTTAAAAATAAAATCATGAAAATTAGCCAAATTGATTCCAAAAATACTCTGAAAACATTTATAAACGATCATGATGTAAATCTGATTGCATTATTCAAAGTTTTGGGAAAAAACCTACAGATCAAGGCCCTTTACTTAAAAAAAAATCTGATGTGGCTAGCACATGACTTTCTCTACATAAGGCAATGACTTCACTTGTATCACAGCAAAGATGCATGGCACGATGTGTTTACGGTGAATTGCTCAGAAACATGTGACGCTTATCTGGATGACACTGCCATAAAGCTATTTCGATTTTGGCAATTAGAAATTTTTCAATCAACTTGGCAATTAGAAATGCTGCTAGCATCCGCTAAACAGTATAATTCATATATTAAATGATTTTCATCATTAAACAATATTGAAATTTTATCAGTCTTGGATCATTTTCGTTATATAATCATTTTTTCGAATGTGGCAGTAGTTTTTGTCAATGTATCAACCTTTTAAATAAAATTCGCCACGTTGGCGATATTTCGCTAAATTTAACGTCAACGTCAACCTATTGAATCACACTTGACACTTATTTTAATCTAATGTAACTTTATCGAAATATTTATCGGAAAACATGATAAATATCGATAACGGTTCATACGTTCTGAAGTTGGTATCATTCGTTTTCTACTGATAAAATACATGAGAAATTATTATTTATTCAACATTATTGTTGCAGCTGATTTTTAACATTTTTCTTAATTGCCTAAATTAATTAATTTTTCTTAATTGATCTTTTAATGTTTTTCTTTATCTTGTCCATCATTATCTCGCATTGAATGAAGTAAAAACATTTGCATTATGTAGCGAAAGTCACATGCTGCCCACATCGGAAATTTTTGAATGTGTATAAAAAAAATGTGTTCAAGTTTTATAATGTAGTGTTTTTCTCCAAAATCCTAATTTCGAAGAGTTTATTTTCATTTTCCTTATATACATAGTAAGAAGTACTTTAGGAGAAAGTGTGTTAGTGTGTGTGTGTGTCTGTGAATCTGTGCGTGAAATATCTCACGAACGAATGAAGCTTTATGAAAATAATTTGCAAGCAGTAGTTAGATTATTGCAGTTAGTAAATTATTGCAGTCAGTCATTAGATTATTATTAGATTATTGCATTCAGTCAATAGACCGTCATCCTCCAATTTTCGAATGAAATTTTAAAAAAATCATCAACCTTTTTCATTGCTAGACAACTTTAGAACTCTAGCATGAACCGTTCGTAACATCGGCACGTAAAAACAAAACAAGAAAAAAAAAATCTGATGCGGGCAGCACAAGGCTTTCGCTACAGACTGAAATTCATTTTCATTAAATTTTTTCAAATTCATAAAATTAAGTTTAATTGCACAAAAATACACGAATAATTATTTGAACTGACACCGAATTGGCACTTTTAATTCAATTTTCGTTTTAATTTGATAACTGGACAAATTTTCAAAGATGGCGGCGCAGCAAAAATGCGAAAAAACTAAAATAGCTCGAGAACAGCTAGTCCTAGAGTTATGGGGTCAGTCTTACTCTTCTCATCGTCAAAAATTACGTATAAAACAAGCATTTAACAGATACATTTGAGCATACATAGTCTTTTATTTTAGATTTTGACTATTTTTACGGGTCATTTCGTAAAAAAAAGGCAGGTTCTTTTTCTCGAATGGTACTCAAATCTAATCAGCACCAGGGTATCCTCACAAATGCCTTATCTACTAAAATTTTGCGAAATTTAGTCTATTAATCTTTTAGCTAGAGTAGATGCATACGATTTTTGAAGGCCATTTTGCAAAGAAAGCCGATTATTTTATCCCGAATCGTACTAAATTCTAATCAGCACCAGGGTCACCTACAAATGGCTTACCTATAAAATGTTATGAAATTGGGGCCATTAGTACTTGAATTACAGTGTAGACATATATTGCACAGACAGACACACACACACACACACACACACACACACACACACACACACAGATGTCACGCTAAAAATAGTTTTTTCGCCTTCTAGATGTCCAAAATCGCTTAGTTCCATTGAAAACTCGAGTTGCGATTTTAGACACGATTCCAATATTTTCCCTATACATTGCCATGTGTTGCAGAGAAAGTAAAATACTTTGAACATTAGTAATTATCGTCCAATAGGTTGACGTTCCATAAATTTATTAATTTTGTATTAAATACATTTATTTATTAATATCTTTCTGGAAGCAAAAGCATGCTAAATAATTATTTCATAGATGTTTGAATTATTTAAACAAGAATATTAGTAGTACCTATAGGTATATCTTCTAATACAATTTTAAAGATTTTATTTTAGCATACATTATATCAATTTCAGATTTTCTGTAAATTTGTTGAGTAACTGTATCAGGATGTTTCATTCTTCAGATCTGCCTGTGAAAATAATCTTGTATAGTGAAAACAGAGATTTTTTAAGCTTTTTTAAGGAAGCAATAATTTAAATAACAACATGAAAAAAAATCTGATGTGGGCAACACATGATTTTCCTTATATAATGTAATGAATTTACTACTTTTACAGTAAAAAAAATAGGTTATTCTTATAGTAGATACTAATATTCTTTCCACGATATTGAATTTTCGACAGTTAGTCGTCATTTTCATTGATTTCGCGTCATTTTTATCCATTTGGCGAGATTCTCGTTAATTTTGCAACATTTCAAAAAGTCGCCAAGTTAGCGATATTTCGCCAAATTCGTCGCCAAAATCTCGCCAAGCGTTATGGACGAAGAAATAAGTTATTCTTACAGCAATAAATGACTATTGGCGTTCAAATACAAAAGTGTTACTTAAAGTATATTTTTTCATGAATGGAACGAGCTAGATCCACGAGAATGATGTCACTCAATTTATCGCATGGTATTACATATGAAAAGTGAACATGTTTCTCAATAGGAAATATTTTTTTTTATTTTATATGACTTTTTGATAATTTCTTTTAAAAAATGTACAATATCTCGA
Source organism: Amaurobius ferox (assembly GCA_951213105.1). NCBI lineage: Eukaryota > Metazoa > Arthropoda > Arachnida > Araneae > Amaurobiidae > Amaurobius > Amaurobius ferox. The sequence goes on from OX578135.1 coordinate 12,763,125, forward strand.
GAACGGTTCATGTTAGCGTTCTAAAATTTATGTCAATCGTTTTCTAATGAAAAATTACATAAGAAATATCTATTTGCGTAACTTTATTAGCGGTTTTGATTTTTTGACGATGTTTTCAAAATTTCATTCGAAAATTTAGGGGGGTTCTGAACATTCGATTGCGTATAAAAACAATAGGCTTCCAGTGTTTACGGATTGTGATTTTTGTTCCAAATTTTGTTCAAATCGATTCATCCGTTCGTCCGTTATCGTCTCCACAGACTCACTGACACACACACACACACAGACATCACTTCAAAAATATTTTCTTCGTGATCAGGGATGCTTGAAACGTGCTCTCCCGTCGAAAACTCGAATTCGAATTTTCGACCCCGTCACAATACTTTCTTTATACATTATGTATATAAGGAAAGTAATAATTTAAATTCAAAGCATGTTTTGAATAACAATGTCATTAAGTATACTATAGAAATTTGCATAGGATTGTGAATTTTAAATTTCTTTCTATTGCGTATTCCATACGAAGAACGGGTATACTGCTAGTCAGAAATAAATGTATAAAACAGTTCCTGTTTAAATAAACGAAGGAATATGTTAACAGATTGTTTTTTTTATTAAGAACCTGATTCTTATACGCGGTTGCGTATTATTCAGGTAAGACATATCAGATACGTTTTTCCGCGTGAAGAGATCATGCATTAGAAATGGAACTCAAAGAGCATCAATCTTTTATCATTTAGTTATTTTTATTTATTTATTTCAAAAGAATGCGCGCTACAAGACAAAGTCCCAGTAACAGCGTTCAAGTTAAAATACAATACAAAATATACAGATTAAAATATAATAAAACACATTAAAATGCAAACTATTGGCAACAAATGATTTTCAAATGCACCTGCAAGTGAAAAAATATATTAAAATATAAAATATTTACAACAAATGATTTTTAAAAGCCATTTCCATTGAATAGAAAGCACCAAGATTTCCGGAGAAGCTGTTGTAAAGGTTACTAAAAATTACTAATCGCACAATAAGAACAATATTCGTACTAAAATTCCTTTCAGCAAATAAACTCATTCTCCTGGTAGAATACTGGGGATCATGAAAAACCCGATCCCACCAAGACAGGGGAACAATCCATTCTGCCATTGAACAGATTCCTGAATAATGAAAATAAAATGAAATCCCTTCTGCTCTGTAAGCTTTTAACATTAAACATATCACGAAGAAAAGTAGCAGATAAGGCATAACAAAAATTACCTGTTTTCTTATAATATAGATATCTCAAGAATTTATTTTGAATAATTTCGATCTTGTTTGCATGAACAGCATGAAAAGGTCTCCACACCACAGAGGAATACTCAAGCCCAGACCTGACCAAAGCATTAAAGAGAATAATGATGGTATCCTCATTAGTAAAATCCTCAGTAATTCTTTTAATGTAACAAAGTTTCCTATAGGATTTAGCACAAATATTAGAAATATGAGGAGAAAAGAAAAGATCAGATGTATAAATAACGTCAAAATCAGTAACAGAGATCAGTAACGCCAAGATCAGTAACAGCCAAAACAGAGTTTCCAATTATACATAAGAAAATAAAATAGGCATTTTTCTATGAGTAAAATACACAACACTACATTTACTAATATTGAGATGAAGATGATTATTGCTAAACCCATTAAAAAGGACATGCAAATCAGACTGAACATTGATACAAGAACCAGCATCGAAAATCAGACAGAACATTTTCAAATCACCAGCATAAAATAGACAGTTTTTAAAACAATCAGCAAGATCATTAATGAAAATAATAAATAACAACAGAGCCTTGGGGCTCCCCAGAAGTAGCCGAACCCTTCCTCAAGCAAGAACCAAAATTAACGCATGAAAACCTTGAAGTTAAATAGGATTTCAATTGCATAATTAAATTAGAACAAAACCCGATTACTCTTCAATTTATGAATCAAAATACCGCGATCAACCAAATTAAAAACTTTCGTAAAATCAGTGTAAACAACAACATCCAACTAACCTCTTGAAAAATAGTGTAGATCCGTTGAAAACTCGAGTTACGATTTTCAACACGATTTCAATATTTTCCCTATACATTACCAAGCATTGTAGGGAAAATAAAAGGGGGTAAATGGGTTTCTTTTTTAAAGAAATGTTTTTAATTGGTCAACAAAGTCACTTAAAGTCACATTATCATGTATTGTAGGGAAAGTAATATACTTTAAACATCAGTAATTATCGTCCAATAGGTTCACTTTCCAGAAATTTATTAATTTTATATTCAATACTTTTTATTCATTAATATCTTTCTGGAAGTAAAAAATATGCTAAATAATTATTTCATAGATGTTTGAATTATTTAAACAAGAATATAGCAGTACTTATAGGTATAGCGTTTAATACAATTTTAAAGCTTTTATTTTAGCATACATTGATTCAATTTAAGATTTTCTTTAAATGTGTTTACTAATGGGATCAGAATGTTTTTTATTCTTCAGATTTGCCTGTGAAAATAATTTTGTATAGTGAGAGCAGAGATTCTCAAACTTTTTTATAGAAGCAATAATTTAAATATTTTAATAAAATGTTTTGAATAACAATGTCATTTAAAATACTATAGGAATTTGCACAAGATTGTGAATTTTTAATTTCTTTCTATTCTATATTACGTACGAAGAACAGGTATACTGCTGGTTAGAAATAAATGTATAAAACAGTTACTGTTTAAATAAACGAAGGAATATGTTAACAGATTTTTGCTCCAACTAGGAGCTTGATTCTCATATGCACCTGCGTATTATTCAGGTAAAACACATGTTAACAGATTTTTGCTCCAATTAAGAACTTGACTCTCATATGCAATTGCGTATTATTCAGGTAAGACATATCAGATATGTCTTTCCCCGTAAAGAGATCTTGCATTCGAAATAGAACACAAAGAGTGCGCATCTCCTATCATTCAGCTACCTTAGCCCGGGTAGACGTGTCTCAACAGTGGGATTTTTTGAACGATTTCTCTGTTCTTAATCGTTTCGTTTCCAGAAACGTAGTATTTATTATCTGAGAGCACTTCAGAATTATTTTAAATGTTAATATCGAATTTATTGTAGAGAATGGCTAAATTAATGGGGTTTTGACATTTTTGATACGCTTGTCACTTTTCTATATAAATCCTAAGTTTAAATTTAAAAAAATGAAAAAACAAAGCTTGCTGAGTGGTATATTGAATTTCTTACTTGTCTGCCTCGATTTTTATATGCAAATTAAAATAGTTTCCGTGTATTGTGGTTTCCACATGTAACGTTTTTGAATCATCGAATCAAACGTAAAACCGGAGTTCCACGGTAATAACAAAATATTAAAATGCCATTCATTTATTTGTGTCGTAATCCAGTTATATATATTATTTTCTTTATATCCTTCGTATAAAATGTATAGCATGAAACTCTTTTATTGGCTCATTTTGGTCCCCGGTTTGATGTCCTCACACATTATTTTATTACGCTTTGCCACTACAAACAGCATAAAATTAAATATCAAGCGATATCAGTATTTAACTCAACGCATTAAAAGTAGCCGTCAAATAAACGCAGTCATAAAATCCAATTTTGATGAGAGAAACGTAAAAAGTATCATAAGAGGGATAGCAGAATTTGTAGACGTGGCGATGCAGAACTATTAAAAGTGTATTAAATTTGAAGAGGGCCATGTGCAAACTACAAGAAATCTCAATCTCACTTAATTTGACACGTGATATTAGTTTAACTACAATACGTGACAATATATAATGAAGTATCGGGATCGTGTTTCGACGGATCTACACATTTCCAGTCCTCTAGAACATGAAAAAGCTTACTTTAGTGTAACGTCTCTCTGTGTGTGTGTGTGTCTATCTGTGCAATGTATGTATGTGTGTGTGTGTTTGTCTGTGTATCTGTCTGTATGCCAGTATGCCTATCTGTGCAATATATGTATCCACTCTAGCTCAAACACTAATTTCACAAAATTTGGTAGATAAAATTTAAGTCACTTATAGGTTAACCTGGTGTTGATTAGATTTTTGTAAAGGTTGAAAAATACATATATATTTTTAAAGATTATTATTATTTTTTTTTTTTTGCAAAGTGGCCCGCAAAAATCTTCAAAAATATGTAATGCGAAACTAAATGTGCTTAATTGTATTGATTAAATGATTGTTTCGTGTGTAATTGAAGACAGAAAGAGTAAGGCTAACCTCATTTCTCTAAGATCAACCGTTTTCGAGATATTTAACTTATTTGGTAATTTTTGCTAGCTGTCACCGTTTTATAATGCACTAAGTCACCAGATTAGAACAATAAATGTTCAAAATTGTATATTTAATTAAATACAATTTCAAATCAGTGTCAGTATGTGCATTTTTACTTTCCCTGCAATACATGGTAATGTATAGGGAAAGTATTGGAATCATGCCGAAAATCACAACTCGAGTTTTCGACGGATCTACACGTTTCGAGACCTCTAGAATACGAAAAAACCATTTTTAGCGTGACGTCTGTGTGTGTGTCTGTGTGTCTGTCTGTCTGTGCAGATTTTGTATCCATTCTAACTAAAAAACTAATGGAACGAATTTTATAAAATTTGGTTGGTAAGTCACTTGTGGGCGAATCTGGTGCTGATTAGTTTTGGGTACGATTCGGGATTAAAGAACCCGCCTTTTTTTGCGAAATAGCCCTCAAAAGCTTGTATCCACTCTAGCTAAAAAACTAATGGACTGAATTTCACAAAATTTGGTAAATAATTCACTTGTAGTTCACCCTGGTGCTGATTAGATTTTAGTACAATTCGAAAAAATATAACCTGCCTTTTTTTGCCAAATGGCCCGCAAAAATCGCCAAGATCTAAAATAAAAAAACTACGTATGCTCAAATATATCCATTAAATGCTTGTTTAATACGTAATTTTTAACGAAGAAAAGAATAAGATCAACCCCATTACACTAGGACTAGCTGTTCTCGAGATATTTTAGTTTTTCGTATTTCTCTGCGCCACCTTTAAAAATAAGTCCCGTTACCAAATGAGAACGGAAATTGAATTAAAAGTGAAATACATTTTATTAAAATAAAGAGAACGTGGATATAAGTCTGCAGGGAAAGTCATGTGCTGCCCACATCAGATTTTTTATTTTTCCTGCAATACAAGGTAATGTATAGGAAAAGTATTGGAATCATGCCGAAAATCGCAACTCGAGTTTTCGACGGATCTACACGTTTTAGGAACTGTAGAATACGAAAATACTATTTTTAGTGTGACTATGTGTGTGTGTCTGTCTGTCTGTGCAATGTAGCTATCCATTCTAACTCAAACACTTATGAACCCAATTTCATAAAATTTGGTAGGTAACTCACTTGTAAGTTACCCTGGTGCTGATTAGTTTTTTATTCGATTTGGGATAATTCCGCCTTTTTTTGCGAAATGGTCCGCAAAAATTACCTGTATCCACTCTAGCTGTAAAACTAACAGTTTTTTGCAAAAGAGTGTATTTCGAACAGAATATAAATAATCAAATGTCTTCTACTAAAAACGAATAAATTTAAAAGAAATTTGAAGATTAATAAATTTAGGTTTCACGGGAAAACTATAATATAAATTAAGGATTTTTAACGTATAGATCTCGCTGTAAATTAATAGACTTTCTGGTGTTAAATATTAAAATAGTAAAATACAGAATTTTATGGAATTCCGCCATTCGTTTAAGAAATATCACGTTCCCCATAGAAAAGTGAAAGTTCTAATATACTGAGAATGGGCATTTAGTTAACTAAAAATGGTTTCCACTCTTCTCCGATTAAAAATATTAACAAAATATAACTTATTTGATTTCACTGAACAGATATTAAGTTTTTAATAGCTTATTACTTTCCCTGCAATACATGGTAATGTATAGGGAAAGTATTGGAATCGTGCCGAAAATCGCAACTAGAGTTTTCGACTGATCTACACGTTTTGGGACTTCTAGAATACGAAAACGTTATTTTTAGCGTGACGTCTGTGTGTATGCATGAACCCACTCTAACTCTAAAACTAATGAACCCAATTTCATAAAATTTGGTAATTCACTTGTGTATGACCCTGGTGCTAATTAGTTTTTGGTACGATTTGGGGTAAAAGAACACGCCTTTTTTTGTGAAATGGCCCGCAAAAATTGCCTCATCTACTCCAGCTGAAAAACTAATAAATCAAATTTTATAAAATTTATTAGATAAGTCACTTGCTCGCAAAAATCGTCAAAATTTAAAATAAAAAAAACTACGTATGCTCAAATATATCCATTAATTTCTTGTTTTATGCGTCATTTTTAACGATGAATAGAATAAGACTAACCTCATTACACTAAGACAAGCCGTTCTCGAGATATTTTACTTTTTTCGCATTTTCGATACGCCACCTTTAAAAATAAGTCCAGTTACCAAATGAGGACGAAAATTAATTTAAAAGTGCCAATTCAGCGTCATTTTAAATAATTATGGGTGTTATTTTGTGCCATTAAACTCCTTATAATGAATTATTGAAGAAATAAAGGGCATTAAATATATGTCTGCAGGAAAAGTCATGTGCTGCCCACATCAGATTGTTTTAATGGTTTTATATAAAAAATGTAGAATGCTTAGAGAACGGCCAATATTAACGTATCATCCGTTATTTCACTTTACTTTAATTAAAGTATTATACCATCGGTTTTTAAAAAAATCTGATTTCATTTTCTCTTTATATCTCCAATAATGCATTAAATTGCATTTAGTTGCACAAAATAAAGCGCATAATTATTACTTTCCTTATATACATAATGTATAAGGAAAGTACTGTGACGGGGTCGAAAATTCGAATTCGAGTTTTCGACGGGAGAGCACGTTTCAAGCATCCCTGATCACGAATCGAACATATTTGAAAGAATGTCTGTGTGTGTGTGTGTGTGTGAAATTATGTGTGTCTTTGTGTGAAAGTATGTGTGTGTGTGTGTGTGTGTGTGTGTGAAAGTATGCGTGTGTTGGCGTATGGTGGGAAGTGGGGACATTCATATGTTTACACACCTTCCAAGTGGGGACGCACCGGCAAGTGGGGACGTCCTCGCTTTGGATTTTTGCAGAAATGTGCTATTTAATGACAGATAATATTCTGAAAAAAGTTTGGTTGACTTTTGGCATAGGTCCCCAGTTAGGTGGTATATGTATATAGTCTGTGTATAACTGTGTATAGCTCGCGAATATCTGTGTGTGTCTTGCAAAAAAACAGGTCCGCGGTTTATCAGAATTGCAACATATTGTGTGTATGCGGAACTGGTTTTCAGAGGGAAGGCGTTAACTGCCCTCTAGCTAAATCTGCGAAACACCCGTGTTGGTCTTTGAGGGAAACCGAGGACAACCCATAGAATTATTAAATTGAGGTATTAGCTTTTTGGGATCCCCTAGAACCACTAGAGCCCCCCCCCCCCCGAAAGAGATATGCATACATTTTTTTAGCAGACACAATCCCCTCCGCAAATTGTTGTAATTTTGATTTTGAAATATATTTCTAACTCGCCAGAAGAGAAAAATATTGCACTTCTGAAACTGATGTATTTTTTTTTCTTTTGAGGTTCCATTTATGGTTTGGGAGCCAATGTTATAAGAAACAGATTCTAGCCAGAATGTCTTTTATTATTTCCCATATGTCAAGAAATATTCCCGTCCAGGAAGCTAAAAGTGTTTAGAAATTAAGTATATAAAACCAACTTCACAGCATAGTTTTGCATAGAATTTATAGAAATACAGTGTAATTCAGTTTTTGACGAGTTGTGTGTAATTGTAAAATACAGTCTTTCTCTCTGTATGTATATTCTGTATCTGTGTAAGCATTTGCCTGGTAATAAATGGAGCACAGGTTCGGAATTCAAAACACGGATAAACTCAAACCGCGAAGCGTAATTTTTTTTTTAATTAAATTAAAACTTATATTGCAAATACTTTTTTTTTTATTTTCTTTTAATCCTTAGACCCTTGACACTGCATTTTCCCTTTAATGAGTTAGAAAAACATCTCTCCTGAGATGGTTCAACAGTTTATTTGTTGCTGCTAATACGAGTTTTAAAAAGACTTCAAAAAATCGGGAAAATGGATGCACTTTATTTTAAATGTAAGCAGTCTGAGAGCAAAAATTTTGTTCTGACTTTAATATATACACCTTTAAACTTGCTTATACACTTTTAAACCACGGACCATGCATATAAACCTTTAAAACGCGGACCATGCGAATACACCTTTAAAACGTGGACGGTGCATATACACCATTAAAACGTGAACCATGCGTATACACTTTTAAACCGCGGACAATGCATATACACCGTTAAAACGCGGACTATGCGTATACACCTTTAAAACGCGGACGATGCATATACACCGTTAAAACGCGGACGATGCATATATACCGTTAAAACGCGGACCATGCGTATACACCTTTAAAACGCGGACAATGCATATACACTTTTAAAACGCGGACCATACGTTTACACCTTTTAAATGCGAATTATTTTTCAAAAAATGACAAAAAAAAATATATCTTAAGTGGGGCGCATATTATCATCTTGTGTTTTTATATTATTTATTTGATTTTCTAAAATAAATATTCAGAACTTGATTGCTTTCTACTTGGTTTCTTTCCTCCGAAAATTAATAGGTCTTTGAGTGATGTTCATTGATTGAAAAATGCTCGCCAAACTTTATTCGATTTATCCAATTTGTTCGAAAGATATGGCACTACATTAAAAAATATATAGATGAATATATGTTTCAATATCTCGAGAGCAGATCGGAATAATTTCTAAATAATGATGTCCATTCATTTCGGATTTAAGCTGTTTGTTTATAAAGCATTCACTCATTTGATAATAGGGAATTTATATTTTTTTTTCCGAATTGTTCCATTTTTGACCAAAAACATAAACTATCTCAAGAACAGTGCATATAAACCTCATGTAAATGATGACATTCGTGTTAAAAAGCTGACATTATAAATACATAAATATTTTTCTAACATTTTTAAGTTTACTTATGTTTCCGAATTTGAAAAGCATGATAAAGAAATAAGATCTATTCTTTGATCCGTTTATCCCAACAGGTAATAGGCTTCTAACATTTACCGATTGAAATAATCGTACTAAATTTTTTTCTGTATTATCAACTTATTCGATACTATTGTACCCACAAAGAAATAGACAGATGGTTGAAATTGGTTAATTTGTATTCAGGGATGCTCCAAAACGCGTATAACCTATAACCATCAAAATAAATAAAAGAATTTGATTTTTGACTCATCAAATTTTTTTACATATAGTCGTATACTATGTGCTGAAAGGAAAAAAAAATAGTCATATGGGATTAATTGATTTTAATGAAGTAAAGGGAAGATATGGACATACTAATAAGGGAAAAATTACTCAATAAGAGAATATTCACCACGTTCATGCTCCATACTAATAAAACCACAGAAACCCAATGGGCACAGTCTTTTAATGCCATCTGAGTTGAGCCCCTTTCCACAATTTTGCATATCCGTTTAATTCGAAAAGTATCTAAGTTTTAACAATGGAAGCCAAAATATAGAACACTAAACGCGGACTATGCGTATACACCTTTAAAACGCGGACCATGCATATACACTTTTAAAACGCGGACCATACGTTTACACCTTTTAAATGTGAATTATTTTTCAAAAAAAGATTAAAAAAAATATCTTAAGTGGGGCGCATATTATCATCTTGTGTTTTTATATTATTGAGTTGATTTTCTAAAATAAATATTCAGAACTTAATTGCTTTCTACTTGGTTCCTTTCCTCCGAAAATTATTAGGTCTCTGAGTGATGTTCATTGATTGAAAAATGCTCACCAAACTTTATTCGATTTATCCAATTTGTTCGAAAGATATGGCACTACATTAAAAAATATATGGATGAATATATGTTTCAATATCTCGAGAGCAGATCGGGATAATTTCTAAATAATGATGTCCATTCATTTCGGATTTAAGCTGTTTGTTTATAAAGCATTCACTCATTTGATAATAGGAAATTTATATTTTTTTTCCGAATTGTTCCATTTTTGACCAAAAACATAAACTATCTCAAGAACAGTGCATATAAACCTCATGTAAATGATGACATTCGTGTTAAAAAGCTGACATTATAAATACATAAATATTTCTCTAACATTTTTAAGTTTACTTATGTTTCCGAATTTGAAAAGCATGATAAAAAAATAAGATCTATTCCTTGATCCGTTTATCCCAACAGGTAATAGGCTTCTAACATTTACCGATTGAAATTATCTTACCAAATTTTTTTCTGTATTATCAACTTGTTCGATACCATTGTACCCACAAAGAAATAGACAGATGGTTAAAATTGGTTAATTCATATTTAGGGATGCTCCAAAACGCGTATAACCTATAACCATCAAAATAAATAAAAGAATTTGATTTTTGACTCATCAAAATTATTTTTACATATAGTCGTATACTATGTGCTGAAAGGAAAAAAAAATAGTCATATGGGATTAATTGATTTTAATGAAAGAAAGGGTAGATATGGACATATTAATAAGGGAAAAACTACTTAATAAGAGAATATTCGCCACGTTCATGCTCCATACTAATAAAACCACAGAAACCCAATGAGCAAAGTCTTTTAATGCCATCTGAGTTGAGCCCCTTTCCACAATTATGCATATCCATTTAATTCGAAAAGTATCTATGTTTTAACAATGGAAGCCAAAATATGGAACACTAAACGCAAAATACATATGTTTTAATATGCGGAAAAAGTACAAATATTGCTAAATTTCCCTGTATAGATTTTTAAAGAAACCATATGTACAAATTTGCTATGGCAATTCTGTCCACAATAGAACAGAATATAGAAATACGTATATAGAGCAAATAGCTGAGGTTTGAGAAGTTAGTCGGTATCAGAACTGCCTATTGCACAATAATTTATATGAGTATTCTACCAACTAACCAAAAAACTACTTTCTGACAAGTGAATAAGATAACACTGCATACATTTGACACAAGCACATTCTCCTGATGGTTTAGAGTGCTTGTCTCGAGATCAACAGGCTAGGGTTCTAAATCTTTATAGTCGGTACAAGACTTCATACAGACTCATGTTCGGTATTGTCGACTCTGGTATATTAAATGAATATAAGTGCAAGTATGTGATAATTTTTAAAAAATTAATTCATTTGTTAAGGCCAAGAAGTATTTTCATCGAATTAGTAGGAATATATTCTGAAGTGTTCGTTATGCGGTCAGGATAGTATAGGCAGAGGCATATATGAAAAATATTTTTAAAAAGACTGAGTCACATGTACGTGACCTCAATTTTTGCATAATATATCCAAATAAAACATGCTTTTCTGGAAAAGTTTGTTTCCTACTGTAAACATATAGCATATATATATGATCATTGTATAGGAGTGGAGAAAATTTTAGTCTCAAGTTCCAAACAAATATATCGATTGACTGGAGTAGCACAATGTACCCCAAGTTAATTTCCTGTTAAAATTGAGACAGGAATGTTCTAATCTTAATTCATTTTTGGTTCGAAGTACTTAAAAAGCATCGACTTATTTTATAATACCGAAAGTATTTAAAAAACATTCATTTATTTTGTAATACTGAGCATTTAATTATATGATCTTCTCATTTTAGAACAAAAAACGTGCAATCTTTTAAAAACGGAACATCTTTACATCCTAAATGATATTCACTTATAAATGAATAATTTTATATAAAATGACTAATAGCAAAAAGCTTTCAATACAATTATTTTGATAATGTTATTTTAATTATCGAAACAAAACATGTTTGAAAGATTGAGTATACCCCTTGTCTAATCTCTCTGAATGTCAACAATCTAAATGTATCCATATCTGTTATAGATTATATTTTTATTCAATTTATGAAAATTATAGTTAAATAGAAATATTTGATCTTGTTTACCTGATACTGGAACAAAAGGTTACACGAAAATTTTGTGAAACTAGGGTAAAATAACTTTTTCTTCCTATTTTTTTATATAAAAAGAAAAAGAAAAGTGCAAAATCATAAAAGATACAAATTATTGTGTAAAATTAGTTGATCAGTAAAATAAATAGGCCACTAAGTTTACTGATTAAAATAACAGTGCGAAACTTCGTTTGGAGCACATAATTTGTTCGAGAGATATCGTGTCTACAGGGAGACATCGTTTAAAAATGATTGATTTGTATTCAGGAAGACTCAAAATGTTTAAATTCATCCAAATCGAAGAGTCGAATTATTTACCAGTACGTTATGTATAGTAGGATAAGTGAAAACAAAGAAAATCTTGATAGATTCTGTGGAGAATCACTACCTTGAATTTTCATACATAAGCGAGAATTACTTTTCTATACATGAAATGCTGTGTAGCCTCGATTGTACAAGTAAAACTATTTGATTCATAAAAATGCTAAATATCATTTTCATTTAAGTGTCCAAATTCAGTTTACTTATTTGACTCTAAAAATGCGCTCAATATTAATGATCAGAATTTTTTGAAAGAAGCTTTAATAGTTAGAAATGTAAAAATTTTGGGAGTTTGTTTCTTGCTAAGCCAGCGAGGTGTTTTAACTACAAAGGGAGATAGAGTGTTCAAATTTTTGTATTGTGAACAATGAACTTAGTTTGAGGGTGATGGCCCTTTCTTCTATCCCGATTCATATAGTGCTTTAAATGCGTGAAAGTTTAATTATTTTTTTTCGAGCAATGTTAATTTTTATTTCTATCTTTCATTGCGCCTTAAATTGAAAGGAAAACGATATCATTTAAATGAATCTGTTTCCTGAAATCTGGTATTAATTCTCGGTGCTTTAATTGAGGTATTGTCTTGAATCGAAGAAAAAAGCAATTTACAAAAGTTATAATTTCCTGAAGGATTACCTTTTTTATAATTATTTAATTACCTAATTCAAGTTGAATCTTAGTTGTTAGAGGAAATACTATTAAAATTATGTTTATATTTTCTTATTACTAAAGCACTGTATTTTTGTTGACGTTCCGGTTTTAGAACTAGAGAAAGTACAGTGCTTTGTTTAAAAACAATTTTTAGTTTTTTAAACTAATAATAAAAATTTCAATTTCGACGCCCCTGTGAGACGGCGCCAGAGGACGTCGCCTCGCCGTCTTATTCCTTGTCACGGCCCTGACTATTAACACAGAAGTAGACTGAAACATCTAACTTTAAAATCAGTATAAAGCTATAAATTTCCATATTTGTTTTTTGTCTGGGTGTGTGAGTGGGGGAGAGTTACATACAATAGCATTTTACAGAAAGGTTCAGAAGTTCTGAGGGCAGTTTGTTGCCGTAGATTTCATGTATAAGAATTTTTTCATGTAATCTAAAATATTCCATGTGTGGGAGACTTTTAGTATTACAAAAGCAAAATTTAGAAATAAGAGTATTATTTTATTATTTATTCATGGATCTACGAGAAAAATTCTGACATACAAAATAATTAATTAATAATTTTATTTTGTTTCATTTCCACTGATTAGAAATACCCATAGTTCATATATTTTTATCTCATGTAGTAAAATAAATTGTCTTGTCTCATGTGCGTGTCGTCTGTAACCGAAAATCGAAGTTTCGGACAACGGCGAAACTTTGTGCGGTACTAAAGTTCTCTGAATAATACGGTTCGACGAGATTTTTTTAATTCAAATTAGCTTAACATTAGGGGGCTGGACAACCCAGTGGATAAAACATCACTTAGAGGATCCACGTTCGATTCCTAACTCTGACCAAACTGTTCCCGTGTTCAGAGTACATATTTGTATAAGTGCTTTGTACAGTCGCGCATAAGTAACATTCAAAAATACCGTCGTTTTAAATGTCAGCAATAATCAACGGATATCCATAAAAATTCTTCTTTCAGATCCTTGTGGAAGAATTCTATGGTATGTTTAAAAGAGTGTTAATAATTTTTTAAGATATTCACATAAGAAAATGGAATATATTTCAAAAATGGCGTCACCGCATCAAAATAAAAAAATGACCTGATCGCATCAAAATAAAAAAAAATAATAATTAATAAAAAAAAAAACTGGATTATTCTATGTAGCACGTGAATATTAACTTTATGCTTATTTTTATGTAAAAAAAGAATGTATTAGACGATTTTTGGAATGCTAGAATTATCTGCTTTTAAGCTGTTATATTATCGGACACTTTTATCGGACACTGCTGTTATATTATCGGACGTTATGAATTGAGTAACCCTTTTTATTGTAAAAATTCCCCAATATGTTTATTTCATAACAATTAAATAAATTATTTATCCTTTTGAAGGAATTTGATTTTTCTTAATATTTCGACGTTTATGAATTTAAAAAATATAACTTTGTATCGCTGAACGCATATGACATTTTACTAATTTACTCGAATTTTACCGATCAACAAAATAGGAGAGGGGGGAGGGGGAATAAACCAATTTTGTCTGTGTATGCAGGCAGTTGAAAATCGATCGAATTTAATTTTGAATTGCTGAAATTTCTCTGAGCAAGAAACTGTCGGACACCAAAACTTGAAAAAAAAAAAAAAAAAAAAGAATGCGAAATTCTTACGATCTATAGCTTCAAGATGAATAGAAAGTATGGCTGGGCAGAATAGTAGCCTTTAAACGCGCTATTTTTACCACCATCCTTCATATTTACCGTATAGTTGTTTATGGACAGTACATAGGATAAAGTAGAACAACAATACTTTGTCACAATATCAGCAATTTGGCTGGGAAAAGTCCCCCCCCCTCCATTCCCAAGGTTGATGTCCTTTATTTGCTTTCTGCTCCGTTAGCTGCAGCGTATATTCAAAACTAAGGTGCCACAGGAGTCTTATAACGAAACTATTGCATATAGATTAATTTTTTTTTAATTTATCGTAATGCAAAATATGTTACAATGAATATTTAACCAATAAATAAATTTACAAGCCAAAACTAACGGGTATGAGTTTCGCGCAATATTTTAATTTTGATACACAACTTTAATTCCGATTACACATCCGTTTTCGGAAACCCTTTAAAATTTGAGGCAGTTGTATAAACGATGAAAACCCTTAGTACAGCGTGTGAAGTTCAGCAGGGCGATGGTGGGGTTCAAAGGATAGAATTGCCACCTCCGCGCCAGGTCATGTATCAAAACACATTCTATATATCTAAGGCGTTAGACGTCTATAAAATATAAAACGGATATATTAGACGAAATATCTACGGATAAAATATCTAAGGAGTTTGGCCGGTCATTTCGTTAATCGATAGTTTTTCAAATTGAATCGCCGACGTGGGAATTTACGACGTGGGAATACCTTAGAGCAGGAATAAGAAGTATGTCTTCTTATCTCTCCTCTAAGGGGAATACCTGGCCTGGGAAGAATGAATGCTCCACCCCAGGCACGGGAACTATGAAAACCCTTTATGAGAACGGAGTGTGTCGCCCGTATGTTTAAAATACCTTGTGTGTCGCCTATCTTGAGTGGTCATGCTCAGAGGGTTATGATTTCACCCTGGGGGCCGTAGGAAGCCGACAAAGGGCCGTAGTTCACAACCCACTCTTTGGTTGTAAATATTGCTGGACTTTGCGTGGCTTTCAGCGATCGATAGGTATCCTTACAATTCTTTCTCCCAGATACTTCTGCAAACATTCTATTGTAAGTCTTAAAAGTGCTGATCATCTTAATGATCTAAGATGTTTACAGAAAAAAAATTGACTAAACGACAAATGTGGCGTCCACTTTAGCCGGTTCACATCAAAACTAAAAATATCAATTATTCCTATATTTAGCTCGAGAAAATGTACTTTATGCATAATTTTATGCAAAAAAAAATAAATGTGTCGATTTTTAGAATGCTAGAACTGTCTATTTTGTAGGAATTCTACACTTATAGACATTTAGAAAAATAGTTAATGTGACGAGATCCTTCAAAAGCAAAATTCGGCAACTATTAATTCATTTCTGCAGTGCATATGCTTCACAAAATATGATAGTTTGAACTGTCCTGTTAAAAATTCGTTAAAAATCCATTTAAAATTTTTTAAAAAAGTCGTTTAAAAACAATCACAGTTAAAAAAATTTATAAAAATATTAATTTGTAAAACTAATATATTGATTATGACTAAAACTCGAATTCTATGAAATTTCATATTTGTATATGCAATTGCATATATGAACACTTATAGAGCATGTAAATGCATAAAAGGCCTTTAAATACATATTTCAAGTACTTCATTTTCTTTTAGCTTGCATTTTTTTTTATTTTAACTATCTTTTTATCTTCTTTAACACTTTACAACAAAGCTGAAAAGTGTTTATGACTTTGTTCATTCTGTCTGTCTGTCTGTCCGTTAGCACGATAACTGCCGAAAAAATGAATTTATCAAAATGAAATTTTAATATGTTGTTCAGACAGTCTATAGGACCTACGGGAATATAAATGAATAATGTCACCCAATTAGCTTTGGATATAACCGGGTTGAAATAATGAAATGCATTGAACACTATGAGGCCTAATTTTTCAAACATTTTTTAAGCGGATTTAAAATTCACAAATTGCTTCGAAAGTTTTATGAAATATTCAAATTGTCCCATAAAATAAATAATAACAATTTCAGAAAAATATATTCAGTAGTTTTTTAAATAAAAATTTAAATAATGATTACACCTTTTATATGAAGCGATCACGTAACCATTATATATAGAGATCACATGATCCACTTCAAAATAAACTATGACATCCATCTTGTGCCAAAATTGTGATTTTTAATGTTCATTGTAAGTCATATTTAGTGTTTAATCCGTCCTAAATCCGCTTTATTGTTGCTTAAATTCTGTGCATCTGCATCCTGAAACACTGCAATCACAATCGTATTTGAGTTTAAATGATCATCCAACTTTGACTATTTCTACAACGAAGCCTACTTTTCACTAATGGAAAATGTAAACACCAAAATGTGTAAAATGAGTTGTATAAGAATTGTTGCATTTCCTTAACGCAGAATTATTTAGCTCATGGAGTCTGCAATATAGCTGATATGAATGAAATATTCATTGATTTTAGAGAGTAGGACGATTTTTTCGATGAAGTTTAAAACATAGAGTCTAATTACTTGTACCTCCATGGTCTTAAGTTTGAAATAAAATAAATTATTATAGTATTGTGATGAATGAAATGAATGGAAAAATGTTTATGAATGAAATGCTGATTTTATAGAGAGAGCCATGTGTGTTATATTTCGATGGCGTCATTTGAATACATTTTATTTGTTTTTGATGAAGTTTTCAAATATAATAAATTATTGTAGTATCATAATAATTTTGAAAATATTATTTAGAAATGTATCGCATTTTATAGATGTTTAAACCAGGCAATTTATATTTCAATCCCGTCATTTGAATGAAGTTCATTTTTTTCGATGAAGTTTTAAGTTTTCAAATTAATGTAGTATTGTGATAATTTTTAAAATATTACCGAGGAAGGTATCGAATTTTAGAGATGTTTAAATAAAATTGCATTGAAGTTGGAAAGTGTTTCATAATCAATGCCTTAAGCATGATTCATCTTTCTTTTTAAATAGCTAGATAAGTTAACATCGGACGAAGCTAAACATATTTCTCATTCATCACCCAAATTCCGTGAGCTACTAAGGCCATGCAATTATCATAAGAAATGGTGAAATCCTTTCAGGGTAAAATATCAAGAGACATGTCTGGTAAAAGAGATGGAAAGTCACGTTACACGAATATCTGAAGTTTTGCATACGTCGTTTTCAAAGAGCTGTTCTGCAAAATTTTCTGTATAAGCATTGTGAGTAAAACTGCTTAAAATTAAATCTAATAAATCAATCCGAATAAAATCATGTATTTATAATCATAGAAAAATCTGAATGCAAATGGTGTTTTTATATTATGCAATATGCGAGAAAAAATTATTCAGAAAAATATCAGATCAACATGTAAAAACTGCTATTCACATTTCAGAGAGAAAAAAAAAAAAAGAAGAGTAAACACGCAGTTATAACTAAGCCGGAATACTCAAGCATGGAATACTCAAGAACTAAATATCACTTTCAGTTCAAAATATGACAAGTACTGTCCAATAATATCAGTTGGTATTAAAAGAACATTTTTAGCATTAAAATGTTTTTAGATGATAAACGACAAAGTCTACGTGTCAAGAACTTAAAAAAGCACATTAGTTGGTTATAGCAATAAAATTTACTCACTATATGAAAATTTTGACTATATTTGAACAATGATATAAAAACTTTTGATTTGCAATAATAGTTTGCTTGAGTTTGGTTGAAATTCCCCGTTTTTAAATGCTTTCAGATGCATTAATGATATTCGAACAAAATATATAAATACATGTATTTTATGTTATAAGTAATTGATTATTAAATTTTAGGTGCATATTTGCATGCATATTTTGACAAATTTTAATGCATATATTAGTTATGATATTAATGTAGTATCAAATGAGACATATCTGTGTCTGCAGTTACGTAGGAAGCGTCATAAGCATTCATTGATAATGATTACGTTAGTTCTCCATATATAATTGCATTATATTCTTCACAGAGTATTGGTGTATTAAATCCGACACTGTAAACTACCACATTTGATCTTCGACCTCCCTTCCCTGTTCGAGATCCTGACGACACCTATATACCAATCTTGACACTTTTTAAAAAATAAAAAAAATTGTCGATTTTCATAAATTTCATTGTAATGTCGGCAAAAAAAAAAATCAATATTTTCCCTCAAAAGGCTCTCTCTCTCCTAAGAATGCCTTATCAGCAAGCACTATTGAGAGGAAAATTATACACTCTTTTTAAACATCGAGTTTTTGCAATAAATTAATTTTTAGCATTTGGCAACAGAAGTTTGAATCCTTTAATTTCTATTCTTAAATTATTACAAGATATTTTGAGCTATCTATCTATCTATATATATTAATTGTCAAGTGTCCGTCTGTTCGTCTGTCTGTCACGTTTTTTTAGGCACTCCCCGGATAAATAGAGACTTGCAATTTGGTGCACAGGTCGATCGTTCGATAAAACCCCCTGGAAAAATCGAATTTTTCGAAAATGTTCCGTCGAGGGTATGCTCCACACCAAAACGTTCGAAAAGTGAAATGATAGAAAAGTATACTTTGCGATGAGATAGAGATTTCAAATTTAGAGTATGTTCTAAAGGAAGAAACATTCTAAAGGAAGGTACATTCTAAAGGAAGAAAGTGTGCAATTTTAGATTTCAATATTTGCTACTTTAGTGGGTGCCGCGCACCGAAATGTTCGATTTTCCGAACAAATGAAAAACGCTTGCTTTAAATTTGATAGAGGCTTGAAATTTGGTATACGGGTAATTCATTTGATGAAAACACTCAAGACAACATTGTTTTTCAAAAATGTTCGTTTAAAGAGGTTGCTCCAAAAACGAAATGATGAAAATTCATGTTTCGAGATGCAATAGAGACTACAAATTTGGTGTGCGAGTAGATAGTTCGAAAGGAAAAACACGTACAATTTCAGTTCTCCGATATTTTCTACTTTATGGGGGTACCGCAAACCCAAATATTCGATTTTCCGAAATAAATGAGAAACGCCTCCTTTCAAAATGTAATAGAGGTTTGATATTTGGTATTTGGGACAATCATCTGATAAAAAACACAAGAATAGAGATTTTGAAATCTGTTCATTTAAGAGGGTGCTCCACACAAGCAGAGATGTGTATATATACCCAAGTCAGGAATTAAAT
Organism: Amaurobius ferox; assembly: GCA_951213105.1. Lineage (NCBI taxonomy): Eukaryota > Metazoa > Arthropoda > Arachnida > Araneae > Amaurobiidae > Amaurobius > Amaurobius ferox. Next base: position 12,782,982 of record OX578135.1, read on the forward strand.
AATGCTCAAAATTAATGATAAAAATCACATCAATGCAAAGTTAAAATATTTTATTTTTGTATTTATATTTTTTTATAAAGCTTACAACCATATTACTGAAAATTCTTAAAAGGTTTTTTCTATCGCATGTAAACTTATTATCATAGGCGAATCAAGAACGTTGAAGCACAACGTTGAAGCACATCTATTGACCTAATGAGTTTACGAGTCGCATTTCATGACCAATAAAATATAGCTTACAACCCTACAAGAGCTATTTATAATTTTATAATTTCTAGAATAGACCAGATTCAGAACTGTAATCCCCATTTGATCGTCTACACCCCCACACACTATTTTTGGGATCCTATGTACCGAAATTAAGTGTATGTCGGATATCCTATGCCTATGATAGGATGTTTGCATATGAAAAAAAACGCTGCAGTAAGAATTTTTAGGAATCTGGTTGTAAGTATCACAAAAGAAAACAGTTTGTTTTCTTTTAAATACCAAAAGAAAATTTTTCTTCTTTGCCCTGATGCAAGTTTAGGCATTAATGTTTGGCATTATTCAATCCACGACTTGGGTATATATACCACTCTGTTTATTTTATTTGTAGATATTTTACCTTTTTGATATCAGGTTTGTTGGTTCTTTAGCACTGGTGAAGGAGATCCCGCGTTCTCGAAACAGTTGTCAGCCGCAATTTTATTTTTTTTTACTTGAATATCTTAGATTTTTTCCCCTAATCCTTTGCACAATGTGTTTTCGTCTTTTTATTGGTATAAGGAAGAACTGAGAATAAACATTCAAAAAGTTAAAAGTTAAAAAAGAAAAGCGAAATGTGTTTTAAGGAAAGTTAAAAATAAAATGTTAAAATTATTTCCTAATTTGTTATTAAAACCATTTCATTACTCAACCGTTTATATTTATAAAGCAGAATTTCCTATACTCCTTTGTAAGGAACTCACACATTATTGAAAAATTAACTTGTATGGAACTCGCTCGTTGTTGCAAAATTTTACTTCATATGTACGTAAATCGCAAGAAATGGCACAAAATTTCAGTTGCACGGAAGCCAGCCATTACCGTATTTAAGAGTGGTCGCACCTCTCATTTTCCCAGGCCGATCTCGTGCCAATTTACCCCTGTACTACTCTATGTCACTGGGAACCAATATTAAAAAATCGGTGCAGATTATGGGTGGGACAACGGTAATCTAAAAGGACGAGTCTCTCAAAAAGACAGGTGTATAGCATTATACTATCCCAAACATCTTGAGCCCAATTCCTTCGAGAGTAGCTATTTGCCTATTTCAGATCCTATTACTTTACGAACCTTGGTTGAAGTTCACCCTCTAGGTTATACCCTGAGGAGTGATCCCGCACAATAGATCAAAAGTAGCGCCTTTGGCCCGCTGGTTGCGGTCAAAGAATGAGGAGGGGACTCCTTGGTACAGGAAAGAAAATACCTCTGGAAAAAGGGGTTTTATTTTAGACTCGTCATATATGATAATCTTGATTCATCTAATATACTTCATTTTTTTTCAATTCAGGCTTTTCATCTTAAAATAATTAAAGAAATAAACAAAACAAAAGAATGAAAAATGATGCGTTTAGCATATGACTTTCTCGACAGATTAACAAATCTCGATTTTGTTGGAAAAATAACATAACCTAGTTCCTGTTTACTATTAGAGCTTACTAAAATTAATAGACCTATTGCAGTTACTAATTAAGAAATATGCATAAGAAATCTCATGTAAATTGCTTTAATATTTCGTTAGATATCGTGCTCTCGGTGGAAAAGCAAAATATCTAATATCTCGATAACGGCTCATGATAACTACTGAAAAATAGTGTCCCATAATTATTAGTTAACTGTATTTAAAAATCATTTTGTCATAAGATAATAGTTAAAATATTTATTGTTTGGGGTTTTCTCCATTGTGGATCAAAAACGCGTAATATCCCAAGAACAGCTTACATTTTCGGTCCAGAAGTTGTGTTATGGACTTCTAAATACAGAATTATATGTAAAATGGTAACTCCCCACAAAATATGAAAATATAATTATGTTTAAATATCCTTCGAAATTTATTAATTCGTTAATTTCTTTGATCCTATAAATTTTTGGTCTTGTATTCAGTTTTTTCCATTATCTTAAATATAATGAGCCAATTTTTAAATTTTTTTTTTGTGTTGCATTTATTTCTTGTTTTCAATAAGTAATTTAGTTTTGACAGGTTCTAACATTATTTTTATTATTTTATTACATTAGGTGATTCATTTCATTGATTCTGTAATATGTTCATTACATAGGTATATAGACCATTTCTTTAAAACTATTTTACGACGGAGACCCTATAGATTTTCATTAAATTTTTAATAAATTTTTATGTAACTTATATATTATGTGTTTTAATATTTTGAAGTCCGCAAATACCGGAGTCCCGGTTTTGAAAATTACAAATGTCGAGATACCTGATTATAATTTTGTCCCGAAATTAATTGCCCAACCCATTTCTATGCGTTTAGTGAAAGTTTCATTTATGCGCATATGGACATACCGGATATTAAAAATAAAGCCAACTAGTAATTTTAATTCTTCCAAAGATGTAACATAGGGAATTGTATGCTAATTTATTCCTTCGTAATATTAAGAGAAATATCCTGCTTATTTAGAAATCACTTACTTTTAAAGTTGTGAGAATTGCAAGTAGTTATTTGCCATCGTGAAAATATAAATGAATAAAATGGCCACCTCTAATCGTAAGGTAATGTTTCGTCAACCTTCATTTTACATTAGCATTCAAATATCCTTAACCTTAACATTTGTTCTTGATTTATTATTTTTTAAATATCCATTGCATTTTGTACACAAGTACTTCAGGACCAGAAAAGTTGTATGAGAATTAATATCAATAAGTTGTACATATGAATTTATTGAAAATGTAAATATTAAAATAAATTACATTTTAGAGCAGATTAGAGGTTTACTGATGACAAATTGGGCAGTTATGTATCAAAATTAACATATCAAGTGAAAACTAAAATGCAATGCTGATTTAGGGCAATATAACTTTTTGAATTTTATGGAATTCTATATACAGAGAAGAAAGGATTTTTCCAGACCTCTGAGGGTGTTAATACCCTCCCAGATTCCCGAGTTACAATGTTTCGTCTGCGAATTTTTTACTAAATCCTTAAAAGGAGGGTGTATGAGAGTACTATAAAGTCTCCTAGAAGTGAGATAAAAAACAAATTTAAAAATATTGCAATTTTAAGTAGATTGACATTCATTCGTGTCCAGTGCAAAAATGCAAATAGTCCAATTTTAGGAGTGGCCATTTAAATAAGGAACTTGGGGAAGTTATGTGCTTAGTCTCCATCCCATCTTTGGTGAAATACAAAAGGCCACCGGATACCGGAGCACTTCACCATCAAGTCTGAACAACCTCAAGAAATCACTGTAAGCAAATACAATAAATTTATCAACACCTACCTTTGTGGTTGTAGATTATCTTTGAATACTACCGGCCATATGTTGGTTTGTAAAGAATATGTATAACTAAATGTTGGTACATATAGCTTAAACTGCTGCTACAGCTCAAACAGCTATTTATTGCCCAAAATAACACATAAAATGAAATGTATCTATCTATCTATCTATCTATATATATATATATATATAAATTCAATTTGCTGTTAAAAATTATTATAATCGTTTTGCAATTTTGGCAGCTTAGCACATTTTAAAGTGACACCAAGTCGCAGAAAATATATCGGGATCCGTTTACTGTATATGAGGTTGATTTTATTCCTTTAATCATGAACAGAAATGTATAAAACAAACTCTTAATTATTATATTTAAACATATTATTTAGTCTTTAATTTAATATTTTATGGATTTTTGTGGAGCATTTAAATGAAATGGCTGACTCTTTCTAGTGCATGACTGTCCTGTGTAAGCACATACAGAGATTTAAAGAAGAATCACGAGATGTTGACAATCTACTGGTGGAAGCAGATCTAAATGCATAAATTTATGCTTAGGAAACGTTAAAAAAGTAATTTGGCTGATATCCATAAAGGCAATAGGGTACAATAATCTCCCCAACCTCATAAAAATAATAGGGCTGATCTCTATGAAAAATTTTATTAATAAAAGAAATATCTTGATCAATTGGTCATTCAATAGATCAAATTTGCAATAGGCGATATTTTGTGGTGCATTTGTTTCAGATTCTATTCGTGTCACATAAAATGTACTTGCTTCTAGTAATATTTTTCCTGTACTGAGAATATTGGTGTTTAAGTTGGATAATCAAAGGTTTTGTTTGTTGCGAACTCTGCCTACGCTGATATTGGTGATTCTAAAATCTCACATTCTTTCGAAGTAGTGTAATTTTCGAAGACTTTGATGAAACATGAAGTAATTTATTAAAATAAAAATTGTTTCAAATCGCTTCTGAAAAGAAACTGATGTTATATATTATCGTTAATATTAGCATTAAACAAATTAAAGGTGTCAACCAATTTTTCAGAGGCAAAAAACAGCCTCCTTTCGTTAAAGCAAAGACTGAGAAGTTATACCAGCAAAATAATTGCTAAATGAAAATTAGAAAAAATGAAATGAAAGAAATTAAGAATAATATAAATAAACAGAAGAAAGATTAACTTGGTCATGACCAAGACTACAAATTTAAGTACGCCATGATGGAAAAAATATAAAATAATCTGTTTCGGAAAATACATCACGAGCACCATCATCAACAAATTTAAAATATATATTGGCGCAAACCATTATAAAAATACTTATGAATAATCGACTAGAAAATTGTGTAGTATGTAATAAAAAGTATATGAAAGAAACAAGCTACTTTAAGATATTGAAGAATTTTATGTGCCGGTGTCCCCCCCCCCCCCCACACACACACACAAAAAGAAAAGAAAAAAAAATCAAATGTAGTATACATTATATAGTTTATCACAAGATTTGAAAAAAATTGTAATTTTGGTATCTGTTTCCATTGCTCAAGTAAAAAAAAAAAGAAATAAAAATAAAATAAAATACATGACTCTATAAAAGGGTGAAACTAAGGCATCTCGGGTCTCGTCTTCAAACGCACAGCTCGTATATATGTAAAAGAGTATACTTTATTTCACGTATTGTTTATTTCATAAGCATATTTGCACAAATAATATTTTTAGCACTTGCTTTTATCCATCAAATGAAAGTAAGACATAGATTTTTGAAAGTAAATGCAGTTGAAGTACAAGACATTTTGACTAATGATGATGAACTATTTTATAAATTTTCGACTTTTTGCCATAATTCATTATATTGAGGTACAACTCTTCAATGATTACTATGCTACTGTCGAGTTTATTCTATATACTATTACATTTTATTTACTCTACCTCAATGAATTCAACTGATGAGAAAAATGTGATAGAAACAAGAAAGATTAATCTTGCAAAAAGCAATGATTATGAAACACTTTCCAACTGAAATGCAATGTTATTTAAACATCTCTAAAATGCGATACAATCAGCTGCGATGCTTTTTTAAGTTATCATAGTACAATATTTTTTTTACTTAGAAACTTAAAACTTCACTAAAAAAGGCAAAGCTATAAAATCGCTTGCTTCTCTATTTAAGGAAAACCGATAAATATTGCATTCATATCACTTATATTCCAGACTCCAGAGCTAAATAATTTTGCTTTGAAAAATTCAGCATTTCGTATGCAATTCATCTTACAATCGCTTGTCTTGTTTACACTTTGCGTACGTTAAAATTAGGCTTCGTTGTAGAAATAATCAAATGTTAGTGTTCATTTACAAAATTAAAAATATTGTAATTCCGTAGGTACAGAATTTAGAAACACAGATAATATGCAAAATTAAAGCGGTTTTAGGACAGATGCAGCACTAAATATAAATACAAGAAAGATCAATCATGCATAAAAAATTGATTATAAAACAATTTTCAACTACAATTTTATTTAAACACCTCTAAAATATGATACATTCAGAGGCGATATTTTTAACATTTACAAAGTTAAAACGTGTTTATGACTTTGTTCATTCTGTCTGTCTGTCTGTCTGTCTGTCTGTGCGTTCGCAAGATAACTGCCGTAGATATGACTTTATCAAAATGAAATTTTAGTATGTTGTTCAGACGGTCTATAAGACATATGGGAATGTAAATTAATATTATCATCCGATTAGTTTTGGATTGAAACTGGGTTGAAAAAATCAAATACCTTGAACCCTATGGGACCTAATTTTTCAAACATATTTCAAGCGAATTTGAAATTCACAAATTGCTTCGAAAATTTTAGGAAATATTTAAGTTATTCCACAAAATGTATAAAACAATTTAAGCAAAATATATTCGGTAGCTTTTTAAATAAAAATTAAAATAAAAATTAGACCCATATTATATGAAGTGGTCACGTGACACACTTCAAAATAAAATATGGCCCCCATCTTGGGTCAAAATCGTGACTTTTAAAATTATTTTTAATATATATTTAGTGTAAGAAAACCGCTTTATTTTTGCGTTTTTTCTGTGGCATCTGTATTCTGCGCCAACGCAATTACAATATTTTTGAGTTTAAATGATCATCAAATTTTGATTATTTCTACAACGAAACCTAATTTTAGCCTATGCAGAATGTAAACACATAAAGCTGTAAGATGATTTGTATTAGAATTGCTGAATTTTTTTAACGCAAAATTTAGTTCTGGAGGCTGGAATAAAGCTGATATGAATGAAATATGCATTGATTTTACATGAAGATGCAGACAATTCTTGAGTATTGCTTTATTTGAAAAATTTTAAGTATAAGTTTTAAGCATAGAATTAGAAAGTACTTTTACTTCCAGGCTTTTATGTTTTCAAGTAAAATATATTAGTGTGATATTGTGATGAATGAGAGGAATGGAATAAAAATGTTTGAATAAAATATTCACTGCATTTACTTAGCCAAGTGACTTATATTTCAGTGACGTCATTTAAATAAAGTTAATTTTTTCGATGAATTCTTAAGTTCTCAAATATAATAAATGATTGTAGTATTGTGATAATTTAAAAAATATTACAGCTGAATTATCGCATTTTAGAGATGTTTAAATAAAATTGCATTGTAGTTGGAAAGTGTTTCATAATCAATGCCTTATGTATGATTGATATTTCTTGTTTAATTATCACAGAACTACAATCATACAACGTCATCGAAATATAAATAGTCTGGCTCTCTATGCAAAAACAGCGAATATTTCATTCATACACTTTTATTCCAGATTGCAGAGTTAAATCATTTTGCTTGAGAAAAATTCAGCAATTCACATACAACTCATCTTACTTGTTTACATTTTACATTCATTAAAGTTAGACCTCGTTATAAAAATAATCAAAGTTTGATGATCATTTAAGATAAAACATATTGTAATTGCGTTGACTCAGAATATAGATGCACAGAAAAAACGCAAAAATAAAGCGGTTTTAGGACAGATGCAACACTAAATATAAATTAAAAAGAGCTTAATTACGATTTTGACACAAGATGGATGCCATATTTTATATTGAAGTGAGTCATGTGATCTGTTCATATAATGGTCACGTGATCTCTTCATATAAAGGGTGTAATTATTATTTTAATTTTTATTTGAAAAGCTACAGAATATATTTTGCTGAATTTTTTTTATATATGTTATGGAAAAATTTGAATATTTCCTAAAATTTTCGAAGCAATTTGTGAATTTTTATTTTGCTTTAAAAATGTTTGAAAAATTAGGTCCCATAGGGTTCAGTGTATTTCATTTTTTCAATCCGGATTCAAACCAAAACTAATTGGGTAATATAATTTATTTGCATTCCCATATATCCCACAGATCGTATGAACAGCATACTAAAATTTCATTTTGATAAAGTCATTTCTACGGCAGTTATCGTGCGAACGGACATATAGACAGAATGAACAAAGTCATAAACACTTTTCAACTATGTTTAAGTTATAAAACTATATGTCAACTATGTTTAAGTTATGTATGTTTAAGTTATGTAACTATGTAAAGTGTTTATAAAAAGAATTTCATCATCTAAATGTTGGATACTATTTTACGAGTATATCTACTTAAAGTGTGAATGTAAAAGAAACTAGCGCAATAGAATTTTGCAGTATAAACTGGCAATTGTAGATGGTAGTTTCATTTTAAGAAGGATGCATGGTTGGAAACTTTCTGTCGTCAAAGAGCGAGCAAGCAGGTTTCAGATTCCTATGGGGTACGGGTGATTGTTCTGAACGTCGAGAGCCAGATACTAGATATATTATCAGCAGTATTGTTCAGGCAGACATCTTCTACTAAAGGGACTATGGCCTGAAGGCATGCTCTACCTGATGGCAGGGCTGCAGGTGTAATGGTTTAGGTATTAGCATCTTCTCCCTTGAAACCGGAAATGTTTGTGAATGACGTCACGACATTGCATGAAGAAAATTGACATTCATAGGGTTTAATGGAAAGTTTACATTTCAAACTAAAAATAAGCTGATGAAGAACACCGTAAATGAAAATCAAACATTTGTAACGAGAGCTCAGATTGAATTTTATTGTTTGGGCAATATAACTTGCGTTTACTTGACACAAAACAATATTTTTAGATGTTTTATTTGAAACTTTTTCAACATTTTTTTCAATCTGGTTGTTACAGTTAGAAATCAAGTTACAATTTAAAAAATATCTAAAATGTGGAGATATATTGATGCAAGTAAAGAAAAACATATATGTTTTAAATTTTGTATCCAAGTTATTCTTCTGAAATATAATGTAGAAATGCTTTAAAAGTTATGTTTTTTTAATTAGAAACAGCTTAATCGCGTCGATAAATGTACGTTTATTTGTGTAATACTTAAACATATACGATATATACATTTAATATAATTTCGGAAATAAAAATTATATTCCAAACAAAATATTGCTATAAAATCTTAACGTCCTAAAAGGTTGAGTTCTTATTAGGAAAGTTAAAAAAAAGCATTGTATCAGATTCCACATAATAATTTGATATTAGTAGGTGCATTCCTTATTTTCGTGTTCTCATCTGACGCATTCTATAGCATTCGAGATGGGCTCAAAAAGTTTTGAAACCTGCTTATTTGTTAATATCTCGAATTCGAATAATTTCGAGGGAAAGAAATTCCTTTTATACAATTAGTATGAGAAAAAAGATGTCATTTAAAAGGAAAATTATTTCAAATAGAAGATTCGTTCCGTTTTTTAAATATAAAGGATATGGAGTTTAAGTGTCCACTGGACTTTTTTATATATTCGTAATATCGCATTGGTTAAGTCTACTTCTGTCGCAATCGTCATCAGAAAACAAAAATATATTTTATTTGCACATACTATTGTATAGAATAGGTATTGTTTTCTTGAGAATTTTCGAATTCGAAATTTTGATGGAAGATATCCTGACTGAAGACAGTTATTGAATTTGATAATTTGATTACATAATTTTTGAAAATAAATAACATATTAACACTAATCAAATTGTTTCTGGGCAAAAATATAATTTTGAAAAATATATAAAAGAAAAGAGGGCAAAATAAAATATTCTTTATATAAAAATCCAGAAAAATTGAATGTTTTAATGACATATATTAAACTAGTTTTTATTATTTTTTATGCTGTTCTGAAAAAGAAACTGAAAATATACAATTGTTTAAAAAATGCGATAGCTCACATGGATGAAGCAGAGACTATGGTATTTAAATGACAGGTGTTATAATGATTTGGAATATAAATGGAATATACAATGCCTGATTACATAAGCAAGTATATAATTTTATCGGTTGCTATATTAGCTCAAATATTCAGTGGGACGATCTGTCTAGACGTCAGGGATAGTGCCACCCAATTTAACCATAACCCAGTGGGGGCGACATTCACAGGGACCGCACCCTCCTTCCTCTAACATCAACTTCTCCGAAGAACTTTCAAATCCACATATTAAACGTGCCCGTATTCCGCGTGAACAGAGGGTTCGTTTAGGCAGAGCTACGAATTGAACTCGGGTCCTCCGAGTGCAATCTTTGTGCCTTAACCACTGGACTATCCCACCCTAAAGTTCATCAATCTGTCTTTCAGACCGTATGCAATACAGAAAAATCCACTGGGTTCATGAATACTAATACGTATATAGAGCATTTAGCGAAAATTTTGTCATGCCAAAATAACATTTTTTAAATAATTATAAAATTTTAAAAACATTTTTATATAGAAGACACTTCTTATTGCAGATACTATCTTCCATGGACGGGTTTCACTCTTATTCTGGGCTGGTCAGCAGGGAATAGCAGAAATCTGTAATGATAGTAAAAGCCATGTCACAATGTTTTGCGAGCTTCTATGGGAACTGATAATTTCGGTCCTTCCACGTGGTTGGCATAACGTTTGCTTACAATTTAACACAGGCCACACGGAGCTGCAAAAACAAATTTCATAAAACACAAATCCGCCTATAAGAGACGCTCCTAAAAATATGAAATACACCCCAGCGAGAATTTTTAATCAATTTTATGCTGGTCATATGGAAGGATTGAAATTGTCATTTTCCATAAAAGCTTGTAAAAATTGTGGATTTGAGCAAGTTTTGTATTGCCTTTGCAGCTGACGAGCTGTGTCTTCCTTATTGACGACCGCATAATAAACGCGAAACCGGTTCATGGATGTTAGTATCTGCAATGGGAGATCCATCCTTATTTTGGTGGGCGCCCGTTATAAATCGGTTTTGTGTATAATACACTTTTATATGTTTAATCTGTTTTTCTCAATTTTGCATTCATTCGGTTATGTGTTAGGGCATGTGTTACAGAATGTATAATTTCTTACGTTTCTTCTCTTCTAATTACGAATGCATCTTTTTGGGGGGTAATTTTAGCTCATTTTTCAACTAGTTTCGAATGAAAGAAGTTGCAGCACATATAGCGTACATATATAAATATTACACAGTTATCAGTTTTAAATACAGTGCCCTCAGTAAAAATGTGTATTCACGATTCTTAGTTAATAAATATACTTACCCACGTTTTCTTAGTTATTAGATATACTTACGTTTACTCTCGGTAAGAATATATATATCTAATGCCAAGCTATGCCCTCATTCTAACGGTGTATACGCATGGGCCTCAGTCTAACGGTGTATATGCAGCGTCCGCATTCTAACGGTGTATATGCATCGTCCGCATTCTAACGGTGTATATGCATTGTCCTCAGTCTAACGGTGTATATGCATTGTCCGCATTCTGACGGTGTATATGCATGGTCCGCATTCTAACGGTGTATAAACATGGTCCTCGTTTACCTTGCAAAAATACATACTTGAAATAAAACTTTTTTTAAAATTTTCTTGTCACATATGTGATTAGCTTCCTTCAAAGATGCCTAAAATGTGAAAATTATATCAGAAAAATCATTATTTCTGGAGGTCCTCAGTTTGGTGGGTTCCCCGCAGCGTCCTCGTTTTCCACCAAAAACCAACCTGTGTGTGTGTGTGTGTGTGTCAGTGAGTCTGTGGAGACGATAACTGACGAACGAATAGACCGATTCGAATGAAATTTGGTACAAAAATCACAATCCGTAAACACTGGAAGTCTATTGTTTTTATACGCAATCGAATGTTCAGAACCCCTTAAATTTTCGAGTGAAATTTTAAAAAAAATCGTCAAAAAATCAAAACCGCTAATAAAGTTACGCAAATAGACATTTCTTATGTAATTTTTCATTAGAAAACGATTGACATAAGTTTTAGAACGCTAACATGAACCGTTCTCGAGATATTGCCCATTTTTCAAAAAAAATTATCAAAAAGTCATATAAAATTAAAAAAAAAAATTTCTATTAAAAAACCTGTTCACTTTTCATATGCGATAAATTTCACCATGCGATTGAATTTGGTGACTTCATTCTCGTGGATCTAGCTCGTTCCATTCATGAAAAAAGATACTTTGAGTAATACGTTTGTATACTTTTGTAATACTTTTGTACGCCAATAGTCATTTATCTGCTGTAAGAATCTGCTGTCATTTATCTGCGACGAATTTGGTGGAATGTCGCCAACTTAGCGACTTTTTTAAATGTTGCTAAATTAACGAAAATCTCGCCAAATGGATAAAAATGACGCTAAATCAATGACGACTCATTGATGATGACGACATGGAAAATGACGACCCATTGACGAAAATTCAATATCTTGGAAAGAGTGTAAATAACTACTATAAAAGTAATCTATTTTTTTTACTGTAAAAATAGTAAATTCATTGCATTATATAAGGAAAGTCATGTGCTGTCCACATCAGATTTTTTAAAATGGAACTGAATGGGCACTTTTAATTCAATTTTCGATTTTATTTAGTAACTGGACGTATTTTCAAAGGCGGCGTAGCAAAAATGTAAAACAACTGAAATTTCTCGTGGGCTGGTCCTAGAGTAATGGGGTGGATCATACCATTGCCAGAAATTACGTATATAACAAGTATTGAATTGATATTCTTGAGCATATGTAGTCATTTATTCTAGATTTTGACGATTTTTGTGTGCCACTTTGCAAAAAAAATGCAAATTATTATTATTTTTTTAATTATACCAAAATCTAATCATCATTAAGTGGCCTACCTATCAAATTTTTTGAAATTCGGTCAATTAGTTTCTAAGTTAGTAGGGATACATAGGTTTCTTGCTGGCTATATCGCAAAAGAAAGAGCAGATTCTATTCTCCCGAATCGTACCAAAATCAAATCAACTCCTGACCCTCCGACCCAATTCTACGAAATTTAGTCAAATAGTTTTTGAGTTAGAATGGATACATATATTGTGCAGACAGGCAAGCACACAAAAAGGCACACACACAGACGTTACGCTAAAAATAGTTTTTTTTTTCTTTTTTTTTTGGGGGGGGGGGGGTCGCATCGTGTAGATCCGTCGAAAACTTTAGTTGCGATTTTCGACATGATTCCAATACTTTCCCTATACATTACCATGGGGTTTTATGGAAAAGATAAAATTATAGTGTGGGCAGCACATAATTTTTTTCCCACAGACTCAAATTCATTTTCTATCTCTATTTTCTATTTATACTTATATTTCTATTTTTATATTTTCTATATATTGCTTCTATTTACATTTATCTCTTTCACAATATTTATGCACTAAACTGAGTTTAATGGCACAAAATAACATGCATCATTGTTTGAAATGACACTGGATTTGAAATTTTAATTGGCGGCTGGACATTTTCATTTGGCGACTGTACGTTTTTCCAAAGGCGACATGGCAAAATGGAAAAAAAACTAAAAAATGTCTCGAGGACAGATAATTCTAGATTATGGGCTTACTCTTATTTATTTTTCTTCGTAAAAAATTACGCATAAAACAAACATTTCGCAGAGTCCAGTACGACGATATGAGCTTGCAGTTTTGTCCCAGTAGTTCAACGGTAGAGCTTCGACTGGTCAGTTCGAAGATCTAGAGTTCGATTCCCGGCTGGGGCAGCAAGACTCTTTACAGTGGCTTCCGAACAAAATCAACCCTGTAGTTACAGGGTAGGTTTCAGATGTCCGGATTAACTACTATCAGAACTACTTCAGATATCCGGATTATCTACGGATTAACTACTACTACGACTACTACGGATACAAGCCTCTGGACTCTTCTCTCGGTCAAATGGCCGGTCGTGGTAGATGACGGTAGTCTATGTATCTTTATCATATAAACACAGGAAGAAAAATAAATATTGAAAAATGGATTGTATACATTTAATAGAAAAAGTCATGAAATCAAGTGAGGAAGAGTGATAACCTTAAATGCGAATTTTCTAGTCGAAACTTTACAACCGGTCATTTGACCAGTCAATGTACGTTTAGTTTCTAAAGATCGTTCCGGAGTATATAATAGAGCCACATAAAAAGTTTTCACATAATTATACAAAAATATATACAAAATAGCTTTATAGAATAATATAAAAGTATGGCCCCTTTTTTCTATAGAGATTTTATATAAATTCTATTGACACTCTTATAAAAATATTTTGGGAATTCTATATAGAAACTCTACAGAGACTTCTTCAATCATTTCTGTAGACTTCAAAAAATACTTCTATAGCAAACATATATACAGACTTCAATAGAAATTATTTTAATGTATCTAGAGAATTTCCATAAAACCTGTATGTGAAATATTTCAAATGTTCCAAAGGCGTACATTGAAACAATGTCATAATAAATGTTTTATTCTAAATATTCACACTCAGTGATTATATACATTAATATAAAGTTTCTCCGTAATTCAACAGAATTCTATAAAGTAATATTTACATTATTATAACTTTCTTGTAGAAAGTTGAAGTAATTTCTTACATATACCCTATGTAATCTATATAAATAAAATTGAAAATCTGTCTGTCTGTTTGTCTCATCATCACGAGAGAATGGCTGAACCGAATTAGAAGAAATTTTGTGGGTAACCTTGAAATAACCCCACTTGAAATTTAGTCTATGTTTCGAGTTTTTAAGATCAGGGGTTGTCGAGATATAAATTAAAAACGAAACTTTTTCTTAGGAGCTCTACTCTCTAACTCCCTGGTTCCTCCAAATGAAAAAGGTAATCGGTGGTTTAAAACGTGAAAGTGAATTAAAACTTTATCTCTGAGTTTAGTGGGAGATTTTTGCCTTAATTAGTCACTGTTTGAAAACATGAATTGTTTGAAAACATGAATGCTTGAAACATGAATTTAAATGGAAAATCTATCACAGTGGTTTATTTCTCTCAATTTAATTAAAGGTATTAAGAAATCAAAATGGTTGTTTAATTATCAGCATTTTATGAAGATTCTATCTTATATCATGTTGCTCAGCAATGCAATTAAATTAAATATGTTTGTTAATTTTTATTATTATTTTTTCGATTTGAATAATAAATAAATGAATATAAATATATATCTCATAAATGAACGGTTTGATTTTTCTTTTAATTATATTAATTGCAGACTGCGTACATCACTTTCATTTATTTTTACAAAGAGTTTTCAAACTTATATATTGTGTTTAGCTAATAAACTCATTTAGCAGATTGTTGAAGCAGAATAAGGATAGAACGGGTATATCTTCTAATACAATATTAGTGTTTTCATTAAGTATATATAAACTGGATCAGGATATTTTATTCTTCAGATCTGCAAATTCAGAACTATGAATTTGGCGGGATATCGCTAACTTGGAAACTTCTCTTAAACGTTGCCAAATTGACAGAAATGTCGCCAAATTGATAAAAACGACGCAAATTAATGAAATTTATTTTGTTTTGTTAGAAGAAGAGTACTGAAATGATGTTTCGGTAGCATTTGTCTGTCAGTCCAACCGTCCTACTTAGTAATACATTTAGCGAATTTTTAAAATGTCATCAAATTGATAAAAATGTTTGTAAATCCATAAAAATATCTCAATTGCAATTTTATCAAAAATTAATAAAATTGCACTAAATAAATGAAATTAATTGTGTATTGTTAGAGGATAGCATTGTGATGGTGTTTCGTCAATTTGTCGCCAAGTGGGACTGTCAGTTCTACATCACTTTTCTTAAACTTTGCTAAATTGACGGAAATTGATACAAACGATGCAAATCAATGAAATTAAATTCGTTTTTTTGGAAGAGAGTACTGAAATGATGTTTCGGTAGCATTTGTCTGTCAGTCCAACCGTCCTACTTAGTAATACATTTAGCGAATTTTTAAAATGTCATCAAATTGATAAAAATGTTTGTAAATCCATAAAAATATCTCAATTGCAATTTTATCAAAAATTAATAAAATTGCACTAAATAAATGAAATTAATTGTGTATTGTTAGAGGATAGCATTGTGATGGTGTTTCGTCAATTTGTCGCCAAGTGGGACTGTCAGTTCTACATCACTTTTCTTAAACTTTGCTAAATTGACGGAAATTGATACAAACGATGCAAATCAATGAAATTAAATTCGTTTTTTTTGGAAGAGAGTACTGAAATGATGTTTCGGTAGCATTTGTCTGTCAGTCCAACCGTCCTACTTAGTAATACATTTAGCGAATTTTTAAAATGTCATCAAATTGATAAAAATGTTTGTAAATCCATAAAAATATCTCAATTGCAATTTTATCAAAAATTAATAAAATTGCACTAAATAAATGAAATTAATTGTGTATTGTTAGAGGATAGCATTGTGATGGTGTTTCGTCAATTTGTCGCCAAGTGGGACTGTCAGTTCTACATCACTTTTCTTAAACTTTGCTAAATTGACGGAAATTGATACAAACGATGCAAATCAATGAAATTAAATTCGTTTTTTTTGGAAGAGAGTACTGAAATGATGTTTCGGTAGCATTTGTCTGTCAGTCCAACCGTCCTACTTAGTAATACATTTAGCGAATTTTTAAAATGTCATCAAATTGATAAAAATGTTTGTAAATCCATAAAAATATCTCAATTGCAATTTTATCAAAAATTAATAAAATTGCACTAAATAAATGAAATTAATTGTGTATTGTTAGAGGATAGCATTGTGATGGTGTTTCGTCAATTTGTCGCCAAGTGGGACTGTCAGTTCTACATCACTTTTCTTAAACTTTGCTAAATTGACGGAAATTGATACAAACGATGCAAATCAATGAAATTAAATTCGTTTTTTTTGGAAGAGAGTACTGAAATGATGTTTCGGTAGCATTTGTCTGTCAGTCCAACCGTCCTACTTAGTAATACATTTAGCGAATTTTTAAAATGTCATCAAATTGATAAAAATGTTTGTAAATCCATAAAAATATCTCAATTGCAATTTTATCAAAAATTAATAAAATTGCACTAAATAAATGAAATTAATTGTGTATTGTTAGAGGATAGCATTGTGATGGTGTTTCGTCAATTTGTCGCCAAGTGGGACTGTCAGTTCTACATCACTTTTCTTAAACTTTGCTAAATTGACGGAAATTGATACAAACGATGCAAATCAATGAAATTAAATTCGTTTTTTTTGGAAGAGAGTACTGAAATGATGTTTCGGTAGCATTTGTCTGTCAGTCCAACCGTCCTACTTAGTAATACATTTAGCGAATTTTTAAAATGTCATCAAATTGATAAAAATGTTTGTAAATCCATAAAAATATCTCAATTGCAATTTTATCAAAAATTAATAAAATTGCACTAAATAAATGAAATTAATTGTGTATTGTTAGAGGATAGCATTGTGATGGTGTTTCGTCAATTTGTCGCCAAGTGGGACTGTCAGTTCTACATCACTTTTCTTAAACTTTGCTAAATTGACGGAAATTGATACAAACGATGCAAATCAATGAAATTAAATTCGTTTTTTTTGGAAGAGAGTACTGAAATGATGTTTCGGTAGCATTTGTCTGTCAGTCCAACCGTCCTACTTAGTAATACATTTAGCGAATTTTTAAAATGTCATCAAATTGATAAAAATGTTTGTAAATCCATAAAAATATCTCAATTGCAATTTTATCAAAAATTAATAAAATTGCACTAAATAAATGAAATTAATTGTGTATTGTTAGAGGATAGCATTGTGATGGTGTTTCGTCAATTTGTCGCCAAGTGGGACTGTCAGTTCTACATCACTTTTCTTAAACTTTGCTAAATTGACGGAAATTGATACAAACGATGCAAATCAATGAAATTAAATTCGTTTTTTTTGGAAGAGAGTACTGAAATGATGTTTCGGTAGCATTTGTCTGTCAGTCCAACCGTCCTACTTAGTAATACATTTAGCGAATTTTTAAAATGTCATCAAATTGATAAAAATGTTTGTAAATCCATAAAAATATCTCAATTGCAATTTTATCAAAAATTAATAAAATTGCACTAAATAAATGAAATTAATTGTGTATTGTTAGAGGATAGCATTGTGATGGTGTTTCGTCAATTTGTCGCCAAGTGGGACTGTCAGTTCTACATCACTTTTCTTAAACTTTGCTAAATTGACGGAAATTGATACAAACGATGCAAATCAATGAAATTAAATTCGTTTTTTTGGAAGAGAGTACTGAAATGATGTTTCGGTAGCATTTGTCTGTCAGTCCAACCGTCCTACTTAGTAATACATTTAGCGAATTTTTAAAATGTCATCAAATTGATAAAAATGTTTGTAAATCCATAAAAATATCTCAATTGCAATTTTATCAAAAATTAATAAAATTGCACTAAATAAATGAAATTAATTGTGTATTGTTAGAGGATAGCATTGTGATGGTGTTTCGTCAATTTGTCGCCAAGTGGGACTGTCAGTTCTACATCACTTTTCTTAAACTTTGCTAAATTGACGGAAATTGATACAAACGATGCAAATCAATGAAATTAAATTCGTTTTTTTGGAAGAGAGTACTGAAATGATGTTTCGGTAGCATTTGTCTGTCAGTCCAACCGTCCTACTTAGTAATACATTTAGCGAATTTTTAAAATGTCATCAAATTGATAAAAATGTTTGTAAATCCATAAAAATATCTCAATTGCAATTTTATCAAAAATTAATAAAATTGCACTAAATAAATGAAATTAATTGTGTATTGTTAGAGGATAGCATTGTGATGGTGTTTCGTCAATTTGTCGCCAAGTGGGACTGTCAGTTCTACATCACTTTTCTTAAACTTTGCTAAATTGACGGAAATTGATACAAACGATGCAAATCAATGAAATTAAATTCGTTTTTTTGGAAGAGAGTACTGAAATGATGTTTCGGTAGCATTTGTCTGTCAGTCCAACCGTCCTACTTAGTAATACATTTAGCGAATTTTTAAAATGTCATCAAATTGATAAAAATGTTTGTAAATCCATAAAAATATCTCAATTGCAATTTTATCAAAAATTAATAAAATTGCACTAAATAAATGAAATTAATTGTGTATTGTTAGAGGATAGCATTGTGATGGTGTTTCGTCAATTTGTCGCCAAGTGGGACTGTCAGTTCTACATCACTTTTCTTAAACTTTGCTAAATTGACGGAAATTGATACAAACGATGCAAATCAATGAAATTAAATTCGTTTTTTTTGGAAGAGAGTACTGAAATGATGTTTCGGTAGCATTTGTCTGTCAGTCCAACCGTCCTACTTAGTAATACATTTAGCGAATTTTTAAAATGTCATCAAATTGATAAAAATGTTTGTAAATCCATAAAAATATCTCAATTGCAATTTTATCAAAAATTAATAAAATTGCACTAAATAAATGAAATTAATTGTGTATTGTTAGAGGATAGCATTGTGATGGTGTTTCGTCAATTTGTCGCCAAGTGGGACTGTCAGTTCTACATCACTTTTCTTAAACTTTGCTAAATTGACGGAAATTGATACAAACGATGCAAATCAATGAAATTAAATTCGTTTTTTTTGGAAGAGAGTACTGAAATGATGTTTCGGTAGCATTTGTCTGTCAGTCCAACCGTCCTACTTAGTAATACATTTAGCGAATTTTTAAAATGTCATCAAATTGATAAAAATGTTTGTAAATCCATAAAAATATCTCAATTGCAATTTTATCAAAAATTAATAAAATTGCACTAAATAAATGAAATTAATTGTGTATTGTTAGAGGATAGCATTGTGATGGTGTTTCGTCAATTTGTCGCCAAGTGGGACTGTCAGTTCTACATCACTTTTCTTAAACTTTGCTAAATTGACGGAAATTGATACAAACGATGCAAATCAATGAAATTAAATTCGTTTTTTTTGGAAGAGAGTACTGAAATGATGTTTCGGTAGCATTTGTCTGTCAGTCCAACCGTCCTACTTAGTAATACATTTAGCGAATTTTTAAAATGTCATCAAATTGATAAAAATGTTTGTAAATCCATAAAAATATCTCAATTGCAATTTTATCAAAAATTAATAAAATTGCACTAAATAAATGAAATTAATTGTGTATTGTTAGAGGATAGCATTGTGATGGTGTTTCGTCAATTTGTCGCCAAGTGGGACTGTCAGTTCTACATCACTTTTCTTAAACTTTGCTAAATTGACGGAAATTGATACAAACGATGCAAATCAATGAAATTAAATTCGTTTTTTTGGAAGAGAGTACTGAAATGATGTTTCGGTAGCATTTGTCTGTCAGTCCAACCGTCCTACTTAGTAATACATTTAGCGAATTTTTAAAATGTCATCAAATTGATAAAAATGTTTGTAAATCCATAAAAATATCTCAATTGCAATTTTATCAAAAATTAATAAAATTGCACTAAATAAATGAAATTAATTGTGTATTGTTAGAGGATAGCATTGTGATGGTGTTTCGTCAATTTGTCGCCAAGTGGGACTGTCAGTTCTACATCACTTTTCTTAAACTTTGCTAAATTGACGGAAATTGATACAAACGATGCAAATCAATGAAATTAAATTCGTTTTTTTGGAAGAGAGTACTGAAATGATGTTTCGGTAGCATTTGTCTGTCAGTCCAACCGTCCTACTTAGTAATACATTTAGCGAATTTTTAAAATGTCATCAAATTGATAAAAATGTTTGTAAATCCATAAAAATATCTCAATTGCAATTTTATCAAAAATTAATAAAATTGCACTAAATAAATGAAATTAATTGTGTATTGTTAGAGGATAGCATTGTGATGGTGTTTCGTCAATTTGTCGCCAAGTGGGACTGTCAGTTCTACATCACTTTTCTTAAACTTTGCTAAATTGACGGAAATTGATACAAACGATGCAAATCAATGAAATTAAATTCGTTTTTTTTGGAAGAGAGTACTGAAATGATGTTTCGGTAGCATTTGTCTGTCAGTCCAACCGTCCTACTTAGTAATACATTTAGCGAATTTTTAAAATGTCATCAAATTGATAAAAATGTTTGTAAATCCATAAAAATATCTCAATTGCAATTTTATCAAAAATTAATAAAATTGCACTAAATAAATGAAATTAATTGTGTATTGTTAGAGGATAGCATTGTGATGGTGTTTCGTCAATTTGTCGCCAAGTGGGACTGTCAGTTCTACATCACTTTTCTTAAACTTTGCTAAATTGACGGAAATTGATACAAACGATGCAAATCAATGAAATTAAATTCGTTTTTTTTGGAAGAGAGTACTGAAATGATGTTTCGGTAGCATTTGTCTGTCAGTCCAACCGTCCTACTTAGTAATACATTTAGCGAATTTTTAAAATGTCATCAAATTGATAAAAATGTTTGTAAATCCATAAAAATATCTCAATTGCAATTTTATCAAAAATTAATAAAATTGCACTAAATAAATGAAATTAATTGTGTATTGTTAGAGGATAGCATTGTGATGGTGTTTCGTCAATTTGTCGCCAAGTGGGACTGTCAGTTCTACATCACTTTTCTTAAACTTTGCTAAATTGACGGAAATTGATACAAACGATGCAAATCAATGAAATTAAATTCGTTTTTTTTGGAAGAGAGTACTGAAATGATGTTTCGGTAGCATTTGTCTGTCAGTCCAACCGTCCTACTTAGTAATACATTTAGCGAATTTTTAAAATGTCATCAAATTGATAAAAATGTTTGTAAATCCATAAAAATATCTCAATTGCAATTTTATCAAAAATTAATAAAATTGCACTAAATAAATGAAATTAATTGTGTATTGTTAGAGGATAGCATTGTGATGGTGTTTCGTCAATTTGTCGCCAAGTGGGACTGTCAGTTCTACATCACTTTTCTTAAACTTTGCTAAATTGACGGAAATTGATACAAACGATGCAAATCAATGAAATTAAATTCGTTTTTTTGGAAGAGAGTACTGAAATGATGTTTCGGTAGCATTTGTCTGTCAGTCCAACCGTCCTACTTAGTAATACATTTAGCGAATTTTTAAAATGTCATCAAATTGATAAAAATGTTTGTAAATCCATAAAAATATCTCAATTGCAATTTTATCAAAAATTAATAAAATTGCACTAAATAAATGAAATTAATTGTGTATTGTTAGAGGATAGCATTGTGATGGTGTTTCGTCAATTTGTCGCCAAGTGGGACTGTCAGTTCTACATCACTTTTCTTAAACTTTGCTAAATTGACGGAAATTGATACAAACGATGCAAATCAATGAAATTAAATTCGTTTTTTTGGAAGAGAGTACTGAAATGATGTTTCGGTAGCATTTGTCTGTCAGTCCAACCGTCCTACTTAGTAATACATTTAGCGAATTTTTAAAATGTCATCAAATTGATAAAAATGTTTGTAAATCCATAAAAATATCTCAATTGCAATTTTATCAAAAATTAATAAAATTGCACTAAATAAATGAAATTAATTGTGTATTGTTAGAGGATAGCATTGTGATGGTGTTTCGTCAATTTGTCGCCAAGTGGGACTGTCAGTTCTACATCACTTTTCTTAAACTTTGCTAAATTGACGGAAATTGATACAAACGATGCAAATCAATGAAATTAAATTCGTTTTTTTGGAAGAGAGTACTGAAATGATGTTTCGGTAGCATTTGTCTGTCAGTCCAACCGTCCTACTTAGTAATACATTTAGCGAATTTTTAAAATGTCATCAAATTGATAAAAATGTTTGTAAATCCATAAAAATATCTCAATTGCAATTTTATCAAAAATTAATAAAATTGCACTAAATAAATGAAATTAATTGTGTATTGTTAGAGGATAGCATTGTGATGGTGTTTCGTCAATTTGTCGCCAAGTGGGACTGTCAGTTCTACATCACTTTTCTTAAACTTTGCTAAATTGACGGAAATTGATACAAACGATGCAAATCAATGAAATTAAATTCGTTTTTTTTGGAAGAGAGTACTGAAATGATGTTTCGGTAGCATTTGTCTGTCAGTCCAACCGTCCTACTTAGTAATACATTTAGCGAATTTTTAAAATGTCATCAAATTGATAAAAATGTTTGTAAATCCATAAAAATATCTCAATTGCAATTTTATCAAAAATTAATAAAATTGCACTAAATAAATGAAATTAATTGTGTATTGTTAGAGGATAGCATTGTGATGGTGTTTCGTCAATTTGTCGCCAAGTGGGACTGTCAGTTCTACATCACTTTTCTTAAACTTTGCTAAATTGACGGAAATTGATACAAACGATGCAAATCAATGAAATTAAATTCGTTTTTTTGGAAGAGAGTACTGAAATGATGTTTCGGTAGCATTTGTCTGTCAGTCCAACCGTCCTACTTAGTAATACATTTAGCGAATTTTTAAAATGTCATCAAATTGATAAAAATGTTTGTAAATCCATAAAAATATCTCAATTGCAATTTTATCAAAAATTAATAAAATTGCACTAAATAAATGAAATTAATTGTGTATTGTTAGAGGATAGCATTGTGATGGTGTTTCGTCAATTTGTCGCCAAGTGGGACTGTCAGTTCTACATCACTTTTCTTAAACTTTGCTAAATTGACGGAAATTGATACAAACGATGCAAATCAATGAAATTAAATTCGTTTTTTTGGAAGAGAGTACTGAAATGATGTTTCGGTAGCATTTGTCTGTCAGTCCAACCGTCCTACTTAGTAATACATTTAGCGAATTTTTAAAATGTCATCAAATTGATAAAAATGTTTGTAAATCCATAAAAATATCTCAATTGCAATTTTATCAAAAATTAATAAAATTGCACTAAATAAATGAAATTAATTGTGTATTGTTAGAGGATAGCATTGTGATGGTGTTTCGTCAATTTGTCGCCAAGTGGGACTGTCAGTTCTACATCACTTTTCTTAAACTTTGCTAAATTGACGGAAATTGATACAAACGATGCAAATCAATGAAATTAAATTCGTTTTTTTGGAAGAGAGTACTGAAATGATGTTTCGGTAGCATTTGTCTGTCAGTCCAACCGTCCTACTTAGTAATACATTTAGCGAATTTTTAAAATGTCATCAAATTGATAAAAATGTTTGTAAATCCATAAAAATATCTCAATTGCAATTTTATCAAAAATTAATAAAATTGCACTAAATAAATGAAATTAATTGTGTATTGTTAGAGGATAGCATTGTGATGGTGTTTCGTCAATTTGTCGCCAAGTGGGACTGTCAGTTCTACATCACTTTTCTTAAACTTTGCTAAATTGACGGAAATTGATACAAACGATGCAAATCAATGAAATTAAATTCGTTTTTTTGGAAGAGAGTACTGAAATGATGTTTCGGTAGCATTTGTCTGTCAGTCCAACCGTCCTACTTAGTAATACATTTAGCGAATTTTTAAAATGTCATCAAATTGATAAAAATGTTTGTAAATCCATAAAAATATCTCAATTGCAATTTTATCAAAAATTAATAAAATTGCACTAAATAAATGAAATTAATTGTGTATTGTTAGAGGATAGCATTGTGATGGTGTTTCGTCAATTTGTCGCCAAGTGGGACTGTCAGTTCTACATCACTTTTCTTAAACTTTGCTAAATTGACGGAAATTGATACAAACGATGCAAATCAATGAAATTAAATTCGTTTTTTTGGAAGAGAGTACTGAAATGATGTTTCGGTAGCATTTGTCTGTCAGTCCAACCGTCCTACTTAGTAATACATTTAGCGAATTTTTAAAATGTCATCAAATTGATAAAAATGTTTGTAAATCCATAAAAATATCTCAATTGCAATTTTATCAAAAATTAATAAAATTGCACTAAATAAATGAAATTAATTGTGTATTGTTAGAGGATAGCATTGTGATGGTGTTTCGTCAATTTGTCGCCAAGTGGGACTGTCAGTTCTACATCACTTTTCTTAAACTTTGCTAAATTGACGGAAATTGATACAAACGATGCAAATCAATGAAATTAAATTCGTTTTTTTGGAAGAGAGTACTGAAATGATGTTTCGGTAGCATTTGTCTGTCAGTCCAACCGTCCTACTTAGTAATACATTTAGCGAATTTTTAAAATGTCATCAAATTGATAAAAATGTTTGTAAATCCATAAAAATATCTCAATTGCAATTTTATCAAAAATTAATAAAATTGCACTAAATAAATGAAATTAATTGTGTATTGTTAGAGGATAGCATTGTGATGGTGTTTCGTCAATTTGTCGCCAAGTGGGACTGTCAGTTCTACATCACTTTTCTTAAACTTTGCTAAATTGACGGAAATTGATACAAACGATGCAAATCAATGAAATTAAATTCGTTTTTTTGGAAGAGAGTACTGAAATGATGTTTCGGTAGCATTTGTCTGTCAGTCCAACCGTCCTACTTAGTAATACATTTAGCGAATTTTTAAAATGTCATCAAATTGATAAAAATGTTTGTAAATCCATAAAAATATCTCAATTGCAATTTTATCAAAAATTAATAAAATTGCACTAAATAAATGAAATTAATTGTGTATTGTTAGAGGATAGCATTGTGATGGTGTTTCGTCAATTTGTCGCCAAGTGGGACTGTCAGTTCTACATCACTTTTCTTAAACTTTGCTAAATTGACGGAAATTGATACAAACGATGCAAATCAATGAAATTAAATTCGTTTTTTTGGAAGAGAGTACTGAAATGATGTTTCGGTAGCATTTGTCTGTCAGTCCAACCGTCCTACTTAGTAATACATTTAGCGAATTTTTAAAATGTCATCAAATTGATAAAAATGTTTGTAAATCCATAAAAATATCTCAATTGCAATTTTATCAAAAATTAATAAAATTGCACTAAATAAATGAAATTAATTGTGTATTGTTAGAGGATAGCATTGTGATGGTGTTTCGTCAATTTGTCGCCAAGTGGGACTGTCAGTTCTACATCACTTTTCTTAAACTTTGCTAAATTGACGGAAATTGATACAAACGATGCAAATCAATGAAATTAAATTCGTTTTTTTGGAAGAGAGTACTGAAATGATGTTTCGGTAGCATTTGTCTGTCAGTCCAACCGTCCTACTTAGTAATACATTTAGCGAATTTTTAAAATGTCATCAAATTGATAAAAATGTTTGTAAATCCATAAAAATATCTCAATTGCAATTTTATCAAAAATTAATAAAATTGCACTAAATAAATGAAATTAATTGTGTATTGTTAGAGGATAGCATTGTGATGGTGTTTCGTCAATTTGTCGCCAAGTGGGACTGTCAGTTCTACATCACTTTTCTTAAACTTTGCTAAATTGACGGAAATTGATACAAACGATGCAAATCAATGAAATTAAATTCGTTTTTTTGGAAGAGAGTACTGAAATGATGTTTCGGTAGCATTTGTCTGTCAGTCCAACCGTCCTACTTAGTAATACATTTAGCGAATTTTTAAAATGTCATCAAATTGATAAAAATGTTTGTAAATCCATAAAAATATCTCAATTGCAATTTTATCAAAAATTAATAAAATTGCACTAAATAAATGAAATTAATTGTGTATTGTTAGAGGATAGCATTGTGATGGTGTTTCGTCAATTTGTCGCCAAGTGGGACTGTCAGTTCTACATCACTTTTCTTAAACTTTGCTAAATTGACGGAAATTGATACAAACGATGCAAATCAATGAAATTAAATTCGTTTTTTTGGAAGAGAGTACTGAAATGATGCTTCGGTAGCATTTGTCTGTCAGTCCAACCGTCCTACTTAGTAATACATTTAGCGAATTTTTAAAATGTCATCAAATTGATAAAAATGTTTGTAAATCCATAAAAATATCTCAATTGCAATTTTATCAAAAATTAATAAAATTGCACTAAATAAATGAAATTAATTGTGTATTGTTAGAGGATAGCATTGTGATGGTGTTTCGTCAATTTGTCGCCAAGTGGGACTGTCAGTTCTACATCACTTTTCTTAAACTTTGCTAAATTGACGGAAATTGATACAAACGATGCAAATCAATGAAATTAAATTCGTTTTTTTGGAAGAGAGTACTGAAATGATGTTTCGGTAGCATTTGTCGGTCAGTCCATCCGTCCTACATAGTAATACATTTAACGAATTTCCTTAATATCACCAAATTGATAAAAATATTTCTAAATCCATTAAAATATCATGGAATTGATAAAATTGCGCTTAATAAATGAAACTAATTGTGTTTTGTTAGGGGATAGTATTGTGATGATGTTTCGTCAATTTGTCGCAAAATGGGACTATCAGTTTTATAGTCCCACTTGGCGATAAATTTGGCGATTTTTTAAATTATGTAAACTAAACTTTTAAATTATGTATTTTAAATTATGTTTGGCGACATTTTCTTCAAATAAATTGAAGAAAATGTCGCCAAACCTTCCATGGAGATAGCATTATTCAGACGATATGATTTCCACCAATTTATTTGAAGCAAATGCTGCCTTGTCGTTTAGCAATGGATATAAATCCAATGTGTTATGCGGCATACGATTTTTATTAAATCTTTTCCGATTTGAATAATAAAGATATGTATCTATATAAATAAAAATGAAAATCTGTCTGTCTGTCTGTCTGTCTGTTTGTCCCATCATCACGGGAGAACGGCTGAACCGAATTTGATGAAATTTTGTGGGTAGCCTAGAAATAGCCCCACTTAAAATTTAGTCCATGTTTTGAGTTTCTATAGCCAGTGGTTCTCGAGATATTAGTAAAAAACGATATTTTCGTTTGTCTCATCATCACGGGAGAACGGCTGAATCGAATTTGATGAAATTTTGTGGATAGCCTTTAAATATCCCCTCATAAATTTAGCCCAAGTTTCGAGTATCTAAGACCAGGGGTTGTCGAGATATTAATGAAAAACGAAACTTTTTCTTAGGAGATCTCCTCTCTAACTCCGTGGTTTATCCAAACGAAAAGCTTGAAAATCGTTTGAAAGTGAATTAAAACTGTATCTCAGAGTTTGAGGGGAGATTTTTTGCACTAATTAGTCACTTTCTGAAAACATCAACTGTTTGAAACATGATTTAAATGGGAAATCTATCTCCTTGGTTTATATTATACAAGCTTTTACTGAAAAATGAAAAGTATAAAGAAATAAAAATGGCTATTAAATTTTGCATTTTATGAGGAAGATTCTATCTTATATCATGTTGCTCGGCAACGGAATGAAATTAAATGTGTTGTTAATATTTATTATTATTTTTTCTATTTGAATAATAAATAAATGGATGTAAAAATATATTTTTAAATGAACGGTTTGATTGTTCTTTTAACTATATAAATTTCCGACCGCGTACATGACTTTCATTTATTTTAGCAAACTGGTTTCCAGCTCATATATTGTGTTTAGCTAATACACTCATATATTGTGTTTACCCAATAAATTCATTTAGCCGATTGTTGAAGCAGAAAAAGATTAGAACGGATGTATCTTATAATACAATTTTAGTGTTTTCATTTAGTATATACAAACGAGATCAGGATATTTTATTCTTCAGATCTGCAAATTCAGAGCTACGAATTTAGCAGAATATCTCTAAATAACTTGGTAACTTCTCTTAAACTTTACCAAATTAGCGGAAATGTTTCCAAATTTATAAAATTGGCGCAAATCAATGATTTGTTTTTTAGAATAGAGTACTGAAATGATGTTTCGGTAGCATTTGTCGATCAATCCATCCATCCTACTTAGTAACACATTTAACGAATTTGTTTAATATCACGAAATTGATAAAAGTATTTGTGAGTCCATAAAAATATCCTGGAATTGATAAAATCGCGCTTAATAAATGAAAATAATTGTATTTTGTTAGGGGATAGTATTGTGATGATGTTTCGTCAATTTGTCGCAAAATGGGTCTATCTGTTCCACAGTCCCACTTGGCGATAATTTTGGCGATTTTTTAAGTTATCGCTAAATTGACTAAAATGTCGCCAAACCTTCCATGGAGATCGCATTATTCAGACGATATGATTTCCATCAATTTATTTGAAGCAAATGGTATCATGTCGCTTAGCAACGGATCCAATGTGTTACGCCGCATACGATTTTATATTAAATCTTTTCCGATTTGAATAATAAAGATATGTATATAAAATAAATGTCATTAGCATTGCATTTTTGACTGGATAATATCAATTACGGTCTTCAGGTTTAAACATTCTTATAATTGATATTTTCGGGGACTGTTGATTCAGGGATTATTGATATTTTCAAGTTATTATGCCATTGTTTTATTATGACGAAAATTGTTGAAAGTCATATATAGTACTTTGAACGAGTAATCTTCTACAAATGCATTATATCTTCTAATCTATGAGTATATAAGTAGTACAGGTATATTGGAATATATTTTGTTATATATTGGCATACATTGGAATCAATTACGCCTTCTGGTATAAAGATTACGGGGATTATTGATATTTCCAATTTATTACGTCATCTCTTTTATTTTGGCAAATATTTTTGAGACTCATATTGTAATACGGGTAATCTTCTACTAGCACACTGGCATATTTTCTAATCTGCGACAATATAAGTAGTACGGGGTTGCATATATTGATACAATTCCTTTTTTTTTTTTTGTAAATTTGCTTACAAAAGGGGCCAGGATGTTTTATTCTTCAGATCTGCCCGTGAAGATAATTTTGCATAGTGAGAACAGATATTCTTAAACTTCTCTTTAGGAGCAATAAATTTAATATTTTAACAGAATTTGCACATGATTGCGAATTATAAGTTTCTTCATATTATATATTCCGTACGAAGAACGGGTATGCTGCTAGTATAAAATAAATTTCATTGACATTGCATTTTTGACTGGATAATATCAATTACGGTCTTCAGGTTACACATTTTTATTATTGATATTTTCAGGGATTATTGATTCAAGGATTATTGATATTTTCAAGTTATTATGCCATTGTTTTATTATGACAAAAACTGTTTAAACTCATATACGAGTAATCTTCTACAAATGCACGGGTATATCTTCTAATCTACGAGAATATAAGTAGTACAAGTATATTGGCATATATTTTGATATATACGGCATATATTATGATAATCAATTACGACCTTTTGGTATAAAGTTTACGGGGATTATTGATATTTTCAATTTATCATGTCATCTGTTTTATTTTGGCAAAGATTTTTGAGACTCATATTGTAATACGGTTAATCTTCTAAAAACTGTTTAAACTCATATACGAGTAATCTTCTACAAATGCACGGGTATATCTTCTAATCTACGAGAATATAAGTAGTACAAGTATATTGGCATATATTTTGATATATACGGCATATATTTTGATATGATAATCAATTACGACCTTTTGGTATAAAGTTTACGGGGATTATTGATATTTTCAATTTATCATGTCATCTGTTTTATTTTGGCAAAGATTTTTGAGACTCATATTGTAATACGGTTAATCTTCTACTGACACACAGGCATATATTCTTATCTGCGACAATATAAGTAGTACGGGGATATATATATATATATATATATATATATATATATATATATATATATATATATATATATATATATATATATATATATATATATATATATATATATATATATATATATATATATATATATATATATATATATATATATATATATATATATATATATATGTGTGTGTGTGTATATATATATATATATATATATATATATATATATATATATATATATATATATATATATATATATGTGTGTGTATATATATATATATATATATATATATATTCGCATATAATTTTAGTGCATTCATTTTGGCATATATTGGAATCAATTACGGGTTTATTGATATTTTCAATTTATACATGTAATCTACTAATACAGGTTATATCTTCTAATATTCGAGTATATAAGTAACACGGGTCCCATACAAATTTAGCGCATTTATTTTGCATATATTGATTCAATTTCATATTTTTTGTATATTTGCTTTCAAAAGGGGCCAGGACGTTTTATTCTTCAGATCTGTCTGTGAAGATAATTTTGCATAGTAAGAACAGATATTCTTGAACTTCTCTTTAGGAGCAATAAATTTAATATTTTAATATAATTTGCACATGATTGTGAATTATAAAATTTCTTTATATTATATACTCCGTACGAAGAACGGGTATGCTGCTTGTATAAAATAAATTTCATTGACATTGTAATTTTACTGGACATTTTTTACTGGATAATATCGATTACGGTCTTCAGGTTTAAACGTTATTATTATTGATATTTTCAGGGATTATTGATTCAGAAATTATTGATATTTCAAGTTATTATGCTATTTTTATGGAAATTGTTTTATTATGGAAAAAATTTTTGAAACTCATATATTGTACGTTGTACGAGTAATCTTCTACAAATACAAGGGTATATCTTCTAATCTACGAGAATATAAATAGTGCAGGTATATTGGCACATATTTTTATATATATTGGCATATATTGGAATCAAATACGACCTTCTAGTATAAAGATTACGGGAATTATTGATATTTTCAATTTATTACGTCATTTGTTTTATTTTGGAAAATATATATAGAGGGGTAGTGCCACTCCGGGGCAGTGCCACTCAACTTAGACCGGAACCAAGTGGGGACGACATCCACAGGAACCGATCCCTCCTTCTCCTATCATCAACCTCTGGGTTGAAGTTTCGAAAGCATGGATTTCTTGTGCCATTACTCTATAGACATAGGGATAGTTCGGATAGCGCCGGAAATCGAACTTAGTTCCTTCGGGTGCCATCCCTGTGCCTTAACCGCCGCTCTTAGATGCTGTTATCCTTTTTTCTTTATTGCTCAAGCCTTCCAGTTCACCCAACGGGTGAAGAGCAGTAAATGCTGTTACCTGCAATCAGGGAACGTGCTTTAATGATAACCCTGAAGGTTCTTTAATGATAACCCATCGCATAATTAGGTACATAATATAAACAATATTCTCATAGAGGGCCCTAAAACGGATTTATCCCCAATGGACCCCAAAATGTTTATCCGCCACTGAAAGCACTCTTTTAAGTAAGGACCCGACTTAGTGAAATTGGGACTCAATGGCCCCCTTCACCTCTCGACTGATAAGAAATGTACAAAAATATTTAAAAAAAATAAAAATGCTTTCTATAAAACGGTATACAAAATGAAGTTCTTACATATTTTAAAGAAATTGGAATCATTGACAACTTTCTTATCGTAGTCAAAGCCAAGCATAGTCTAGACAGTGAATTAGTGGAATTAATTATAATACCCTATATATTCGATAGCAAGATTTTGTTTCGGGAAGCAATCATTAATTTTTCGTCGTTATAATTGCTTAATTTGCCTCCTCCCCTCCTCTAAAGCGCTGGCGCGGGGCAGCTGCCTTGCCTTAGTTAGGTCCTTACTCTTTTCAACAACAAAAAAACAAGAAAGATCAATCATGCATAAGCATTGATTATGAAACACTTTCCAACTGAAATGTAATTTCATTTAAAAATTTCTAAAATGTGATACATTCAGTGGTGATATCTTTTACATTATCACAGTACTACAGTAATTTATTATACTTAAATATTTAAAACTGTATCGAAATATATATCATCTGATTCTTTATGCAAAATCAATGAATATTTCATTCATATAACTTGTATTCCAGACTCCAGAGCTAAATAATTTTGCGTGAAAAAAATTCAGCAATTCTTATGTAATTCATCTTAAAATCGCTTGAGATATTTGCATTCTGCATAAGTTAAAATTAGGCTTCGTTGAAGAAATAATAAAAGTTTAGGGATCATTTAAAATCACAACTATTGTAATTGCATAGGAACGGAATTTAGATACACAGATAATATATGTGTGTATGTGTATGTACTCAAAGTATTGGAATCGTGCCGAAGATCGGAACTCGAATTTTCAAAGGATCTACACGTTTTGGGACTTCTAGAACACGAAAATACTATTTTTAGGAAGACGTCTGTGTGTGTAAGGGTGTATCTGTGTATGTTTCTGCGTGTCTGTGAGGATATTACATCCACTCTAATTGAAAAACTAATGGACCGAATTTCATACAATTTGGTGGGTATGTTTTTTGTGGGAAATCCTGATGTTCATTAGATTATAGTGCGATTCGTAATAAAAGAATCTGCCTTCTTTGCGAAATGGCCGCAGAAATTGCCTTTATCCACTCTAGGTAAAAACTAAAGGAACAAATTTAACAAAAATTGGTGTATAATATTTCCATAACCTACAAGTGATTTATATACCAAATTTAACAAAATTTAGTATATAAATCATTTGTAGGTTATTCTAGTACAATTCAGGAGAAAGGAACGGGCTATTTTTGCAAATGGCCCGCAAAAATCGTTATATATAAAAATAAAAGACTACGTGTGCTCAATTATATCAATTAAATTCCTATTTTATACGTGATTTTTGACAACAAAAAGAATAAGACTAACCCCATTACTCTAGGACTAGCCGTTCTTGAGACATTCTAGTCTTTTCGCGTTTTCGCTACGTCACCTTTGACAATAAGTCCAGCTATCAAATGAGAACCAAATTTAAGTTTAACGTGCAAATTCAATGTCATTTAAAATACTTATGGTTGTTATTTTGTGCAGATAAACTCAAATTATTATTGAAGAAATAAAGAGAACGAATATGAGTCTGCAGGGAAAGACATGTGCTGTCCACATCAGAATTTTTAACAGTATTACAACAATGATTTATAGAAGTGAACGGATATTATTTTCAGGCCATTTCGAAAAAAATGTATGATCTATATTTAAAGATCCATCAAATTTTTGTCGAATAAAATGTTCAACAAATTTAAGCTGTGTACCAAATTTTAACTCTCTAGGACGTAGGAAAGTGCTTATAAAATGCCATCAAATAAGTATATCATGAAGAGTTATATAAAATTTTAAAAAAATGAAAAATTGTTATCTACCAAATTTATTTTCAAATGTGAAGCCGCTCTCATATGCAAATTAATTAAACATTTGGAAATATATTTATTATAAAATATATCTCTCTTTTCTTTCTGGAGGATATCCCAAAGTCAGAATTTAATTGAATTTGTTTGTTTTCCCTATATTAAATAATTTTTAATTAAAAAACTACTTAACATATTTTACTGAATTTTTTTTTATATATTCTATGGGATAATGTAAATATTTCCAAAAAATTTCGAAGCAATTCGTGAATTTTAAATTTACTTAAAAAATGTTTGAAAAATTAGGTCCCATAGGGTTCAATGTATTTAATTTTTTCAACCCGGGTTCAATAAAAAACTAATTGGGTGATATTATTTATTTATATTCCCATAGGTCCCACAGACCGTCTGAAAAACATACTAAAATTTCATTTTGATAAAGTCATTTTTACGGCAGTTATCGTGCTAACGGACAGACAGACAGAATGAACAAAGTCATAAACACTTTTCAACTTTGTTGTAAAGTGTTAAAAAAAGAAAAAACAGCTATATGTTTGTATCATATAGAACTTTAAAAAAAATTGCTCAACTAAATATATCTTGAACGAATGGTTGCAAACCCACAATTTTAATTTAAAAAATACTTCAAACAAGTCGGGCTTTCAGACTACGACATTTTTGGCCATGTGACACGTTTCAGTAAAAAGTGCAAAATGTAACTTATTGCAAGTCCTCAACAAAAGAAGTTCCATTTATCAAACTGTTCCTTATTGATTTAAAGATATTTAAAAAAAAAAAATTCCAGTTTACAAATATGCAAAATTGCCCGTTAAACAATTACCAAAGTTATAGGACTATAACTACCTCTAACCCGATCAAAAGAGACATAATTTCAGCAATCGTATGAAAATTGAATTTCATTAGATAAAATGTGCATTCAAAAACACCTGCGTACCTATCTTTAGCAAAAGTTAAATAACTTTTTTAACAAACTTTGCAAGAAAATTTTTGAAAAATCTGTGTTGCTGTTACAAATAATTGCAATTATAGCATGTTACCCTCCATTTTAAAAGGCTTAGAAAAGTATGTCGATGAATACCAGGTTAAACAATATACCCCCTTGAGGGGCAAATTGTTCCCCCGAGGTGCGAATAAAGTCACGAACACAAAAATTGTAAGGCGACCATTTTTCACTACAACGATTGTAACTGAAATTTGTGAAATTTGAGCCATAAATAACCCTTTTTATGCATAATTATGTCAATTCTGCTGTCATGCTAAGGAAATATAAAATTATGAATAAATTTAAGTTTTCGTTTAAATTTCCAAAATATTCTATTTAGTTCTAGATTTTTCGATAACAAAATATATCGTGTACACAAGAAAGCGATCACAGACGAACAGATGAACATCACTATAAACATATTCAAAACGTGTTCAGGAGGTCTTAAAACATATATTGGCATCACAATCTCGAAATCGAAAATTTTCGTGAAAACAATACTTTCTCTATATACGGGGTGATTCATAAAAGGTGGACCAAATTTTACGAAGTGGTAGTACACACCAAACCAAGCAAAGTTAACGGCCGAACCGTGCTGAAAACACCCGTTCTCGTTAGATCACCGAAGTCAAGCAGCATCGGGCGCGGTTAGTACTTGGGTGGGTGACCACCTGGGAACACCGCGTGCTGTTGGCACATTTCGGGCGCGGTAGCTCGGTGGTTTTCGCGCTGGATTTGCACGCTGCCACAACTGTCGCCGTGTTCATGCGGAGTACGATCACGTTAAACATGTGGGTTCGTAAGTCCTTCCGAGAGGTTGGTGGTAAGGGAAGGAGGGTATGGTCCCTGTGGATGCCTCCCCCACTGGGTTCCGGTCTAAATTGGGTGGCACTTCCCGGCCGTCCAAACAGTTACCTTACACCTTTTCTGGTAGGTCGGACGGTCTGGGTCTCAAACTCAAACACCAAACCAAGTATTTTTCAGCATAGTTTACCGGATCGGAAATAAAACATAAAGGCGCCAATGGGAGCTTAATCGTGCAACCGATGAGGTCAGGCGAAAACAATATGACTTAGAAGTTATAAAATGACATTTAATAAACAATGATGACAGTAATGGTTCAAAAGAGCGATCTCCAACCTGAATGCACATCTCACAGCGGCGATGGAAGGATTGGCGAACTCTCTTGAACAGACCGGGCATGTCGCGCACTTCGGTAGCAGCGGTCGAAATTCTGGGACGAGTTCCTCTTTAGATTCAAGGGGAGTGTCATAGACGAGATTCTTGAGATATCCCCACAAAAAGAAGTCAAGACATTACACATCGGGCGATCGGCCTCTCAAAAGTTGGAGCTGCGAATAACTGCTGCAAACCGATAAGGCCGTACATTCGGTATTACGAAAATTTTCATAAGGGTTATTCTTCTTCCCCAGATGGAATTTGCATACGCGCTTTTTTTCTTCAACCAAAAAATAACAACCAGAATGACGCTTTTAAGTTTGCGAAGCGGCCTCTTCCCCACGAATAAGCACCCTGTAACGCCTTTACGTTTCATTTCCGACCCGGTAAACTATGACGAAAAATGCTTGATTTAGTGTATACTACCAACTCGAAAAGTTTGGCCCATCTTTTTTTAACCACTTTGTTTATATTAATGTATTCTATATAGTACGAGAAAGTAAAAATTTGCTTGACTAACTGCGGGCTATGTAAAAACAAATTTTATAATTGAATTCATTTTTCTAGGGGGGGGGCGTATAAAAAGTTACATTTT
This sequence comes from Amaurobius ferox, assembly GCA_951213105.1. Classification (NCBI taxonomy): domain Eukaryota; kingdom Metazoa; phylum Arthropoda; class Arachnida; order Araneae; family Amaurobiidae; genus Amaurobius; species Amaurobius ferox. Next base: position 12,819,534 of record OX578135.1, read on the forward strand.
ATACTGTTTCACTAAAAGGTATCACGTGATCAAAATTTGCATACGATGATAGTCAACTTTAATTAAAACATTTCTTAAATCGGTACCAATGGTCTATGACCAATCGTTTGTTGTGCTTACCTTTTGAAGCATTGTGTATATAAGAACATAAAAATAATTTTTCTCAAATTTAGTGGTTTTAGCGATACTGCGTTTCTAATTGTGACTGCAATATATCACTATAAAGCTTTAGGACCTGCATATGTATTTAACCCGGCTGGAATATCAATAAATAACATAGGAATATCTAAAGAACTATGTTATGGGCATGTGGATATAATTACAGTCCCCTCAGCATCAAAGTAGCTCATTATCTTCTTTTCAGACTTTGTCAACAAAACTTCGCTAACAACATTTCCGTGCAATAATGTCACCGCCTTTGTCCCATCAAAAATCTCTCTCCGCAAACAAAATCTGTTATGCAGATCTATACAATGCCGGCAGAAGCTGGAGGCAATCACACCCTGTCAACCAGACGTCATACGTCAAACATCCATGCGGCCATGAGTGTCCTGCTGCATGGCTTTAGGACTGGAGTCGATAAGTGTTACATACAGGAAATACCTTTTAACTCGGCGTCTGCAGCATTAAAGTATAACCTGCACATATCACTTCCGACCTGCTGGCTGTGATTTGCTGTATGACCTGTCACGCAATAAAGAGTGTATGCATGAAACTATTATGCAAATATCGGAGGGAAGTTGCAGGCAGGTATGTTGGAAAGGACGGTCCTCAAATTATGGAATGATTCTGGCACAAAACGGTTTATGGTATTTAAATCAAGCTCAGACGGGTGAAAACAAAGAATAATGTTTTTATGTAGACCTGCAACGAATATTCGGTTAGTATTCAGTGCTAGTATTTAAATCTGTCAAACAGAGGGGATTTAACACTCTTAAATAATTAAGTCGCATTTTTTTTTTAATAAATTTTATTTTGCAACTATGTATGGTGCAGCGATGTATGGCGCTTAGCGTAGAAAATATTTGCCTTAATCGAAAATTGGCTCAGTTAGTTTCTACCCCGTGGTTGATACTATAAGTGTGCAAAAATTCAGTCTCCTAGGTTCCCAGGGGGCGTCTTGGGGGTCATAAAAGACTCTTCGAAAAAATCGCTCTCTCCGTCCCTGGAGAGTCTGGAACGATTTTTCGAAACCCACCCATTTTTTCTGTTCATTAGGTTTTGTACCGGGAACAACAATATAATACGTCTGCAAAGAGTCATCCTTCTAAATCACTGAAAAGTCTTAAAAAAAGTTTCGAGACATACCCCTATTTTCTTCGGCCACCTGGGGAGAATCGAAATTTCAGCCCCGATAGGCTATATCCTGTAGTTGATGATTGAAGTATCCAAAGATTCAACTTTTTAAGCCACTGTGTAGTCTTCTGATGGTATCTAGAAACATCTCAGAATTAGTTGATTCTTAATAACTTTTATTTTGTCTTCTACATTATACAAATTTCCAAGTTGTCCTACTTCCGAAATCAGCTTTTCTGTAAAAGAAGAATTCTGACGTTAGAACAAAAAAACGATAATTTCGGGACAAAGAAAAAAAAGAAAATAAGTTTTTCAAGCACTTATTCGGTGATTTTGCAGCGATCTTGGACAGATAAAATATTTTTGAGCGGCCTGGATAAAGCTAATTTATCGTTGATTCTGTTTTTGTACTGTGCATTTTTAAATCACCTCAATTTGCTAAAATTTAAAAAAGGCGTATATCAATAAGATTTGTTCTAGCTGATAGAAGGGGTTGCATTAATATTGTTAGGAAAAATTGCATATAAAACAACAATTTAAATTATATATTTAAAATGGTTAATTATTTTATTTCACTTAATTTTGATTTCGTGGGCCGATTTATGTTTCCCCCTTTTCTCCAAACCCTGATCAGAGCCACATCAACTGATACATCACCTAAATCCCCGATTTCTTAAACGCAGCTTTATCTATGTACATTGCACACACACACACACGCGCGCGCGCCCGCGCGCACGTATAGATGCCATACATAAATAGTCGATTTCTGTCCTAGTGGGCATGAAACATGCAAGTTTATCGTTACATTCAAATTCGAATTTCGTTATATAGCACCCGCCTATAGGGGACGTTCCCCAAAGTTAGGAGTGCACTTCCATTGCAGATAACTGCATCCATTTTGTGCTTATTGATCGCTTTGAAAACGTCCTTATATGCGGATTTTGGGAGTATGAACTTGACCGTTGCAGCCTCGTGCAACTTAAACTCGATCATTAAGAAATTTGAAGTCAGCTGCGTTGTAGAACTGAATTTTTCGATTTCGAAGTTGGCAAACAAGCAGTGTTTTATTTCAGACATACATCTGGGGGAAATGAAGATGATGAACAGAAAATGTGTACCCTGGAAATTTATTCACCTCCCCCCACCTCCCGTACAGACAGTACTGAAAGAAACACTACAAACAAGTTTTCTTGCTGTTGTTGCAGCTATTTAATGCTGACGAGTGAATAAGACGCGTGAAACCGGTCCATGAATGTTGTTGTCAGCAATAGAAGCGCAATCTCATTACAGTACTTCCTTTACACAAGTATAAAAAATCTATTTACTCTTTGCCATGCAAGCAATCAACCACGTCGAGGGAGGGGGGTATTTTGGGTCTTGTTTCGCGTGAGTAACTGCCCCCCAATCTAAGCACCGGTGACACAGTGCGTGACCCGTAGCCTGGCACGTGTCACCTGTAATCACGGGTGACGCCGACACTGTAATCACAGTCAACGGGACGGGGGCAGGTCATTAGTGATATTCATTGGTATCATATTCGTATTTATTACCAGCTTGTATCTATGTAATCGATGCGGAATAGAGATAGGAATAAATTGTCAGTAAATACGCGCACGTGGTGTTACAGAAACTGGGAGCTAGCTCAAAGTGTGTTGGAACAACCTGGTTTTACAGGTAATTTGAAGAAAACTGGTAAACTTTGTCATATAGACAAAGAAAATCTATGGAAACATGAGCAGGGCTATCTCGGGGACAAAGCAGAGGTCATTCATAGTCGGTATTTCCTGAAAGAAACATTGACTATGAATGAATTTTTAGATATTAGATAAAAAAAAAAACTGTGGTTATACAACCAGGACCGGATTATTTACTGGGAGAAGAGAGTTTCGAACTCGGTAATATTTTTCTTACAAGCAAATGTTTCTCTCCAAAATATTGCAGACCAGGGAAACCCAAAATTCTATGCCAGAACCCGGTGATTCTTTCAGGTATACCTTCGGGGGGAGGGCGAAGCCCCCCCCCCCCCGGAGACATTTTATGTTAACCTAGTTTCTATTTATGTGACAGCATTTAGATATATTTATATAGAGCAAATAGAAAACGTGACCGCCTAATATCTCATTCGCCCCCCCCCCCCGGTCAAAAGTCCTGAAAGAAACACTACCAGAACCAGTGAAAAAACTAACATAATTAATCCGTATTTATTTTTGAACTTGCAAAACAACATAAATAAAAAGTCAGATAATCAATTTTTCGGATTACTACCTAATTCTTGGATTTGTGACATTTTACTGCAGTTATTGTTCAGATGGGGGGGGGGGGGGAAGCGTTTCATGAAAAGCCGTTTGGGGCCCCAGAAAATCTCGGGACGCATAGATTGTATGTAAGTTGTTTGCGGTGAAAACTCCTGCACTATATTTTGGATTGGGGAAGAACACAATGTAAATTATTATTTAGATTCAATCTCAAATCTTGGATGTTAATTATACCATTTTAAAATAAGCTCCTATATATAAGGATTGCATTTTCTGATCTTACTGTATGGTTTATTACTGTGCAGTTAAATATTTATCAAATTAAATAATTTTCAACCCCAATATTGATCCCAGCACAGTGACCTATATTTTTGGAAGCAGGAGTTCAGAATGTATAAAAGCTCTTCAGCCACATGTCAAAATTATTTTTTTAAAGAAAATGCGATTTTTACCCCTATTCTGGAGGTTTTCGAAAATATTTTAAAATCTATCGAATTTTCCGAAAGTTTCCCGCTACTCCTCGGATCGAATGCAATATGTTTAAGGAAAACCGCGAAGTACTAAGCGAATTATTGGCTTCTGAAAGGGAGAAACATACTAACAAACGGTTCAGTTTTTGTTAGTAAGAATAATTATATTGCATGACTTACATATGTTGAAGCCATGCTCTTTAAAACATCAGAAATATAAAGGATAAGTCTGAAACCGTCGCGGTAAAAAATATCAATATTATTTTAAATTTGTTTATTTTTCTGAAAGTTATTATAGGCAGGCATATAGGAATTTATATTAAATTCATCCTCGAATTTTCAATACATGTTACAAAATAACTGAGTTACATATAAACTAAGAATAATGGTATTTTTCTCAAATTATTCATTAGATTAATTTTTATATATAGACATGTTTTGTGAACAAGGTTATTTTTTATGTCGCATGAAATTTTAATTCGAATAAAATATGATGCGTGTAGGGCGTTTCAATGAATTTTGCCACACCCACAAGCTTCCGGTAACACATTAAGCAGCTATATGCCTTCGAGTTAGTCGTGTGGTCTGGGTCTTCTGCACCCACAAGCTTGCCGACCGCCCATTTTGCTGCTCCATGTCCTCGGACGAGTCGGGCGGCCTGGGCTTTTGACACCCACAAGCTTTCATCCCAGCCGTCCAAACAATTACCGTACACCCTTCTGGGAGGTCGGGCTGTCTGGGTCTCAACAACAAAACCCACAAGCTTAACAAGAAAGATCAATCATGCTTAAAGCATTGATTATGAAACACTTTCCAACTTCAATACAATTTTATTTAAACATCTCTAAAATGCAATACATTCCTCGGTAATATTTTAAAACTTATCACAAAACTACATTAATTTATTATATTTGAAAACTTAAACCTTCATCGAAAAAAATGAACTTCATTCAAATAACGGCATTGAAATATAAATTGCCTGGTTTAAACATCTCTAAAATGCGATACATTCCTCGGTAATATTTTTAAAATTAACATAATACTACGATAATTTATTATATTTGAAAACTTCATCGAAAACAACTGAAATTCATTCAAAAGACGTCATAGAAAAAATAACTCTGTAAAAACACTCTCTCTGTAAAAACAGCATTTCATTCATAACATTTTCCCATTCATTTCATTCATCACTATACTATAATAATTTATTTTATTTAAAAATTAAGACCATGGAGTTACAAGTAATTAAACTCTATGCTTAAAATTTCATCGAAAAAAATCGTCCTTCTGTAAAATCAATGAATATTTCATTCATATCAGCTATGCAGACTCCGTGAGCTAAATAATTTTGCGTTAAAGAAACACAGCGATTCAATACAAAATACAGCAATAAAGAAATACAACTCATTCTACATATTTTGCTGTTTACATTTTACATAAGTGAAAAAAAAGGCTTCGTTGTAGAAATAATCAAATTTGGATGATCATTTAAACTCAAATATATTGTAATTGCGTTGTTTCAGTATGTAGATGCACAGAATTTAAGCAAAAATAAAGCAGTTTTAGAACGAATACAACACTCAATATGAATTAAAAAGAACTTTAAAAATCACGATTTTGAGACAAGATGGATGCCATATTTCATTTTGAAGTGGGTCACGTGATCTTTTCATATCATGGTCGCGTGATCGCTTCATATAAGAGGTGTAATTATCATTTTAATTTTTATTTTAAAAACTACTGAATATATTTTGCTGAATTTTTTTTTTATATTTTATGGAATATTTTAATATTACCTAAAATTTTCGAAGCAATTTGTGAATTATAAATCCCCTTAAAAAATGTTTGAAAAATAGGTCACGTAGGGTTCAATGTATTTCATTTTTTCAAACCGGGTTCAATCCAAAACTAATTGGGTGATATTATTTATTTATATTCCCATAGGTCCTACAGACCGTCTGAACAACATACTAAAATTTCATTTTGATTAAATCATTTTTACGGCAGTTATCGTGCTAACGGACAGACAGACAGAATGAGAGTATTGTTTTTAAAGCACTGCATATATGTAGCAAATGATAAAAAGAAATATATTATTTATCTGCTAATTTATTTAATTAATTTTAATAATTTGATGGTTTAAGGTTAAAAAAAATCAAAATGATCAATTTTGAAACTGTAAAGGCTGGAGAATGGCTAATTCACAAGGCATAGCATTGATAATAGTATTCTAAGTCATCCAAGGTCTCAATTCTCAACTTGGCATTGTATTGAGAGCTGTTAAAATAATGGACGTGATTCCTTCCGATTCTGTTTCTGAAAATACGAAACAGATATTCCGCAATAAAGTCAAAAGGTAACACACAAAATAATTGATTTTTTATATATCAACGCATTGTGGTTTTAAAATTTAACTTTAATAACAAGAAAGATCAATCATGCATAAACATTGATTATAAAACACTTCCCAACTAAAATGCAATTTTATTTAAACATTTCTAAAATGCGATACATTCAGCGATGATATATTTTAAATTATCACAGTACTACAGCAATTTATTATATTTGAAAACTTAAAACTTTATTGAATGAAATTAACTTTATTCGAATGACGACATTGAAATACAAATTGCCTGGTTTAAGCATCTCTAAAATACGATACATTTAGCGGTAATATTTTTAAAATTATCACTATATTACAATAATTTATTATATTTGAAAACTTAAAACTTTATCAAAAAAATGAACTTTATTCAAATGACGTCATCGAAATATAAATCGTCTGGCTTTCTATGTAAAAGCAATGACTATATTTCATTCATATCATTTTTATTCCAGACTCCAGAGCTAAATAATTTTGTGTTAAAAAAATTCAGCAATTCTTATGCAACTCATCTTACAACCACTTGTTTACATTCTGCATCCATTAAAATTAGGCTTCGTTGTAGAAATAATCAAAGTTTGATGATCATTTAAACTCAAAAATATTGTAATTGCGTTGGTGCAGAAAACAGATGCTCAGAAAATACAGCAAAAATAAGTCGGTTTTAGGACGGATGAAACACTAAATATAAATTTGAAAGAACTATAAAAATCACGATTTTTTCTCTGGTAAAAAAAAGATGGACGCCATTTTTTATTTTGCAGTAGGTCACGTGATCTCTTCATATTATATGGGTGTGATTATTATTTTAATTTGTATTTAAAAAATCTACCTAACATATTTTGCTGAAATTTCGTTATATATTTTATGGGATAATTTGAATATTTCCTGAAATTTTCGAAGCAATTTGTGAATTTTAACTTTGCTTCAAAAATGTTTGAAATATTAGGTCCCATAGAGTTAAATTTATTTCATTTTTTGAACCCGGGTTCAATCCAAAACCAATTGCGTGACATTATTCATTTACATTCCCATATGTCCCACAGACCGTACAATAAAATTAATAAAATAATAATAAAATTAATAAAATTTCATTTTGATACAGTCGTTTTTACGGCAGTTATCGTGCGGACAGACAGAATGAACAAAGTCATAAACACTTTTCAACTATGTTCTAAAGTGTTAAAAAGTCGGATAATCGATTCTTCGGATAACAGTTTCTAGAGTTGTGACATTTTACTGCAATTATTGTTCAGATGGGGATGGGGGCGTTTCATGAAAATTCGTTTATGACCCGAGAAAATCCAGGGACTGTTAGGTTGTATGTAAGTTGTTTGCTGTGAAAACTCGCGTCTATATTTTGGATTGGGAAGAACACAATGTAAATTATTATTTAGATTCTATCTCAAATATTGGATGTTAATTAAACCATTTTAAAATACGCCCCTATATATAAAGATTGAAGTTTCTAGTCTTACTGTATGGGATCCATTTATAAATAATTTTCAACCCCGAGTTCGATTACCGGCTCGGTGATCAAAGCACAGTGACCATATATTTTTGAAAACAAGAGTTCAAAATCTATAAAAGCTCTTCGGCCACATATCAAAGTTGTTTTTTAAAGAAAATAAGTTTTTGTAGGTCAGGTACTATTTTTACCCCTATTCTGGAGATTTTTCGAAAAAATTTTAAAATCTATCGAAATTTCCCGCTAATTCTCGGATCGAATGCCGGTTGTTTAAGGAAAACCGCGAAGTACTAAGCCAATTATTGGCTTCTGGAAGGGGGAGACGTACTGACAAATGTTTTAGCTGTGAATAGTAAGAATAATTATGTTACGTGACCATAGCTGCTAACTTATTTGGAGTAAAAATCAGAAGATTTTTGAAAAAAAAATCAGAATAGCGCGTAAAATGAGTTTTACGGAACAAATCGAGATAAATCTGATTTTCAAAGGACACAATGTAAATAATGCACAAATATGTGAAACACACAACTGTTTTGAGATCTCTTTGGAAACAGTTGTATGCATGTTCATTTGTACATTATTTACATTGTATCCTTCATCTCTCAAAATATTTTGACAGAAAGTTACGTTATGTAATGATGATATAATTCGTTATGTAATGATGAAAAATGATATAATTCTATTATATTTAGAAAATGCAAGTTTGACAATTGCGTTTAAGAACAGGGTTGTTTAAATACATGGGCAAATTTAATTTTAACACATTCCTTTATATTAATTCTAAACTATGATTTTGTTATCTATAATAACTCATGCTTTTATTTTGTCAGTTTTGTTGAAATTAAATCATTACAATAGTCAGGATTTATAAACTTAATTTCACAAAAAAAAATTATTTTACAATTGGGAAGACACAAATTTTTTGTTCTTAAACTGCAGTATATTTTTAAACACATTCATAAAATTATCATGTATTATTAAAATGTGCATTGTCTAGTGTCTACACATAAATAAAAATTGGTGGCAGTATATTTTAAAGAAAATGTTTATTTTGTTCAAAATATCTTTTCATAAAAATGTGGCAGAAAGGGCTTCAGATAGAAAAAGATTGAATTTCATGATCGTACTATTTATATGAAAATAATTAAAAAATTAACTTTTATAATCAACCAAACTATGAAAATAAGCTACTTTAGTCCAGTTAATGTGCAACAATAAGGAGAAGGAGATCGATGGAAAAGGATAATTGCGTAATCTCGGAAACGCTCGGGGAAAAAAACTGAATTTCACGATCGTACTATTTATGTGAAAATAATAAAAAAATTTGCCTTTATAATCAACCAAAATATGAATATAAGTTAATTTAATCAAGTTAATGTGCAACAATAGGGAGATGGAGATCGATGGAAAAGGATAATAGCGTTCTCTCGGCAACCGCTGCAGAGATGAAAAAAAAAAAATTACTATTTATATGAAAATAATTAAAAAGGTGACCTTTATAATCAACTGAAATATAAAAATAAGCTAGTTTAGTAAAGTTAATGTGTAATAATCAGGGGATGGAGATGGATGGAAAAAGGCAATTATGTACTCTCAGCAAAGCCTGAAAAGAAAAGACTGAATTGCTCATCTTAAAATTTAAGCGAAATATAATTTGTTTAGTAAAATAATTCTTTATTTTTATTCGCACTATAAAAATAAATTAGATCTATTGTTCTGATATGAAATCATTAGAAGAAGAAAATGGATGCAAACTGGTAATTTTGCACTCTCAACAAAAAGGGGTAAAAGTAAAACAAATATTTTCAAATGCTGTGCTAAGTTTTTTCTTCTGTTTCCCCTTTGAGTCCAATGACAACATATGTATTAATGATATATATGATAACATACATCACGGTGATTACGGAGACAAAAATCTACAACCTACAACTTTTTTTTTATTCCTTTCTGTGGGGGATTTTATGCCTACACTTCCGGGTTAGAAAGACGAGCATTGTCTGCCGTCCGTTTCTTGAACGCTGCGTGCTGGAAGTACCAGAATAAATAGAGCTTGTCACACGAGAACGTCTGCGTTCATTGCCGCGTTCATTGTCTTCGTTCATTTGGATTGCTTGTCACACGAGAACGCGAACGTTCTCGTGTGACAAGCAATCCAAATGCTTGGCGACATTTTGGTGTAAAAATATAAATTTGGCGATAAATCGGCAAATTGGCGCGATTTTTAGGCGTAATTAGTAAAAAATATTAAAAATCGTAAAGAAATCGATTACGCGCGTAAAATCGTAAAATAAGAGAATTTTCGTAAAAATTACGAAAAATTCGTAAAAGTTGGCAGATATGTACGTGACTTACATATATTGAAATCATGCCTTTTAAAATAATAATATTATTGCCTTAAAATATATTAATATTATCTTAAATTTTCTTATTTTTCTGAAAGTTATTACAAGTAGGCGTATTAAATTCATCCTCAAATTTTGCAATACATATTACCAAATAAACTGAGAGAGCATATAAACTAGGAATAATTGTATTTTTCTATAAATTATATATTAGATTAATTTTTATTTATAGACATGTTTTGCGAACAAGGTTATTTTTTATATCGCATGAAAATTTAGTTCGAATAAAATATGATACGTGTAGGGCGTGACCAATGGACTTTGCCACACCCACAAGCTTAATACCGGCCAACCATTAAGTTGCTCTATGTCTTTGGATGAGTCTGATGGACTGGGCTTTCGACACCCACAAGCTTAAAACTAGAATCCTAAATATGAAAGTGATAGAACAGAAGATCCTTTTTTAATTTACGTATGAGTATTGTTTTTAAAGCACTGCACATATATAGCAAATGATAAAAATAAATATATTATTTAGCTGCTAATTTATTCAATTAATTTTAATAATTTGATGGTTTGAGGTTAAAAAAAATCAAAATTATCCATTTTGACTTAAATTAATGGCTGGAGAATGGCTAATACATCAACAGATTGTCGTTTTAAAATTAAACTTAAAAATAAAAATTATTCATTAGTGACAAAAAGCATAAGACCGAATAAATATATAAATTGGTTTCGAAGTCAAAAATAACCTGTTTCGTCAATATAATTAAGGAAAAGAAATCACTACAACAAAGGGGGGGGGGGAGGAAGAATTTTTTTCAACAACAAAATAAAAACTCACATGACCTACAAAAATAGTTGTTGTCAATCCGAAAAAAAATTATAATTAAACGAAAAACCGAGGAAGTAAAAAAAAGGAGGATACGAACAGTCCAAGATTGCAGAAAATTAATAAAAATCAATTATAAATTCAATAAAATGAAAGGAGCAGTCGAAGATTTCAAAAAATTCACTTCAAGCATCAATTTCTGAATGATTCAGAATAAAACGAATAGCAGAAGATTGCATAAAATTCACTCAAAACACTAAAATCAAATATGAATAAACAATACAAAACAAAACAACTTAGTGGCGCTTAACATAAATAAAAGAAAACTATCGCCTTTGGAAAATAAATTAGCTACCTTCATCAGAGAAAGGAGTAATAGGGAGGTTTCACCTACGTCACGTTCCCGTAGCAACCATTGAGCAGACGACTGCTTTGTACAAGCAACAGCTAGAAAGCCATGTAACCACATTACAAAATTTTTTTTCGCAGCTAAATCCTGGATATAAAAGCTTATATTAAGCTAAAATCAACGAAATTGGAGGTAAAGATCCTTATGATTGATGAAGATTACTCACAGAAAAGTTATATTTTAATGCTTTTGAAAATCAACATGGTAATAGTTGGAAACTTTATTGTATGGAAAAAAATGTTTTCACAAATCAATCTCTTGCCAATTCAGAGAGTTTTGGATGTAACTTCATGGTTACTGAAATCTTATGTCGGTTTTATGTCATGTTTGTCACGATGGGTTTTTAATTTTATATTAAATAAATAGACAAATTGATATTTCGAAACTTCTCTAGAAAATAGCTGTGATATAGATATACATATGTGAATAAAATTTCTTTTCCTCTAAATATTATCTTCTAAGTCAAATGTGCTATATTACACATCTGAAGTCATGTCTGTCACAAACGAAATTAACCTACAAGTATTTACTACTGAATTTAGTGATTTAAATTTGATGTTGATCTTTTTTTAATTCTAGACTTATGAAACAAAAAAAAATTGCGAAGTTGATTGCTAATAAATCAATGATTGTATAATCAAATTATAAAACTAAAAAAGTTTACGTTTTTTTTTAGATTTATTAAACTTAAATTGAAAAGCATACTGTGCCATATAATATACTCACCATGAATTTGCTCACTGCGAACTTTCCTGTGCTTCAAATTTTCAGTATTCAAATCTTCTCTATTGATTCTTGAAAGCCATGATTTTATTCCCTTTATTTTCAATTATTCCAGGAAATGAAAAAGATGATACATTACAATCACGTACGGATCGTTTGCTGCAGTTAATTACGGCACTAATCATCATTATCAAATTCAATTACTTTATCTTAAAGAAACTATGACTATATATGATATCGGCTGGATATAGTTTTAATAAAACGATTTTTTTTTTAAATTACACAACAAAACATATCTTTTACATATAAACCTAATGCAAGTTCAACGTTTGTTTGTACAAAGAGAACTTAGGATTTTTGCCGCTAGATGGACGTGACGTCTCGTGAAACCTCCCTGTAGAGAAGGTATAGGAAGGAAATAAATAATATAAGGAAAACAACCAGCTTCGAAAACTGAATAGGTTATCGTGATCACCGTATCAACTTCACTGTAGGGTTGCCATATTTGAACACTCGAAGCAGGCATGCAGGATTTAGCGATTTATCGCCAATTTTGGGACTTTTCGAAGGTACGAAAACTTTCTCAAAATAATGAATATTCTTGGAATTGGAGATACCACCCCCTTCTTCAAATTTCTACGGAGAGTATATAAAATGAGCCATCGATCAGTTGGAAAGCAATTGACGTGATACGAGCGACACTGAACTGTGAGATACGTCAATGTTTTGAGAATAGTATCGGCTGTTTTGTGAAATGAGTGAAGCGTTTAATTGCTGTTTTACTGTATCTTAAAATTATTTAGTGATCTTATGAGATAGTTATCGAGCTATTTGCTGTGCATTGTTTTGTTTATGCTATGCTTGTAAATAAACGTGTTAGTTATCCAGAAATTTGGACTCATTCTTGTATATTGACGGTACAGCCACGATTCCAGAGGGTAACAATATTGACGCGCATAAACCAAACGCATCCGGTGTCACTGGGCTACTGCCCACTTGAAAAATACTAACTTTAAAAGATGAAATTTTACGAAATACAGTAATCTCTCGTTAAAACGGACAATCAAGGGCCAACATTTATTGTATGTATTAGCGAGAGTCCATTATAACAGGAGTCCATAGATCTGACGTAAAATAGCAATGATAGTTGGTTATCCTTAATTTTATGTAACATACTGTGCATTGAAAAATACAACCCTAAAACAAAAATGACAAAAAATTTTAATCTAAAAATTTTAATATGTACAATAAAGAGGTGAAATTGAGAAAATATTAATATTGAAAGCATAAACTAAAGTAGTTCGAACGTATTACTATTTTTAAAATGAAGTAATCTTTATTTGTAAATTCTGGGTGAAGAGTATTCTTTCTATGTCAGTCTCAATTTTAGTCATTTGCTCAAAAATATGCTCTGGAATATTTTTTACTGATTGGAAAATTAAATACATTTGTCTATCTTGACGAATGAACGAACTAGTATTAAGCGATGTTCGTAACATGCAACGTCCATAGACCTTAACCGGGAAATCCGTATTAGTACGTAATAACGAGAAATTCATCTTAAACGGGTGTCGTCTTAACGAGAGTCCACTGTTTTTAACACTTTACAAAAAAGTTGAAAAGTGTTTATGACTTTGTTTATTCTGTCTGTCTGTCTGTCTGTCTGTCCGTTAGCACGATAACTGTCGTAAAAATGACTTAATCAAAATGAAATTTTAGTATGTTGTTCAGACGGTCAGTAGAACCTATGGGAATATAAATGAATAATATCACCCAATTAGTTTTTGGATTGAACCCGGGTTGAAAAAATAAAATATATTGATCCCTATGGGACCTAATTTTTTAAACATTTTTTAAGCGGATTTAAAATTCACAAATTGCTTCGAAAATTTTAGGTAATATTCAAATTATTCCATAAAATATATAAAAAAAATTTCAGCAAAATATATTCAGTAGTCTTTTAAATAAAAATTAAAATAATAATTACACCCCTTATATGAAGAGATCACGTGACCCACTTCAAAATAAAATATGGCATCCATCTTGTTTCAAAATCGTGATTTTTGAAGTTATTTTTAATTCATATTGAGTGTTGTATCCGTCCTAAATCCGCTTTATTTTTGCTTAAATTCTGTGCATCTACATACTGAAACATCGCAATGACAATATATTTGAGTTTAAATGGTCATCCAAATTTGATTATTTCTGCATTGAAGCTTATTTTTCACTTATGTAAAATGTAAACAGCAAAATATGTAGGATGAGTTATATAAGAATTGCTGTATTTTTTAACGCAAAATTATTTAGCTCATGGAGTCTGCCTAGCTGATAGCTGATATGAATGAAATATTCATTGATTTTACACAGAGAAAGACGACTTTTTTCTATGAAGTTTTAAGCATAGAGTTTAATTACTTGTAGCTCCATGGTCTTAAGTTTTTTAAAAAATAAATTATTTTAGTACTGTGATGAATGAAATGATTGGGAAAATGTTATGAATGAAATGTTGCTTTTATAGAGAGAGCCAGGCGTGTTATTTTTTCTATGACGTCATTTGAATGAATGTCAGTTGTTTTCGATGAAGTTTTCAAATATAATAAATTATTGTAGTATTATGATGATTTTAAAAATATTACCGAGGAATGTATCGCATTTTAGAGATGTTTAAACTAGGCAATTTATATTTCAATGCCGTCATTTGAATGAAGTTCATTTTTTTCGATGAAGTTTTAAGTTTTCAAATGTAATAAATTAATGACGTATTGCGATAAGTTTTAAAATATTACTTAGGAATGTATTGCATTTTAGAGATGTTTAAACAAAATTGCATTGAAGTTGGAAAGTGTTTCATAATCAATGCTTTAAGCATGATTGATCTTTCTTGTTGAAATGATAACTTAAGTAAGAAATCTGAAAAGGATGCCTCTTTTTTCATCCTAATAAGGATTGTGATACAAATGAAACTAAATGTGTACATATAAAATTGAAAATCTATTTGTCTGTCTTATCATCTCAAAAAAAAGGCTCAATCGAATTTCATGAAATTTTGATGGGTAGCCTTAGTAGGTTCCCACTTAAAATGTAGGTGCCATGTCCATGTCCTTCTGTCCTTCTGTCTCCATGTCCTTCTGATTGTTCCCTCATCGTGACCCAATCATTGTACAAGTCTCCAAACGAACAGGACCCAATCGTCGTTATTGGAGTCTCCAGAGTAACGCCACTGAATCGTTTTTTGAGCCTCTCTACAATAAACGCAATTCAAAATCCGATAACATGACCCGATCGCTTTTTGTGCCTCTACCTCTAAATTGAGAAAGTTTTATAAATTACCGAAATGAAAAATAAACTTTTTAATATGCAATATTTATTCCCATCGTCAAAAAATCGACATCTACTCAAAATTGCAAAATCATGAATATATCGAGAATGATCAAGCCAAAAGTAATGAGGTTGAATTATTTTTAGCGCGACTTCTGTGTGTGGGCGAGTCTTTCTGTATGTATATCCACTCTCACTCAAAAACTGTTCAACAAGATTTCTCAAAATTGGGTAGGTTGTTTACATTGGTTGTTTACGTAGGTTGTTTACTCTTGTTGGTTACGCTGGTACTGTTAAGATTTTGGTACGATTCAGAAAAGTAGAACTTGGCCTTTTTTTTTTGGCTATATGACCTTCAAAATATTGTTTAACCTTTTGCTTAATCCAAACGAAGTCCATCCCAAACGAAGCCAATGTCTGCAAAGGGGGATCGAACTATTTGGGATAGGGTATGTCAAATACCCGTCTTTTTGAGAGGATCTTCGTTTGGGATGGACGCTGTCCCACCCGCAAGCAAAAGGTTAAATCTGAAATAAATCTTTTAAGAATTTTATTTTTGTAGTATAAACATGTTTTATCATATTAATATAGCCACATCGTATGTGAAAGAATGCGTCTGCCATAATCTGGTGCAATTGCTTTGATGAAGATGCTGTTTTGTGCTTTCAAAAACGTTTGAAACTTTTAATCACCATTTTATGCCGTTATTAATGAAGTATTTTTGTTGCACATAATTTTTGGCTGCAGTTTGAATTATAGCAAATAAAATTTTCAAGTTATAGCAAAAGCAGCACTCGAATAAAATGTCTATATTAAATTCACTGTCGTAGATTACTTGAGGAAAATTATCCAATATGAAGCTACGCATCAAATATAAAAGACATTTATTGTTTTGATTGCTTTGATGATTTCATTTATATTTCGAGCTGTACACCCGTTCTTCGTGCGGAACTTTTAATGTAAAGGAACTCAATTCGAAATGTGTGGTGAGTTTTTAATATTGGGAGTTTTTCTTTTGAAATTTTATAAGAATTCTCACAAAAAATGGGTTTTCCTGCGCTGAAATAACTTACAAATGTATTTATATAAATATTGTTACGAAATGTATCCTCTAGAATCGGGGGTGTATCCGCAGGATACAAGAACGAGTTCAAGTTCCTAGATAACTTACGTTTAATCACAAGCACAAAGTAAACAAGAATAACATGCAATCCAACAGCACTTAATTGCTCCACTCATTACACAAAATAAGGGATAATATTTTCAAAACACTGGTGAAAATAATTTTACAAAACAACCGCTACTATTCTCAAAACATTGATATAAGTCACAGTCCACTGTAGCTCGTATAGTGTCAGTTCGTCAACTGAACTCCAACGCAGGGATGAGTCCTTTTTATAGTCTCTCTATAGAAGCTTCTGGAAATCTCTCTGTAAAAATCTCTAGAATCATCTAATATCTCGTAAAATAATCGTTATTTGGCGAAGTTTCGGGAAGTCGACACAATTGGCGATAAATCGCCAAATCTGGCAACTCTTCTTCTGACTTGAAATTTCGACAACCATAGAGTGACAGGGAAAAAATATTTATATCGCTGTCTTCTGCAAAGACAGTTTTGTAAGAACTGTCTTACTTATCCCTACAACTACCATTCCTCACATCTACCTAGCCACCCGGTCCCCACATCTACCCGGGTGTTTTGTCCCCGTAACCATTTGCTTTGCAGTCTGAAGCTAGCTTTTAGTCTAACCTTATAGAATCAGGCTACAAAGCATGGGATCCCGGGTTTGAACCTAACCGGGGCTGAAACAGCATGTCCCCACGCAGCTATCGGCTTACATTTTCCCTTTGTCAACTTATTTTCTCCCTTCTTTTCAAATCAAATAACGCAATAAACGATCGGGCAAATATCTTTTACACCAACCTTATTATCAAATTGCACTGTGAAAGCCTAACTCTAATTGTGAATACGTCTAAGTGTCAATGGAGGATTTTATAACACTTTCTTAAGCCCAATTGACTCTATACCGGGTGTTTTAGAAATAGAGAGCAATTTCATAATTCCGGAACCATTTAGAAAAATGATTTTAGTATACAGAAAGATAGAGAAGATTTTTAAATGAATTTTTAATTCAGGGGCCAAATAAAAATTAAATTTCAAAATGCAAATTTTTATACCACCCCTTTTGCAATAATCCCGGCTAAAATATTTTCCATCGGCCCTTGAATCCTTCAAAAAAGTTCAATCATTCAATCCCGAACATCCGGGAAGCTAAGAGCTGAAGAAAGTCGAAACTCAAAATAAAGAATCGCATTTTTTTAAAACGCCCATGCACGAGGGTATGTATGTACGAGGGTCGTATAAAACTTTTATACAATCCCCGAGTTAAAAAAGTTGATTTGAAAAAATTCGGCTCCCGATTTATAATCGTTCTATACCAAAAATATTTGTCTAAAGCAAATAGTTCCGGAGTTTCCTATTTCTGAAACACTCAAATAACCTTCCATCTAACCCTATTGTAACAACACAAGAAAACGAAATATTAATATTTTCTGAAATATAAAATATGTAAGAAAAATGATCTCTCCTTGAAGTTGTGCCCCAAAAATGTGCGCTATTTTGTCATGTATCTCTCGTTTTATCGTCCTGACTATACAATAAAAGCCAACTTCTGTATCTCATTTTAAATAGGCCTTATACACATGCTTGACATCATCGCAATCCTCTTCACGGAGCCATTTCGCGTGACGTCGCCAACTTCTACCGAGGTGCACGTACAAAGGATGAAAACGAATTACCTCAAAAACGAGCTTCTGCTGGCCTGTCACAATGCATAACTAACTTACATCACTGGCTTACGTTTCTTGCATCAGATGCAAGTCTGGCCAAGAATGTCAACGAGGCTCATCAATTATGTAGAAGAGCGGTTTGGTATGCAAGGAGTTAAGTTATGAAGATTTGGGTGGATATGTAGAAGGAGTTAAGTTATGAAGATTTGGGTGGATATGTAGAACAGGCGTAGTGGAATGGGTTTTTCTATTTTTCAGATGGTAAAGATTTTGATTGCAGTGTAGTTAGATATATTATGGAGCAAAAAGGCGTCATGCAAATAGAATTTAGTTACCAGTAATATGCAAGTAAAAGTAATATGCAAATTTGTTTTAAATAATAATCAGTGTAAAAGCGTAAACATTATTTGAACCAAGAAAGATCAATCATGCATACAGCGTTGATTAAGAAACATTTTCCAGCTGAAATGCAATCCGCTGAATGTACCGCATCTCTAAAATGCGATACATTCAGCGGTAATATTTTTTGATTATCACAGAACTACAATAATTTATTTTACTTGAAAACTTAAAACTTCACCGATTAACTTCAGCGATTATCACGATCTCGATGACGTGCTGAAACGTCAAAAAACGGTATGTACGTTTCATCACCAGTTATGATTTTAGAAATAATGCTGTGTCCACCATCATTAAGTTATTTTAGTGTTTATTTACTGATTCTGACACGCTCCGCTTTTTGGTATTCTGTTAAATTATGGGGGACCCAACGACAAACTAATTTTTTCATATGCAGTTCTTCAAGAATAATTTTATGTATAGTTGCGGATCCATTGTTAAGTTCCTTTTGTATCATTTGGTAGGTACAGCGATTATCAGCGATTAACATTTTTCGAAAGGCCGACACATTTTCTGGGACTATAGCTGACAAAGATCTTCCTGTGTGTTCTTCATCCAGGAGAGAATTTCGACCTCTTCTAAAGTGTAAACCATCTGAATACAGTGTCACAAGATGAAGAATCATTTCTATATTCTAATTGTAGACGTTGAAGACATTCTTCTTGATTTAGCCCCATTTTAAAATCATAGCTCGATAATGCTCTCGCGTCAACTTCATTTTCCTTTCTTTTAAAATTTATTCTACGATAGCTAAATTGCAATTGCTGCTTCAAATTATCGTCTGCGGACATAAAAGAGTTCAAATTTAAATATCCGATCAATATTTTTTTTCTAGCGCATATCGTCTGCCCTTGTCTTAAAATTTTCAGTGTGACCCTCGTATGAACCATGGCCACGCAAATATGCAAATCCCTTCTGATATTTCAAATACTTACAAAACTCCTTACCATATGCCACCAGAAAGATATGTCTGTAATGTATGAATGAATAAATAAATAAAGATTTTGACTCTTCAGCGGTAACAACAAATCACGCACCTCAACAAACAACTGATCCAAATCAGCCAACTCAGTGCAAATCACCTCGACAAAACTCAACTCAACCTTCCTTTTAGCCACTCTACTCCTATCCATGACTCTCTGTGTCTATATGCAGATACAAAATATTCAGCCCACGTTATTCGTTCACGTGTTGTTTACTGGAAAGGGGTTGTATGGAAATCCTCATACTAAATCGCCGTGAGCTAGAGATATTTTTAGCTCACTGACGCGGATTAGTTATATATTTGGTTCGATTTCAGTCTCTGTGGCTTCAAATGCATCAACATATTATGATTACATAGTTCGGCATCATCATAATACGTTAACGCATGCTCTATGTTACAACTTTATGAGACGCAATTGCTTTGATTCGATCGGGCATGATCACTTTACTGTAGGCACAAAATATTAGATTAGCACCTTTCCTTACAAAGTTATTGAGATGCTTAAAGACTTTCCTAGGAAACTTGTATATACATTCTTTAACTAGAACGAATTACCGCCCTAAATTAATGAACGTCCGATACTTAAATAATACATTAACAGAATCGCCTCTTCAAGCGCAGACGATTTTCGTCAACTCCGAAAAACACCACTGCAAAATCACCCACTCTCTCCATGTAGGCCTTCCTCAAACGTGGAGAGCAAGAGATTAAAATAAATAAAAATATAAATATATACATAAATAAAATAATTGATCCTTTCTCTAGTAGAGAGCTCGAGCACGCGTAGTTCACCTGGAAAAAACCGTAGTCCTCCGCGGGAAATTTTGTTTCTTTAATGCTTTTACTTACAAAATCACAAAAATAAAATACATAGTAATTATTTTCTTTTTCTGAGAATGCGAAAATATACACACAACTTTCTGCCATATTTTTCTATTTGCATCTACAAGCATGATGAGTTGACAAGGTTTTCATACTTAAACTAAGAAATGGGAATACAGGCTTTCAAGCTGAACTCGCTGCTATTAACCACGCAATTAATTTGGCCTCTGACAATAATCTAAAAGTTACTATCTATTCTGACAGTTTATCTTCAATTTTGGCATTAAACTCTATCAAAAATAAATCTAAATTTCTTTGTGACACCAAATCTTCCACTTTTTCTTCCAAATCTTTAATCAATCTCATTTGGGTTAAAGCATCCTGGGAAATGAAGTCGCAGACCACCACGCGAAATTGGCCACTACTCTTGGATCCCCTTTTCAAATTCCTTTCCCCTACTCATTTTTAACTAGACACTGCAAAAATTTTCTTTTAAACAATTTAAATTATCTTCCAAAGTCAATCCAAATTTCCAATAAATACCTTATCTATTTTCTAACCCGGTCATGGTCCATTCTTAGATTAACTTCATTATTTTAAATTCAACAAATTATCTAACTGTCTTTGTAACTCATTCGGCGACGTTGACCATTTTGTTTTTTCATGTCCTTTTCTAAAAAATTTCATTTATCAAAACTCCCTTTATTCTCCAGGCGGCTTGGTTTTCCAGGGTTAGTAATAATAAAATTCTTACCAATAAACTTATGAACTGGATTCCCATTGCGAGAGAAATCTCTAACAAAGTTAAGTGATTTGTTCTAGCGTGCTTACTGCTTTCAATTTCTTGTGATCAATGACTTCAGCACTGCTCCAATAGCTCTTGGTTTCTTTTTTCATATTTCTCATCTATGTGTACTTTTTCTGTTTTTATTTGTGTGTACATCTGCGTGTACATTCATCTCATCTGTGTATTCATGTTTCACTTGTTTGCATATATTTTTGTTTGTTTTTATAGTGTACTGTAAATATTGTATATACTCTTTTACTTTTTTCTCTTTCGGCCATTTTTCTTAACCTTCTTACTTGGCCCTAAATTCTTTTTCTAAATTTTCTTTTCCCCGTCCTTCTGGCTTTTCTCTATTCACTTATTTCCTCTTTTTCAGCTATTTTCGTCTAATAATCCCCTTTTGCTAATTTTTCTCATCTTAAGATGATTTTCTTCTATAACTCATCACTCAATAAATAAATAAATAAATAAATAAATAAAAATAAAAATAAAAATAAATCTATTCTAAATTAATTTTCTTTTACTCTCCTTGAATCTAATTATTTAATAACTCTCTTTTATGTAAAACTGTCTGTTATAAACAATATATTCTTCAGATGTAACATTCGAAATTTTAATAAATCTTTGATAGTTCGCTGACCATAGAAGTCGGTTTCGGCTGCTGCTCGCATTCATAGATGAATCAAGTGGTCTGGGTTTTCAACACAACTTTCTGCCAAACTATAGAATTGTGCTCATCTTACCTTTTTTGGGTACAGCGAAATAAATATCCAATAGCCTAAAAGTTGCCAATTTCGATGCATTTAAAAAATATACAAATAAATATGAAGGAATTGTGCTACATATTCGAGTCGAACATCGTTGAAAAGAACGTCCTCTCATCTTTCCGATGGTGTCAAGATAGAAACTCTGTAATAATATTTTCGATAGTTACGGAATCTATTTGTATAAAAATGCTAGCATATAAAATAACTAAAATACTAATTTGTAATTTTTTTCTCAAATATATCGCCAAAGCGTATCGTCCCGAGTCCCCGAAGTACCTCTGTACCAAATGTTGTCACTACCCAACTCTTAGATACACATCTCTCTTTATTATGTTTGTTGATCAGAAACATGCTGTATCAGAAACCTCATGCATGATCAGAAACCTCTGTTCCAAATTTTGTTATTATCCAACTCTTATACACCTCCCTTTATTATGTAAATTTGTTGATCAGAAACATGCTTTCCATTGACATCCACCGTCTTTTGCAGCCTCCCCGGTGATATCTCGTGCCCTCGCTTCCACATTACCTCGCCGCCCTCGCAGCGAGAAGAGGCCGATACCAGAAGAGCAGAAAGACGGAAAGTACTTCGAAAGACGGAAAAGGAACAACCTGGCAGCAAAGAAGTCACGGGACGCACGCAAGGCAAGAGAAGATGAAATAGCACTTCGGGCGTGTTTTTTGGAAAAAGAAAATGCCATCCTCAGGGCACAAGTCACCACCCTCAGGGAAGAGGCTCAGTCGCTGAGGCAGCTGCTGCTTCAGAAGAGACACAGTGAATGGTGTAAAACGTAAGCAAATAGAGCCACCCTGTCGACCTGGGAAACGGTCCATAAAACTGAGCTCTAAATGTTACATTTCAGGTAGCAATTCTAACTCTTGAATGAGAGGAATCAAAGTATAATCCCTCCAGAAAAGCAGTGGACCTTTGAAAAACCCATAGTTCACTAATCATCTCATGTGTACATCATTTTTATTCCTATTATTAGAAATAAAACTGACAAATCGGAAATTAAACTATAATGGGGAAGTGACCATACAAAGTGGACTGATAAATGACTAGCATTCTCTAATATGCATCTTCAAATGTCTTACAGACAAGACTGTATGAATTAGACAAAATAAAAGCTGCAGTTACGAAATGAACCTGCAAATGACTCGTTATAATTCAATGGTATTATCCGCACACCAAACCGCCAACAGAGATTTTCACGCGAAGGCTTATTGGCGTGCGGACATTAACTAAATTGCAACAGTGGACGGACCATAGAGTGCCTGTTGATAGCATAAAATCTCATTGCGCCTTGTCACCCTCAACTGCACCTTATTGTCCGGTCCCACTGTATACATGCCAACGTTATGAAATTTGACGAGTAAACTAGTCCTTCGCCCTGAAGCATATAATCAGAATGTATTTCGGTTGAATTTTGTCAAACTTTTTTCCGAAAATAAAATCAGTTTAAAAAATTCTGAGTCGACTACTATTGTCAATGTTTGTCTCTTCCTAATATGAAAGAATCAAAATATCATGTTCAATTGAAATAGCAAGTTACTAACAGCATAAAATATAAATTTCTCTTTGTGTAATCATTCAAACGAAGTTAAAATCATTTTTATTTTTTACTGTACCTGTTTCGGAAATGGTTAAGAATGAAAACTAAATTGCAAGCGCTGATTTGCCACCTTTAGACAATTCAGTAAAAACTTGATCTGCGTTCTGTTTCAAATGCAGTGCATTACTGTACTCCTTTAAGTAAAAAAACACAATACACGATAAACTTCATCTTGAAAAGCCATTCGTTGCGATACCAGTTGGGAACACTTTGAAGCAAATAACATTCTAATGACAATTTTATTTGTTACTTATGGTCTTGTTATGCTTACTTTATGACCACATGTGCATATTATTTGAATATAATTTAAATTTCGTCCTTCCAATAAAATTGCTGAAATATGAAACCACCATTAGGAAACTTATCATTTTATATTTGAAGATGGCTTTTGCATCATTTTATTGTTTTGTGAAATATCAGTTTTAGAAATCCATTTGCTCGTTGATATATACTAAAAGTAGGATTTTATAATAACTATAGGGTTTTTATTTGAGAATTATCTATAGTGTTAACTTGGAAATGTGTTAAAACCTTGCAATCCGATCTTCTTTTGAGGACCATCCACTATCACGTATGGTTTTTTCCCCTGCAGGTTTAGGAGATTAGTCGCACAAAATAATTCCCGAAATTATTTGAAATGTCAACAAGGAGATCTTATAGTGGGTCAGTCTAAATCTTAAAAATAAAAATGTTAACACTATTGTCCATTTCCTCCTTTAACTAGAGTAACAGATCATTCAGGTCTTAGGCTATGCGAGTCAAAATAGGATTTTCAAAAAGTGGCGATAATCACACAAGCCCGCATTGTATCGGAGCCATAAATAATTACTTTAAAGTAAAAATAATTCCCTTCTGCAGAAACAAAATTACTTTTTCTTTGCTTGACTTTTTCGCTTATTTTTAGGTGAACAATCAAGCAATTGTTTTATGAATCGATTAAAGCTCAGCACTTTACAATCACTTCCTGCTAGATTTCTCTAAAGCTAACTTTTTTTTTATTCCTTTCACATTTAAAATCCATAATTGGTTATTAATCGGTCATTGACGCTGACATGCAAAAATGTCCCCCCACCCCACCCCACCCCTCACTCACACACACACACACACACACACACACAATAGAGCCTTCTTACATTCCCTCCATTACCTGCAATCAGCAATCGCGTCAAACACTAATACACGAACAAGAGAAAATACCTGCATCATAACGTGCTTTTGATCCGTGAATTGTTTACCGTTCCAACTTGCCACGCCATTTTCCGTGATTTGATGTTGCACAAAACACGCTGACTGTTACACATTTTAAATGTGAGCGCTTGCAATTCGATGTCAGAATATGGCTATTAATGGCCGGAGTGCATTAGCCCTGCTGTTTGTTTTGACCAGCAGAGGTAATAATGCAACAGGGTACCGTTTCTATTTTGTAAGTACAGTAGATTGTTGCTAAATATTTATGCAGAAAGGCAGTATTGGTTTTTAATGACTGGGGATCACGTTTACTGTTTTGTACGCATTTTGCATATTTCCTCGCGCATTTGCAAAATAACATGTACGTAACTAAGCATAAAGGTTATTATGATAGTTACTAACTTTGGATTTGCTGTTTTGATAGTTACAGCTGATTACCATATTTTAGGTACAAAAATGAAAAACCTTAATGTGTCGCATTTCCGATAAAATCTTGAATTTGAGAATTTTCAATACAACAGTACTGAGAGAATAAAAAATCTGTTTTAATAATTATAGCTGATTACCCTAGTTTAAGAATATCCCCTCCCCCTCATAATTTGCCGCTTCACCGATTAAATTTTGAATTCGAGAATTTTCGATACAATAATACTGCCTCTATAAAACATCACTAGAAAGTAAAAGTAAATCTAAACATCTCAAAAATAGCATTTAAAATATGTTAACTATATTTATATATTTAAAGACATAATCGTGGAAGTAAAGGGAGAGGGTTAAAGCTTAATGTTTGCAAAACGCCAAAATCGCTTGAGACAATCATTCAGGTGGCGCTAGGGTAAGTTCCAGCATATTGTATGTATTTCTATAGTGAAAGGTTTAAAATATTTATTTAAACTCTCCATTTTGCTGAAATAAATTAGAAGCGCAATTAGATCTGAAACAATAAAGAATATTCATTCCTACGTATTCAAAATTATTTTACCTTTCAATTTATATTTATCTGACTATATTCTGAAATCTGTTCTACAGCTGTGGAAAAATACTGATTGATTATACTGATAATTAGGAAATCTTAATTTAAAAATAATCAAAAATACATATACTGAATACTATATAACTATTATGTCAAATGGAAAGACAGGACGCTTTATAACACTAGCGACATATAGATATAATCCTCGCATTTTCAAGTGTTTCATACATAGGAATTGTATTGAATTAAATAATATTTATTTAAAATGTTAATTCTGCAGAAACAAATTATCGGTGCAATGCAAATTAGAACTGAAGCAATGCAGAATATTATGTATTCAAATTGATTTTATATTTCAACTTCTTTTTGTCTTTCAAGTTAAAGAGACAAAAAGAATTGGAATGTAAAATCCATTTGAATACATAAAATATTCTCTATTGCTTCAGTTCTAATTTGCATTGCACCGATAATCCTTTGGTCGGAGTTTAGGTGTGAGCATGTCGAGATCGGACTGCCTCCTGATCGGGGGTGTTACCCAGAGCGCCCCCGCTTATTTATGTTCTTATTTATATTCTGTACCTCCAATAAGTAAAATACACTCTGTACAAAGGATAGGGAAAACCGAAGCATCATATATAAGCACAAATAAGACAATAATGTAGCATAGAGCTGTTTCGAAGGTACGCTAGATTCCCTTTCGTCAGTGTGAGAGAACAAACAAACACAATGTCAAAAAGACGAAATGGGCACAAATGGCGAAAGGGTTTCGTCCAGGACAGAGCACCAGGCGCTTTAATATCCAATCTCTAGGTGTGGTTCTTATCTTCATACTGTGACATTATTTCATTTGCCCATAGTTGGAGGTTCAAGGTTTTTGATTTACTGTTTTTATTATTTGACTTAGCTCCTAGTGTGGCAGTTTGTTGCACATTTAGAGTTTGAGTAATTTTGGGGAGTTGATGCAGATCTAAGGATTTCCTAGCAATTTGGCTGTTTAAGGTTTAAGAACATTTTTTAGAAAACATTGATCGAGTTTTTATTTAATATCAACTATTTAAGTTGGGACTTACCTAATTCCGATTTTCAATATTAAGTACCGCGCGGGGTCTCTTACGTGATTTGGCCTTGCGATGATCATAGTCATGCAGATTGAATAGTAGTTCATTTGGAACAGATGGCAGATTTTTATAGAATTTAAGCGCTAGCTTTTTAATTTGGGCTCTAACAATTTTTATTTTGAAATCTTTCCTGATTACCGAGTTTCTTAAGTATCTAGGGACTTTCCTTATAATCCTTAGGGTTTTGTTTTGTTTTGTCTCTAGTAAGTCTATAGTAGTTTTACAGGCATATCCCCATACGGGTGCTACATACAGCATTCCCGGGCGGATGACCGATTTATAAATTAGGAGTTTATTTTGATAATTTAGATTTCCGTTTCCTATCATTGGGTATAAGGCTCCTGTGGCCATATACGCTATTTTGATTAAGTTCGTTACGTGCTGTTTCCAGGTTAGGTGGGAATCTATCGTTACACCTAGGTATTTAGTAGATTTTTCCGCTTTTAGGGCATGGTTGTTTATGTACAGAGACGGCGGAGGTTTACGTTTTCTAGAAAAATAAATCCAATGACATTTATTGGGGTTTAATTTTATTCGCCATTTTTCCAGCCATATTTGGAGTATATCTAAGTGTTGTTGTAGCTGTCTATGCATTACTGAGACGTAAGGGTGTTTTGCAAGTATCGCACTGTCGTCTGCATAGAGTGCCAGCTCCGTGTCTGGGGTCCTGGGGATGTCATTTAGATATATGTTAAAGAGTGTCGGGCCCAGGATGGATCCTTGCGGTACACTACTTTTAATGAGCTTGGGTGTAGACAAGTTATCTTTTACTCTAACTTGGAAGTGTCTGTTATTTAGGTATAAAATTAAAAGTTTGACAAGTGCGTCAGGGACTTTTAGAGTGATCAATTTGTATGCTAATCCACAGTGCCACACTTTATCAAATGCTTTTTTATGTCAAGAAAAATCGCAGCTGTGGGTGTCTTACTATTAAGTCCAGAAGATATGTACTCTACCACTCTCAGCAATTGATGAGTGGTGGAGTGTTTCGGCCGAAATCCAAACTGCTCCGGAATGATAGCATCATTCTCACTAAGGTGCGTGTTCAGTCTATTAAGAATTATTTTCTCAGTAATTTTACTAAGTGTCGCTAGTAAGCTGATTGGTCTGTAGTTGACTGGAGTTGTGGCATCCTCACCAGGCTTATGGATCGCTATAATTATCGTTTCCTTCCATTCTTTGGGGAAATAATTTAGTTTTAGTATTTTGTTTATTAGGGTGGTCAAGTAAAATATTATATTTAGGGGTAGGTTTTTCACCGCGATATTCCTGATTTTGTCGTGCCCTGGGTCATATTCCTATTTCAACCTCTTTTCAACGTCACCATTTTAAAAAATATCACGCGAAAATAGGATTATCCCATTAATTTTCCCCTTTACTTTTATCGCCAAAGAGGTAATTACATTCACATATAGCGCAATTTTCCAAACCCTTCCGCAAAAAATACAACACATTTTCACAAACCTTTAAGAACATAAATACGACATCGGAATTATCTCTAATGATTGTTTTAGCAACGTGTAAATGCAGAATCCGTCCGTTTCATTTACTGGCTGGGGCCTTTTTTCCTCTCACGCTACAGCAGAAAAAATGGACGAATGCGTGAGCGAGTGATATCGAGCCATAACTTTAACTGAAGACTTCCTTCCAGAAAACTTTTAATTACTTTATCCGTTAGGTTTGCGCACGAAAAAGAGTGGCATTCGACTAAGATACCATTGGAACATCTTCGTTGTGAATTTGCATAGAAATACGTTTCGGTGTTCTCGGTAATTCACATATTTATTCTAAAGTATCACGAATACCAACTTTTATTTTTACTTTAACTTCGAATTATGGTGAAATCGATTATAATTTCAGGACACTTTTGGATTCCTGGGGGTTTGCCTACTTGCGCACAAGCACACACGCAACCTGTTCTCTGTCGTGAAACAATTTATAGAATTATGATTAGCTGGGTTAGTTTTTAACAAAATAATTTATTATTCATTTTCTACTAAATCTTCACATGAACAGAACAATTAGTTAATATAAAGTATATAAATAACTTCATTTGTGGAAAATGCTTATCTTACAGAATATTTCTATAATTGCTTATTAACCTACACGCTAATATACATGTCCATTAAAATTTCTAGTATTTTAACAAAATTCTATTAACAAAATAATTTATTATTTATTTTCTACTCATTCTTCACATGAACAGAACAATTAGTTAATATAAAGTATATAAATAACTTCATTTCTGAAAAATACTTATCTTACAGAATTAATTTATGTAATTGCATATTAACCTATACGCTATATGTTTCATATACTTTTTCATTGAAATTTCTATATTACTATTACAATCCCTGAAAAAAATGTTGTGACGGGGTTGAAGATTCGATTTCGAGTTTTCGACGGATATACACGTTTCCGGTTACGCCTTAAATCGAATCGAACATTTTAAGGAATTGTCTGTCTATTCGTATGGTATACGTGTGCACGTGAGTCTGTGGAAACAATAACTTAAAAACAATTGGATTTAATCAGGTATGTTTAAAATGATACGTGTATACTTGAACAAGATTAATTTTAAACGGGATCGAACATTTGGGAGGTCTCCAAATGTTCGACTGTTATTCTTTAAAAATTGCAAAATAATGACATCGATAAATGAGCAACAGACTATCATTTAGTATGTAATTTTGCATTAGAGAACGAATGGCATTAAATTTTGGAACACTTTCATGAACCCGTTATTGAGACATTGCACTATTTTTAACACTTTACAACAAAGTTGAAAAGTTTTTATGACTTTGTTCATTCTGTCTGTCTGTCTGTCCGTTAGCACGATAACTGCCGGGTTGACCGGGTTGAAAAAATGAAATACATTGAACCCTATGGGACCTAATTTTTCAAACATTTTTAAGTGAATTTAAAATTCACAAATTGCTTCGATAATTTTAGGTAATATTCAAATTATCCCATAAAATATATATAAAAAAAATTCAGCAAAATATATTCAGTAGTTTTTTAAATAAAAATTAAAATAATAATTACACTTCTTATATGAAGCGATCACGTGACCATCATATGAAGATCACGTCACCCACTTCAAAATGAAATATGGCATCCATCTTGTCTCAAAATCGGGATTTTTAAAGTTCTTTTTAATTCATATTGAGTGTTGTATCCGTCCTAAAACCGCTTTATTTTTGCTTAAATTCTGTGCATCTACATACTGAAACAACGCAATTACAATATATTTGAGTTTAAACGATCATTCAAATAAGATTATTTCTACAACGAAGCCTATTTTTCACTTATATAAAATGTAAACAGCAAAATATGTAGAATGAGTTATATAATAATTGCTGTATTTCTTTAACGCAAAATTATTTAGCTCATGGAGTCTGCATAGCTGATATGAATGAAATATTCTTTGATTTTACAGAGAGAAGGACCATTTTTTTCGATGAAGTTTTAAACATAGAGTTTAATTACTTGTACCTCCATGGTCTTTTAAATAAAATAAATTATTATAGTATTGTGATGAATGAAATGAATGGGAAAATGTTTAAGAATGAAATGCTGCTTTTATAGAGAGAGCCAGGCGTTTTATATTTCGATGGCGTCATTTGAATAAATTTCAGTTGTTTTTGATGAAGTTTTCAAATATAATAAATTATTGTAGTATTATGATAATGTTAAAAACATTACCGAGAAACCAGGCGATTTATATTTAATTGACGTCATTTGAACGAAATTCATTTTTTTTTTCGATGAACTTTTAAGTTTTCAAATATAATAAATTGATGTAGTATTGTGATAATTTTTGAAATATTACCTAGGAATGAATCGCATTTTAGAGACGTTTAAATGAAATTGCATTGAAGTTGGAAAGTGTTTCATAATCTATGCTTTGTGCATGATTGATCTTTCTTGTTTTTTTTAATTTATCAAAAGAGTTATTCAAAAGTAATGAAAAATCGCTGATGATCCCATTGTCTGATGCAGTTAAAAGGGTTTTGCGTTAAAGTCAATACGTTAATTTAAATTAAAGTACAATGTAAGTTAATTTTTACAAAGTAAAGTTCAATACGTTCGTTTTTATTTACAGTCTCGTTTATTTCAATTGCAGTACATAATATGGTAATCAAAGTAAAAAAAAAATTTGATGTGGGCAATACATGACTTTCGCTACATAATGCAAGTACTTTATGAATGTGAAATGATGATGGACAAGATCCACCGCACAATGCTTTTAATGTTGAAAAATACACAGACATAGGGTGCTTTTCTGGATGACAATATGGAAAATTATTTTGAAGAAGCCAATTAAATTATTGTCAAGTTATATTTCGCGAAAATATAACTTGGCAATTGGAAATATTGCTAGCATCTACTAAGCAATATGCTCATTTATAAGATGTTAATTTTTAATTTTATCTATTTGGCGTTATTTTCGTAACTGTATCATCATTTTTACCAATTTGGCAACATTTTTTTTCAATTTGGTCCCAGATTAAAAGTCGCTAAATTGGCGATATTTTGCTAAACGAGTCGCCAATGTTGCCCAATATTTCGTCAAATATTGCCTATTTGATGATACTATTACTACTGTTTATTTTTATGTATTTTTTAGATATCTTTATTCGAAAGATCTGCAATATCTTGCGAGCGGTTCAAACCAGTGATTTAAATTTTGGGCCATTCATTTTAGGACAGAAAAAAAAACCGTACAAAATAAGTATTTGTGTAACATTATTGAAAGTCCTGATTTCTGATGATTTTTCAAAAATCTGGGGGGTTTTCAAGCGTGTAATCGCATTTAAAACCAATAGAGTTCCAGTATTCACAGATCGTAATAATTGTATCAAATTACTTTCAAAACGCTCCATTCTTTTTTTGGTGTCGCATCTACAGACTCACAGACACAAACATACGCACACACACACACACACACACACATGACTACCTCAAAACAGTTCGATTCGAGTTCAGAGATGCTTGGAACGTACTCTTCCATCGAAAATTCGAATTCGAATTACCGATCCCCTTCTCAACACTTTCTCTATACATTATACTATGTATGTAGGAAATGTAATGTATTCCTGTAAGGCGTTTACAGGACTGCAAATTACTTTATTACTATTTATAGTTAGAACGCTTAGTCTTCAAGATATAAGCATTAGAAACTTGAAAAACGGAAAATCTTTCAACCTTCTTCAACTTGACGAATGCTTAAAAGCTATAAGAAATTTATAAAAACAAATTACTGATCTACAAAACTGGATATTTTATTGAACACTTTTGTCTCTTATTATTTATATTTATTTTTTAATATTTAGAATGAATGTAAGAGATGGGAAGCGAAAACTGGATCGAATCAAAAATTTTCCATTTTTGTTTTCTGTTATCTTATATAGATTGATGTTGTCTTGTACAAAGGATATTTTAAAATATCATTGGAAGATATGAACGGCTTACACAAATATATCACTTTTTATTTTTCGCAATCTCAGACTGTTCAGAGAAATTGAGTAATGTTATCTATTTTGGTATCAAATTTAATTTCAATTTTTGATAAAACTTTTAAATTGTTTATTGCTCAATTAACTCTAAAAAACAACATACACACACACACACACACACACACACATATATATATATATATATATATAGGTTTGTTACTTTTCTATTTGTTAGGCATCTTTTAATATTGGGGTTTTTTTGAGTTGCAACTTCTCTCTATTCTATCATTGGCTTTTCAAAACAATTATTACTATATATACTATATATGTATTATATGTAATATATATGTAATTATTACTATATATGTATATATATATATATATATATATATATATATTTATATATATATATATATATATATATATATATATATATATATATATATATATATATATATATATATATATATATATATATAGGTATATATATATATATAGATATTTATATATATATAGATATATATATATATATATATATATATATAGGTATATATATATATATAGTATATATATAGATATATATATATATATATATATATAAGGTGCGTCTCGAAAGTTTATGCACTTTAGTATAAGCAATATATATCAGAAGAAGAAGAAAATAAGAAATGTAATGTACTTGCTATATATTTAATAACGACTAATAAACAGTATCAGATCATGAACATGCCTGTTTGATTTGCAGGTTTGAATAAACGAAGTAAACACCAAAAGGGCATCAAAAAACGTGTTTCAAAAGTTTATGCACAAGTAACAGAAAACGTGGAAAATCAAAATAAAATATGCAAATAAGGCAGTAATTTACATAAAACAGCTCTGCAGACGTTTGCTCATATAAGACGGCTGCGTTTCACCTCTCACCATTCAGTACAATGCCGTGTATGTAACAGTTTACAAAAGACGAAGTGTTGTTGTTGAGACCTAGACCGCCCGACCTACCGTAAAGGTGTAAGGTAACCATTTGGACGGCCGGGAAGTGCCACCCAATTTAGACCGGAACCCAGTGGGGGAGCGAACTACAGGGACCGTACCCTCCTTCCCCTACCACCAACCTCTCGGAAGGACTTACGGACCCACATGTTTAACGTGATCGTACTCCGCATGAACACGGCGGTAGTTGTGGCAGCGTGAAAATCCAGCATGCAAACCACCGGGCTACCGCGCCCGAAAAGACGAAGTGTGTAAAATTTGGAGATAAAAAGCTTGTGTAAAATCTGTTCTTGATATCGCGCAAATATTAAATCGATCAAAACGAGGCATTTATGCTGTGCTACAAAAAGAGCGCGATTATAAAGTAAGTAAAAGATAGATCAGGCCGTCCAAAATGTTCTCGAGTTGACAGAAAACTTTTTCGTCTAACATCGACTCAAGAACTGTCGTTGTCTGAAATATAAAGCGGATCAGGTTTAAAGGTATCTCGATGTACTTTCACAGACGTTTACAAAATAATTGCAATATAATGCTCGCACGTATGCAGCGAATTCCGAGTTTAACTGAAAATCATAAATTACATCGTATGGAACGGGCTCGAGAACACATGAACTGGGGCGACCAATGGATAACTGCTATATTTAGTGATGAAAAGAAATGGAATATTGATGGCCTAGATGGATTGGCATCATACTGGCATGACCTGCGCAAAGAACCGAAAGTTTGTTTTCAGTAGGAAACAGAGTCATTTCTTGATGGTGTGGGGAGCGTTTTGCTTTAGTGGTACGTTATCCTTATCCTTTCTTAACGGTAAGCAAAATGCGCTAAATTACCAACAAACGTTAAAGGATCACGTGTTACCAGAAGCTGCAAATCTAACAGAACCAAACTTTTATTTTCAGCACGATCATGCTCTCATTTATGCGACAAAGTCAACGAAACTTTGGTTGCAGTATAATAACATTATGGTTATGGATTAGCCGACCAAAAGTCCTGACTTGAATCCTATTGAAAACCCTTGAGGGATCCTATCCAGAAGAGTTTATGCGAATAGGCGACAGTTTTCGTCTTTGGCCGAATTAAAGTGTGAAATTGAAAACTGCTGGTATAATTTAGATCCAGAAATTATTCATTCTCTTATTCTGTCAATATATATATATATATATATATATATATATATATATATATATATATATATATATATATATATATATATATATATATATATATATATATATATATATATATATATATATATATATTTCTAGTTTCCTGTCCTTTTTCCGAGAATAAATTTATAAGCAAAGCAGTACACCCTATTATTTATTTTTCATGCATATGAATTTTATAGACAGGAATTTACTAGCATGTTATACCAGGGGTATAACGAAATTGCTAAATTAGTTCCTTTTCAAGCATATATTCCCAATTTTATCTCCATCGATCGCAAAATTGCCGCAAATCGTGTCTAATATAAACATCCAATCATTTTTTTAATAAATTTTCATCAATTTATGCATTTTCAGCAGTTATAGCTAAAATCTTCTGGTAGTGTTGCCATCATTTTTTCTCGTTTCTTGCTTAACAGTGGCAACCCATGGTCCAACATTTGCCTTAAATTGATTTTTAACTTTTTTTTTTTAATTATTTCCTTCTTTTCGTTTTTTATTTGTTGACTCGATCTGCTTCCTTTGTCCTCTAGAATTTAAAACATGGATGTTCTAACCGAAATGTATTATGTATTCCATAAATAGTATTCAAACGCGCAATGTGAACATCTCTTGTTGAAGAGATTCTTCATTTGATGGCCTCCAGTACTTGAAGATGGAGTAGAGACTTCCAAGTCTCCACTTCCTAAATCTGCTAGAAACACCCTTTCCAACCAATCCTCATGCTTATCATTAAACTTCATTCTAATACGATTCACTTTTATAGAAATATTCGTTCTAATACGAAGCCTTTTATTGAATTGTGGTGAAAACATCTTATTAATTTCTGATACTTTTATTACAACATCGTTTGTCTTGTAAAATTGAGTATTTTTCACGTAAAAATAGAAAATTTTGTTTCTGATCACTTAACTAAATTCCAGTAACGTATCCTAACAGCAATCTAATGTCGATAACAGATTATTACAGTTCCAGTCAAAGGTACATAATAAACTTCTTATATAAATTAAATTTTAATATCATCTGGATATGATTGAAATTTTTACACTTTGTTATATTATTACTTTCACTACAATACAAATAAATCTGATGTGGGCAGCACATGACTTTCCTCATATAATGCATTGAATTTACTAGTTTTACAGTAAAAGAAAAAAATCTTATGTGGGCAGCACATGACTTTCCCTGCAGACTCAAATTCATATTTTCCTTATTTCTTTAATAATTAATTAGATTGAGTTTAATTGCAAAAAATAACACTAAATTTGCATTTTTAATTCAATTTTGTTTTTCTTTGGTAATTGGGCATTTTTCCTAAAGCGAAAAATACAAGAAATCTCAAATATTTTGAGAACGGTTAGTCCTAAAGTATAATGGAGTGTGTTATATTCTTTTCCTCGTTAGAAATTGCGAATAAAACAAGAATAATTTAATTCATACATTTCAGCATACGTAGTCTTTTTTTTAGATTTTTGCGATTTTTGTGGGCCATTTCGTAAAAAAAAGCAGGTTGTTCTTTCCGAATCATACCAAAATCTAATCAGGACCAGAGTATCCCACAAATAACTTATCTACTAAATTTTGTGAAATTTGGCCAATTAGTATTTTAGCTAGGGTGGATACATGAAATTTTTGCGGACCATTTCCTAAAAAAAGGCAGGGTGTTCTTTTCCGAATCTTACCAAAATCTAATCAGCACCAGAGTATCCTACAAGTAACTTATCTACCAAATTTTCTGACATTTGGTCAATTAGTATTTTAACTAGAGTGGATACATGAAATTTTCCGAGCTCTTTCGCAAAAAAAGGAGGGTTCTGTTTCTACGAATCCTACAAAAAAAATCAGCCCCAGGGTCTCACCCAAGTGACTTACCTACCAAATTTTATGAAATTCGGTCCATTAGTTTTTTAGCTAGAATGGATACATACATTGCACAGACAGACAGACAGAGACACACACACACACACACACACAGACGTCACCCTAAAAATAGTTTTTTCGTATTCTAGAGGTCTCGAAACGTGTAGATCCGTCGAAAACTCGAGTTGTGATTTTCGGTATGATTCTAATACTTTCCCTATACATTACCATATGTATTGTAGAGAAACTAAAATAGGTTATTCTTATAGTAGATACTTAGATTATTTCCAAGATATTAAATTTTCGTCTATTAGTCGTCATTTTCATAGATTTAGATTCATTTTTTAACACTTTACAACAAAGTTAAAAAGTGTTTATGACTTTGTTCATTCATTCTGTCTGTCTGTCCGTTAGCACGATAACTGCCGTAAAAATGACTTAATCAAAATGAAATTTTAGTATGTTGTTCAGACGGTCTGTAGGACCTATGGGAATATAAATGAATAGTATCACCCAATTAGTTTTGGATTGAACCCGGGTTGAAAAAATGAAATACATTGAGCCCTATGGGACCTAATTTTTCAAACATTTTTTAAGCGGCTTTAAAATTCACAAATTGCTTCTAAAATTTTAGGTAATAGTCAAATTGTTCCATAAAATATATAAAAATAAATTCAACGAAATATATTCAGTAGTTTTTAAAATAAAAATTAAAATAATAATTACACATCTTATATGAAACGATCACGTGACCATGATATGAAACGATCACATGACCCACTTCAAAATGATATATGGCATCCATCTTGTTTCAGAATCGTGATTTTTTAAAGTTCTTTTTAATTCATATTGAGTGTTGTATCCGTCCTAAAACTACTTTATTTTTGCTTAAATTCTGTGCATCTACATGCTAAAACAACACAATGACAATATATTTGAATTTAAATTCTCATTCAAATTTGATTATTTCTACAACTAAGCCTATTTTTCACCTATATAAAATGTAAACAGCAAAATATGTAGAATGAGTTGTATTAGAATTACTGTATTTCTTTAACACAAAATAATTCAGTCCATGGAGTCTGCATGGCTGATATGAATGAAATATTAATTTATTTTATAAACCGAAGGACGATTTTTTTCGATGAAGTTTTAAGCATAGAGTTTATGAATTGTGGTGGTCTTAATTTTTAAATAAAATAAATTATTATAGTATTGTGATGAATGAAATGAATGAAATCCTGCTTTTATAGAGAGATCCAGGCGTGTTATTTTTTCCATGACGTCATTTGAATTTATTTCAGTTGTTTTCGATGAAGTTTTCAAATATTATAAATTATCGTAGTATTATGATAGTTTTAAAAATATTACCGTGGAATGTATTGCATTTTAGAGATATTTAAACCAGGCAATTTATATTTCAATGCCGTCATTTGAATGAAGTTCATTTTTTTCAATGAAGGTTTAAGTTTTCAAATATAATAAATCAATGTAGTATTGTGATAAGTTTTAAAATATTACCGAGGAATGTATTGCATTTTCGACTTTTTTAAATAAAATTGCATTGAAGTTGGAAAGTGTTTCATATTCAATGCTTTAAGCATGATTGATCTTTCTTGATATTCATTTGGCGAGATTTTCATTAATTTGGCAACATTTAAAAAAGTCGCCAATTTGGCGACATTCTG
This sequence comes from Amaurobius ferox, assembly GCA_951213105.1. NCBI lineage: Eukaryota > Metazoa > Arthropoda > Arachnida > Araneae > Amaurobiidae > Amaurobius > Amaurobius ferox. Next base: position 12,857,638 of record OX578135.1, read on the forward strand.
CCAAATTTGTCGCCAAAATCTCGCCAAGCGTTATGGACGGAGAAATAAGTTATTCTTATAACAGATAAATGACTATTGGCGTTCAAATACAAAAATATTTCTCAAAGTATCTTTCTCATGAATGGAACGAACTAGATCCACGAGAATGATGTCACCGAATTTACCGCATGATATTACATATGAAAAGTGAACATTTTTCTCAGCAGTTAATATTTTTTTTTAATTTATGGGATTTTTTGATAAATTTATTTGAAAAATGTGCAATATCTCAAGAACGGTTTATGCTAGCGTTCTAAAGTTTATGTCAATCGTTTTCTAAAGGAAAATTACATAGGAAATGTCTACTTGTGTAACTTTATTAAAGGTTTTGATTTTTTGATGATTTTTTCAAAATTTTACTCGAAAATTTAGGAGGGCTCTGAACATTCGATTATGTTGAAAAACAATAGGCTTCCAGTGTTCACGGATTGTAATTTGTGTACTCAATTTCATTCGAATCGCTCCATTCGTTCGGGAGATATCGTCTCTACAGACTCACTGACACACACACACGCACATACTTTCACAAACACACACACATACATATACTTTCATACACACACACACACACATACTTTCACATACACACATAGCCATCACCTCAAAAATGTTCGATTCGTGATCAGGGATGCTTGAAACGTTCTCTCCCGTCGAAAACCCGAATTCGAATTTTCGACCCCTTCGCAATACTTTCGTTATACATTATACCATGTATATAAGGAAAGTAAAAATATATAGGGAAAATATTGGTATCGTAACTCGAGCTATCGACGAATCTATACGTTTCAAGCACTTCAGAATACGAAAAGCTATTTTTAATGTCACGTCTGTGTGTGTGTGTGTGTCTGTTTGTCTGTCTTTCTCGTGAATGGGACAAACTAGATTCACAAGAATGATGTTAACAAATGTATCGCATAATATTGCATAGGAAAAAGGAACATATCTCACAATAGTTAATACATTTTTAATTTTATGGGATTTTATCCTGAAAAATTTATTTGAAAATGTGCAATATCTCAAAAACGGTTTATATTAGCATTCTAAAGTTTTGTCTCATTCATTTTTTAATAAGAAATTACACAAGAAATGACCTTCCCGGCCGTCCAAATAGGTGCTCTTAGTCCCCTGGACGAGTCGGACGGTCTGGGTCTTCTACAAGAAATGACCTTTTTAGTAACATTATTGAAAGTTCTGATGACTTTATTTCAATATTTCATTCGAAAATTTTGGGGTGTTCTGAACATTCAAATGTGCTTAAAATCAATAGGGTTCCAGCATTCACTGATTGTAGTGCTTGTCATAAATTTCGTTCGAAACACGCCATTCGTTCCTAAGATATCGCATCCACAGTATCATGAACACACACACAGACATCACCTCATAAATGCTTGATTCGACTTCAGGGATGCTTGAAACGTGCTCTTCCGTCGAACACTCGAGTTCGAATTTTCGACTCCGCCACAATACTTTTCCTATCCATTATACTATGTATATAGGGGAATTAATATTTTCATTTAATAGAAAGATGCTGCTGTTAAAAATGATGGGGATGTATAGTTGAATAAGGTTTTAGGGGCAACTCTTTGTCAGAAAATGTTTATTGTTGTGAACGGGCAATGTTCCGTTTGGCGCCTTCTCATTCGTCTGTCTCGAAGGCCAAGCGAAGAAAATACAGTGCATGATGTCAGCATGACGTGAGCCCGGGAATGCCAGGATTTCCCAGTTAGAAGAAGGGTTTTCAGATTTGGCGATTTATAGCCAATTTAGCGACTTCTGGAATGTTTCAGAAACTTCTCGATAGAACGATTATTCTTTGAGATATAGAGATTTCCAGAAGTTTGTATGGAGAGACTATAAAAAGGACTCCGTTGCAGGGGAGTTGACGGATGGACGTGACACGAGCTACATTGGACTGTGAATTTTGTCATTGGACTGTGAATTTTGAGAATAGTAGCCGCTGTTATGTTGTTGCTGAGACCCTGACCGCTCAACCTCCCGAAAGGTGCAAGGTAACTGTTAACCGCTGTTATATTGTTGTTGAGACCCAGACCGTCCGACCTACGAGAAAGGTGTAAGGTAACTGTTAACCGCTGTTATGTGAAATTACTTCCGTCAACATTTTGAGAAAATACAGCTTATTTTGTGAAATGAGTGGAGTATTTAGGTGCTGTTTGATTGTATATTGTTCCTGTTTACTTTGTGCTTGTGAATAAACGTAAGTTATCCAGAAACTGGGACTCGTTCTTGTACCTTGTGTATACACCCACGATTCTAAAGGATACGTTCGTAACATTATTTAGTGGCGGTATAATAAATAAATGTGTATATCCAGGACATAAAATAAATTTGTAAAACACAAGCTGGTTATTATATCTAATTTAAAATTGTATCAAGATAATTATTTGAAACACAGCGCTGATATCTGAAAAATAAAATACTATGTACACTACGCAGTATACAATAGATTTGGTTTCATTAAAACGTGTGCAAGGAGTACAGATATTTAGGGAAGACAAAACTTTTTCTGTACAATAAAATAAGAAAGTAAAATTCGAACCAAATAAACAAGAAATGTTTGACCAAACGCACAAGATGCTTCATTCTTCAAATTTTGCCTGCTGAGATAATTGTGCATGGCAAAAACATATATTTATATACTTTTTTTTATAAGTTAATTAAATTCCATGTTTTAATGGAAATTTTTTTTTAATCTATATGAATGCGTTTAAAATGAGCACCTATTTTTACTTGCGAGCAACGACGAGTACATCTGCCAGTATTCTTATATTTGAATTGCTTGACTTCGCTATGACTTTGAGTAGAAGATACCACATTCCCGCTCTGAAGAATGAAATAAACCATTTTCCCCTTGACTGTAAAACGCTCTTAACAGCGCAAATGCACATCGCGCCGAAAAGAGAACTTACAAGGGGAGTGATGCGCGAATCTTCTACCTGAACCATCGTTCACCCTCAACTGTGTTCCGCAGATCATTGTTTTTTTCCGGGTCTATGCGAAGACTTCATTCGGTTGCAGCAGCAACAGTGTAAATGGCGGTTTCAAAAGCCCCAAGCACTAAATGCCATTGCCATGGAAGTAAAAGTAAGGCGTTAACACTTCATATTAAGAAAACGCCCATATCGTTTGAGACAATCATTCAGGTGGCGCTGGGACAAAACAAGTAGCCCTGCATTATATGCTTTCTATGGCGAAAGGCCTAAAATATTTATTTAAACGGACAATTTTGTAAAATTAAATTATTGGCACAATGCAAAGTTGAACTGGAACAATAAAGAATATTCCTACGTATTCAAAATTATTTTATCTTTCAATTTATTTTTTATCTCCCTATATTCTGTATTTTATCCTACAACTATGAAAAAATACTGGTTAATTATACTCTAATTAGGGAAACTTCTATTTAAAAATAATCAAAAAAAATCTGATGTGGGCAACACATGACTTTCCTTATATAATGAAATGAATTTACTACTTTCACAGTAAAATAAATAGGTTTTTCTTCTAGTAGATACTAATATCCTTTCCGAGATATTGAATTTTCGACAATTAGTCGTCATTTTCATTGATTTAGCGTCATTTTTATCCATTTGGCGAGATTTTCGTTAATTTGGCAACATTTTAAAAAGTCGCCAAGTTGGCGACATTCCGCCAAATTCGTCGCCAAAATCTCGCCAAGCGTTATGGACGAGGAAATAAGTTATTCTTACAGCTGATAAATTGGCGTTCAAATGCAAAAGTATTACTCAAAGTATCTTTTTTCATAAATGGAACGAGCTAGATCCACGAGAATGATGTCACCCAATTTATCGCATGATATTATATATGAAAAGTGAACATGTTTCTCAATAGGAAATATTTTTTTTTTCTATTTTATATGACTTTTTGATAATTTTTTTGAAAAATGTGCAATATCTCGAGAACGGTTCATGTTAGCGTTCTAAAATTTATGTCAATCGTTTTCTAATGAAAAATTACATAAGAAATGTCTATTTACGTAACTTTATTATTGGTTTTGATTTTTTGACGATTTTTTCAAAATTTCATTCGAAAATTTAGGGGAGTTCTGAACATTCGATTGCGTATGAAAACAATAGGCTTCCAGTGTTTACAGATTGTGATTTTTGTACCAAATTTGGTTCGAATCGGTCCATTCGTTCGTCAGTTATCGTCTCCACAGACCCACTGACACACACACACACACACACACACAGACATCACTTCAAAAATGTTTGATTCGTGATCAGGGATGCTTGAAACGTGCTCTCCCGTCGAAAACTCGAATTCGAATTTTCGACCCCGTCACAATACTTTCCTTATACATTATGTATATAAGGAAAGTAATACATATACTAAATGCTAAGCATTTCCGTTGTGTCAACTAACAATAACAGCTACTTTACTAGCACTAGCGACACCTAGATATAATTCTCAAAGCATTATGGTATTTTCAAACGTTTCATCCATAGGCGTTTTATCTCCTTCTTCCTAACTCCATGGACAATACACATATTGTAAATTCAATATTACCTTTCTACATCATTGTTGTATGCTTAAATAAGTGAATTCCATTTTTAAATTAATTTAAACCATGGAAGTAAAGCGAAAGAGTGAAAACTCCATATTGGGAAAACGCCAAAATCTTTTCGGACAACAATAATTCAGGTGGCGCTGGGATAAGTCTCAACGCCGTGGAGTTAGAAAGGAGATAAAACCTCTATGGGAGAAACTCTTAAAAATGTCATAATGCTTTGAGAATTATATCGAAGTGTCACTTGTGTTAGTAAAGTAGCTGCTATTGTTAGTTACACAATAGAAAGGCGTAATATGTAGTATATGATTTATGATTATTTTTAATTAAGGCCTCTCTAACTATGAGTATAATTAATCAGAATTTTTTCATAGTTATACGATAGAGTACAGAATGAAGGGAAATAAATTGAAAGGTAAAATTATGTTGAATATTCTTTATTGTTTTAGTTCTACTTTGCAGCATAGCGCTTAGAATTTATTTTTACAAAATTGACAGTTTAAATAAATATTTTAGGCCTTTCGTCATAGAAATGCATATAATGCAAACCACTTATCTTATCCGAGCGCCACCTGAATGATTGTCTCAAACGATAATAGCGTTTTCTTAATATGAAGTTTTAACTCCTTACTTTTACCTCCATGCTCAACGCATTCTATATATTCATATGACGAAATGGCTGGTACTGAACTAAATAATATTTATTTAAACTGCTAATTTTGTGTAGGAATAAACTATTATTGCAATAGATATTAGAACTAAAAGAGTAAAGAATATTTTGGTGAAAACAAATTTATTTTCCTTTCTAATTTATTTTTGTCTTTATATATTCTGTAGACCTTATTCTACAACCATTAACAAAACACTTACTATTTCAACCCTACGCTTCCCTGTTATCAACAAATAGATTCATTGCAACTAACACTAGTCACACCAACATGTAGAGTTGTAATAAACCCGGGAATTTTGAGAAGCAGGTATAAACCCGGGACTTTTAGGGAAAAAACCAGGAATTTTGGAAGCATTGAATATTTTGAAGGAAAGAAACTAATTTATGCGTTTCTTATATGATCTGGCTAATTACGCCCATTACGCAGTTTAAATCTTATTGATAGATTTAAATACATTTCCATTTTACATACATTTACGAAATCTTTATTAGTTTAAAAGTAAAGTCTATTGAATAAACATTTTTGAAAATTGGAAATTATAAACATTTCGTTGAAAATGTGCAATTTATATTAGTCATAAAATTATTAAAATGTTATTGGGATTAACATAGATTTCAACATTACATGAATATAAACAAGAAAGATCAATCATGCTTAAAGCATTGTTTATGAAACACTTTCCAACTTCAATGCAATTTTATTTAAAAAAGTCTAAAATGCAATACATTCCTCGGTAATATTTTAAAACTTATTACAATACTACATTAATTTATTATATTTGAAAACTTAAACCTTCATTGAAAAAAATGAACTTCATTCAAATGACGGCATTGAAATATAAATTGCCTGGTTTAAATATCTCTAAAATGCGATACATTCCACGGTAATATTTTTAAAACTATCATAATACTACGATAATTTATTATACTTGAAAACTTCATCGAAAACAACTGAAATTCATTCAAATGGCGTCATAGAAAAAATAACACGCCTGGATCTCTCTATAAAAACAGCATTTCATTATTCATAACTTTCTCCCATTCATTTCATTCATCACAATACTATAATAATTTATTTTATTTAAAAATTGAGACCATGGAGCTACAAGTAATTAAACTCTATGCTTAAAACTTCATCGAAAAAAATCGTCCTTCTCTTTATAAAATCAATTAATATTTCATTCTGCAGACTCCATGGGCTAAATTATTTTGTGTTAAAGAAATATAGCAATTCCAATACAACTCATTCAACATATTTTGCTGTTTACATTTTACATAAATGAAAGATCGGCTTCGTTGTAGAAATAATCAAATTTGATTAATCATTTAAACTCAAATACATTGTATTTGCGGTGTTTCAGTATGTAGATGTACAGAATTTAAGCAAAAATAAAATAGTTTTAGAACGGATACAACACTCAATATGAATTAGAAAGAACTTAAAAAATCAAAATTTTGAAACAAGATGGATGGCATATATCATTTTGAAGTGGGTCATGTGATCTTTTCATATCATGGTCACGTGATCGTTTCATATAAGAGGTGTAATTATTATTTTAATTTTTATTTAAAAAACTATTGAATATATTTCGCAGAATTTTTTTTATATATTTTATGGAACAATTTGAATATTACCTAAAATTTTCGAAGCAATTTGTGAATTTTAAATCCGCTTAAAAAATGTTTAAAAAATTTGGTCCCATAGGGCTCAATGTATTTCATTTTTTCAACCCGGGTTCAATCCAAAACTAATTGGGTGATATTATTCATTTATATTCCCATAGGTCCTACAGACCGTCTCAACAACATACTAAAATTTCATTTTGATTAAGTCATTTTTACGGCAGTTATCGTGCTAACGGACAGACAGACAGACAGACAGACAGAATGAACAAAGTCATAAACACTTTTCAACTTTGTTGTAAAGTATTAATAAATGCATCACTTTGTAATAAGTATTTCATCGTTCGGAGTGTTTTTACTTATTAAATATTTACAAATTAAATAATTTATTTGTGGAATTAATTTTCAATTTTATGTGTAAGAAAGTCACACAATTTAAATATTTTTAACACTTTACAACAAAGTTGAAAAGTGTTTATGACTTTGTTCATTCTGTCTGTCTGTCTGTCTGTCTGTCCGTTAGCACGATAACTGCCGTAAAAATGACTTAATCAAAATGAAATTTTAGTATGTTGTTCAGACGGTCTATAGGACCTATGGGAATATAAATGAATAATATCACCCAATTAGTTTTGGATTGAACCCGGGTTGAAGAAATGGAATACATTGAGCCCTATGGGACCTAATTTTTCAAGTATTTTTTAAGCGGATTTAAAATTCACAAATTGCTTCGAAAATTTTAGGCAATATTCAAATGGTTCCGTAAAATATATAAAAAAAAAATCAGCGAAATATATTCAGTAGTTTTTTAAATAAAAATTAAAATAATAATAACACCTCTTATATGAAGCGATCACGTGTCCATGATATGAAACGATCACATGACCCACTTCAAAATGATATATGGCATCCATCTTGTGTCAAAATCGTGATTTTTAAAGTTCTTTTTAATTCATATTGAGTGTTGTATCCGTCCTAAAACTACTTTATTTTTGCCTAAATTCTGTGCATCTACATACGGAAACAACGCAATGACAATATATTCCAGTTTAAATGCTCATCTAAATTTGATTATTTCTACTATTAAGCCTATTTTTCACCTATGTAAAATGTAAACAACAAAATATGTAGAATGAGTTGTATTAGAATCGCTGTAATTCTTTAACACAAAATCAAATAGTCCATGGAGTCTGCTTAGCTGATATGAATGAAATATTCATTAATTTTAGAAAGAGAAGGACGATATTTTTCGATGAAGTTTAACGAATAGAGCTTACTTGTAGCTCAATGGTCTTAATTTTTAAATAAAATAAATTATTATAGTATTGTGATGAAAGACATGAATGGGGGAATTATTTATGAATGAAATGTTGCTTTTATAGAGAGAGCCAGGCGTGTTATTTTTTTATGACGTCATTTGAATGAATTCCAGTTGTTTTCGATGAAGTTTTCAAATATAATAAATTATCGTAGTATTATGATAATTCTAAATTTATTACCAAGGAATGTATTACATTTTAGAGATGTTTAAACCAGGCAATTTATACTTTAATGCCGTCATTTGAATGAAGTTAATTTTTTTCGATGAAGGTTTAAGGTTTCAAATATAATAAATCAATGTAGTATTGTGATAAGTTTTAAAATATTACCGAGGAATATATTGCATTTTCGACTTTTTTAAATAAAATTGCATTGAAGTTGGAAAGTGTTTCATAATCAATGCTTTAAGCATGATTGATCTTTCTTGTTAACTTTACAACAAAGTTGAAAAGTGTTTATGACTTTGTTCATTCTGTCTGTCTGTATGGCTGTCCATTAGCACGATAACTGCCGTAAAAATGCCTTAATCAAAATGAAATTTTAGTATGTTGTTCAGACGGTCTGTAGGACCTGTGGGAATATTAATGAATAATATCACCCAATCAGTTTTGGATTGAACCCGGGTTGAAAAAATGAAATCCATTGAACCCTATGGGACCTAATTCTTCAAACATTTTTTAAGCGGATTTAAAATTCACAAATTGCTTTGAAAATTTTAGATAATATTCAAAGTATTCCATAAAATATATAAGAAAAATTTCAGCAAAATATATTCAGTAGTTTTTAAAATAAAAATTAAAATAGTAATTGCATCTTATATGAAGCGATCACGTGACCATGATATGAAAAGATCACGTGACACACTTCAAAATGAAATATGGCATCCATCTTGTCTCAAAATCGTGATTTTTAAAGTTCCTTTTAATACATACTGAGTGTTATATCCGTCCTAAATCCGCTTTATTTTTGCTTAAATTCTGTGCATCCACATACTGAAACAACGCAATTGCAATATATTTGAGATTAAATGATCATCCAAATTTGATTATTTCTACAACGAAGCCTATTTTTCACTTATGTAAAATGTAAGCAGCAAAATATGTAGAATGAGTTGTATAAGTATTGCTGTATTTCTTTAACGCAAAATTATTTAGCTCATGGAGTCTGTATAGATGATATGAATGAAATGATTATTGAAGGACGATTTTTTTTATGATGTTTTAAGCATACAGTTTAATTACTTGTAGCTCCATGGTGTTAAGTTTTTAAATAAAACAAATTATTTTAGTACTGTGATGAATGAAATGAATGGGAAAATGTTTATGAGTGAAACGCTGCTTTTATAGAGAGAACCACGCCTGTTATTTTTTCTATGACGTCATTTGAATGAATTTCAGTTGTTTTCTATGAAGTTTTCAAATATAATAAATTATTACAGTATTAAGAAAATTTTTAAATAATTTCCGAGGAATGTATCGTATTTTAGAGATGTTTAAACCAGGCAATTTATATTTCAATGCCGTCATTTGAATGAAGTTCATTTTCTTCGATGAAATTTTCAAATTTAATAAATTAATGTAGTATTGTGATAATTTTTAAAATATTACCGAGCAATGTATCGCATTTGAGAGATTTTTGTATAAAATTACATTGAAGTTGGAAAGTGTTTCATAATCAATGCTTTATGCATGATTGATCTTTCTTGTTCTTGTATCTAACAAATCTCTCTCCATTTTCCATGCTTCAGCTATTTACAATTCTGAATGCAGAAAACAATATTAGTTTTCGGGTCATACACATTTCTTTTGCAATGCAAAATGCAATGGCTGAAAATTCCCGCTTTTTGGAAACTTTCAAAATTCCCAGTTTTCAAAACTCCCTTCCCAAAAACTCCGGTTTATTCCCGGGAATAAACCGGGTTTCTTCCGCGCTTTCCAACTCTACCTACATATAATTCCTAAAGCTATGGTATTTTCAAGCTCTTCAACCATAGTCGCTTCATCTCTTTCTCGCTAACTCCATGATTTAAAACATGGAGGTAAAAGTAAGGAGTTAAAACTTCATATTAAGAAAACGCTACTATCCTTTGAGACAATCATTCAGGTAGTGCTGGAATAAGATAAGTAGTTCTGCATTGCATGCATTTCTAGGGCAAAAAGTCTAAAATTTTTATTTGAACTGTCCATTCTGTAAAAAATAGATTATTGGCACAATGCAAAGTGGAAGTGAAACAAGAAAAAATATTCCTGTGTATTCAAAATTATTTTACATTTCAATTTATTTTTATCTCCTTATATTCTGTACTCTATCCTACAACTATAGAAAAATATTGGTTAATTATACTCATAATTAAGGAGGCCTTCATTTAAAAATAATCAGAAATACATATAATAAATACCATGCCTTTCTGTCATGTCAACTAACAATAACAGCTACCTTACTAACACTAGCGACACCTAGATATAATTCTCAAAGCATTAAGGTATTTTCAAGAGCTTCATCCATGGGAGTTTTGTCTCCTTCTTTCTAACACCATAATTTAAAACATCGGTATTTTGCGTGAAGTTGCCAGCGAAAACACCAAATTTTAAATTACAAGATATTTATTCATAGTCAATAATATTGTGCTATGGATCTTGCACCTAGTTAGATTGTGTGAGAAATAATTTATTGCAGCACTGGGAAATTAATTCCCTTACTACCGGCATTAGATTTTTTAATAAATAAGATGAATGTTTAATTACCAAAGTGTGAAAACACCCATTCCGTTTCGACCAATTTTAAGACCAATCTGATTCCATATCCGTTACCACAGATACAAACCACAACTTTATCCCATAGTGGGTGGAGTTCCTACAGAAACATCCACCAATGAGGAGCACGGTACGAGTCGAGATATACTCACAGCAAAGTCAATGACGTGCTCTTGCATTATTGACAAGATAGCATTACCTCACTAGAACCTTATGACAATTTCTCACGCTGTAAAAGCTAGCAGAGGGTCTCACTTGTAATTATACGTATGGCGCAAAACACGCACACTGCTCTTTTGTCAAAAATTCGGAAGTAAAAAAAATTATTCGATGGTGAATATTGACTTTCGTTCGGTTCGAAACTCAGATATAACGATGTGAAAATGAAAGGGTCGGGTCAAGGTTAATAGTGGACATTTGACATTATCGCCCCTGTGAATATTAATGATATTGATAAAAAAAAAATATGGAAGTATAGAGAGATTTTTCTCTTTGTTATGCTTTTGCATCGTAATGGGCTGTCAATCATGTCAAAAAAGAAGCTATCTTCAAGTATAAAGAACGCAATATGCTTCAATGGAATACGTCAAGAATTTGTTGAAAGTGCCTGCGATTGGTTGATGAAAAATTATGAAAAATGTCGTCTGCAGGTGCATTTTTAATGGAATAACCCACTTGTATTTTCTTTTCTATTATATTATTTGTTACTGAGAAAGTTTCTATTAAAAATGGTGTCAATACACGCTTTCTTTTCATTGTAGGTCTGAAAAATACATCATTAGAAATAGTTCTTATAACATTAAAACCAGCTATTTCTGGGATAAAAATATTTTGTATTTGAGCTAAATTTTATTTGTGTCACGTTATAATATCGTAGTTCAATACGATAAATAACAAGATATTTTTACATTTGAGATTCGTCTTTTAAATTCAGTTAATATTCTGAATTATTCAAACGTTTCCAAACATGACAACGGGACATACAGGACTCGATCTCGAAATTAAATTTTTATTCATATTTATTCATTTTTACTCATTAAAATGCAATATTTAAAAAAAAAAAGTACTTATTGCTCAAAACGCAGTCTTAAAAGAACTTTAACTTTATTTCAAACTACTTAAAGAAAATATTCCATCCTTTAGTTTAGGTTGTTTCCCGGTCGCCCAATTCTGCTGCTCTATATTTTCGGATGAGTCGGACGGCCTGGGTTTTCGACCCTTTAGTTTAGGGCAAAACCAGTTTGTATAAGCTTTCTGTGCATTAAAGTTTCAATTGTCTCTTTAAATTGCTTAATTACATCTTGCACAAATATCTTTTACAAAGTTGTCCACTGGGTAAATATTAAATACAAGGTAGCTTAAAGAGAAACATAATTTTAGGCACAGTGGCTGCACTCGACCTGGTATGGGGGACAAATACCTAGTATGGGGACGAATACCTGGTATGAGGACGAAACATTATAGTATATTATTACGAACATGTAAAATACTTTCACAGCTATTTTAGTCCCCACAGTGGAAAAACACTTTTACATGCAGCCATTCCTATTACATGAAAACAGGGTTGCTATATTTTGAATTTTCGGAACGTGGTTTGCACATTTTGACCTTTCGGAAAATGGTTGCCAGATTTCTCGATTTATAGTCAGCTTGGTGACGTTTTATACGAATATACTGGAATTTTCTCGAAATATGGAATATTCTATATACGAGCCCTGTCTAGAAATTTCTAGAGTATATAAAAGAAGTCATCGCTCAGTTGGAAAGTAGTTGACGGGATATGAGCTAACGTGATGTGTGAGATACATCAGTGTTTTGGGAATAGTATCCGGTATTTTGTAAATTAGTTGAGCATTTATTGCTGTGTTATTGTATCTGACAGTTTAGGGATCTTGTAAGATAGTTATCGAGCAATTCGCTGTGCATTGTTAATGTTTACGCATTTTAGTGCTATTAAAGAAAAGCTTTAGTTATCCAGAAATTTAGACTCACCCTTGTATTCTGAGAGTACACCCACGATTCCAGAAGATACGTAGTAAATTGGTATCAGGAGTTGGGTTTCTGGAAACTTTGACAAGCAATTACAGCTCCCCTAACTGAAAAAACGATGGAGGAACAATTAAGCGAGATAATGGGGGCAATGACACCCGTACAAGATGCGATGCAAAATGGACAAGAAGCTACGAATCAAGAGCTCAAAGCAGTGAAAGCCGAACAAGAAGCGATGGCAGAGAAAGTCGGACAAGACGAGATGAAAGGAATAATGAAAGCTGGACAGAGTTAAGAAGGAAGAGATGAAAGCCGAACAAGAAACGATGGCAAAAAAGATTACAATCGGACGAGATGAAAGAAATAATGAAAGCTGGATAAAAAGCTATAAAGGAAGAGTAGTGAAAGCCGAACAAAAAACAATAACAGAAGAGATGAAAAAAATGAAAGTCGGATAAGAAGCGATGAAAGAAGATATTAAAGTCGTAAAAGAAGAAATTAAATCCGAGATGGTCAGACAAGCGGAAGTGAAAGAAGAAATTAAATCCGAGATGAAGGCCAGACAAGCGGAAGTGAAAGAAGAAATTAAATCCGAGATGAAAGAATAAATCATAATTATACAAACCGAAATGAACACCGGAAAAGAAGAATCCGTCCAAGAAGAGATGAGGCAAAACATTAAATCCGTCCAAGAAGAGATGAAACAAGGCATTGTATCTGTACAAGCAGACATTAATGCCGGACAAGAAGCGATGGAAAAGCTCGAAAAGAGATTACTGACTGTCGAGTGAAAATCGTCAATCGCTAACTCGAATTTTCGCATACCGTCAGTATGCGAAAATTCGAGTACTGACGGTATGCGAAGTATGCAAAGTAAAATATCCTACATATGACCGACTGAGACTTCGAGGAGCAATTTTATTTTGATAATACCTCTTTGCGACAGAGCATATGGACGAATTTCCAAGCGCAATTAGAGATTATCGCGGTCGCAGAAACCAACGAGTGGGAGGAAAGGACAAAAGCCAGCAACTAGCTGCTTGCTCCCCAGGTTCTGCGGCTAATGTTTTACAGACGCTCCCAACCATCCAGGGCCGTAGCCACGCAGGGGCCAGAGGGGGCTGAGCACCTCCAAGAAGTATCCTCACCCCCCCCCCCCCCCCGATAAAAATATTTAATTTTTGGCAATGGCATGAAATTTCATACAACATGTCATCCAATATTTACCCGAAAAACTGCTTTTTCAAATTTTTTTTTATAAATTCCTTCGTTTTGTATAGTACAGAAATAAGAATTTTTAGTGGCTGAATTCCTGGTTATGTGGATAATCATCCATTTATATACATGATTAATTTTAAAATATTCAATAAAGTTTCAAAAATTAGAGTTTCAAAGTTAGACATTCTAGTGTTATGCATTATCAACTTATAATGTATTACTCTAGAATGAACTCTAGAGTTTAATTAAATAGAGTTATATATCATTATGCTATACCTGAAGAGTATAGAGTTAATACTGTGTGATATACTGTATTTAGTTATAATTAAAATATTTTTTTAATACTGATTTATTTGAAGACTTCAATTTAATATTTTTGTGCATTTCCTTCTCCTCTCCCCAAATTTTTCTAGTGAGCCCCTCCTTCAGTGCTGTTGAGCCCCTCTCGAATTTCACTCTACGGCCCTGCAATCATCGAACTCTAACTACACACCCACGTATAGTTCGAGTTCGATGCTCCCAACAGAAAAACGTCTGAACTTCATAGCTCGAGCGAAAGCTCTTGAACTCCGATATGGCGAGAATAATGCATGCCTCTATGAGAATAAAGAAACAATATCCCGAGAATGGTTTTTGATAGCGTCTTAAAGTTTATTACTTTCTAATGAAAATAGCGTATGACATGATTATTTATTTAACAGTATTGAAGGTCTTGATTCGAAAATCGTGCAGTATCTCAAAAACGATTCATGCTATCGTTCTAATATTTGTATCATTCATTTTCTAATGAAAAAATACCTAAGAAATAATTATCAATTTATCATCATTGAAGGCCAATTACGTTGAAAACGCCCAATCTTTTCATGAGATATCGTATCCCCAGACTCACGAATGCACACACACATACATTAATTGTAATTTTTGTACCAAATTTCGTTCGAATCGGTCCATTCGTTCGTCAATTATCTTCTCCACAGGCTAACACACACGCCCACACATACTTTCACACACACACACAGACATCACCTCAAAAATGTCCAATTCGAGTTCAGGAATGCTCTTCCGTCGAAAACTCAAATTTAAATTTTTGACCCCGTCACAATACTCTCCTCACACATTACACTATGTAGAAAAGTAATAAATACTGTGCAAATAAATATTGAATGCAAATAATCTATCAGAAAATCATGGATTTCCCCTGCATGGTTTTGGGCATTCAACTCTAGATTTGCTCACACTGAAGATGAAAATTCAAGAATTTATGAAACGATTGCCAGCATTTATTTATGCAGTATTTCACATTGCATTCTAATTTTTTATTTAACGTTAGTTTAATATGTATATTTTGAACAGACTAAAAAATATTAAACCTATTTTACTGCAAATTTGCTGTTTAACTTTTCCTAAGCTTTAGTTTTTAACATTTTAAAATTGTGTAAGAAAATTTTAAAGATTGCCGGAAAAATTTTTACTCACCGAAAGTTAATAAATGTAAAAGATCTTAAAATATAAAAAATATTTTTGTATGTCTAAGATATCGTTAAAAAAAATATTTTTAGTGTAAATTTTATATAGTATGATTTACCTTAGTAAAACGACCAAATTGATCTCATTAAATCGGTTTGAATAATATCTTCCTCAAGGGATCAGAAAATAATGGTAGAAGTACTAAATATTGGTTTGGCCTAACTGTACACTTAGGGAGAATCATCGGTGAGCATATGGAACTTTTACTTCGATTTAAGATTTAATCAGCTGAAAGTTATAAGACAAAACACTGTGCATAGTGTTATTATTGCAAAGAGATATTTTAAAATAACATAATTTCTTACTTTATTAAAAGCCAGGGAGAGTACACTTTCCTTGAAAAAATTTCAAGGACTTTCAAGTACCATGCAATTATTTTTCAAGGACATCATTTCTTCCATATTATGAAGTTGTATGCGTTTCTGGGAGGAAAAATCATAGCAAACTAACATTATTGTTTAATGTTGAAGCCGTTGAAGAAATTTTTGGGAAAAAACAATGTTGTTTAAAAAACATAGTATACAACAAAGTGGTATGAATTGTTCTGTTTTGTACCAATTCTGATTTTCTTATAATGCAGTTTCCATACAACACGGTATGTGGTTTCCATATAGCAAGACATGAATGAATCTGATTTGCACTAATCTGAGTTTCTTATAACGCGGTACAAATTAATCCCATTATAGGAGGGTTGACTGTAGTTTTCAAATGTGGAATGCAACACCTAAACACTATTTAAGAATTAATTTTGCAAATAAATTATTCATATCATTGCATGTTAAAATTTACCAACCCTAGCTGTAGCCTAATCCATCTAAAGCAAGACAGAAATTGTAGAGCAATTCAGTCAGAACAATTATTTGGCACCAATAATCTTGGACAGATTTGACTATCTTTTGCAACAAATTTGTTTCTTGTAAGATTGTGCATGCAAATGAGGCTTTCAAAAGATACAAAAATAAATTTTATTGCTCAAAAATAAATAACAATCAAAGCACTTGTAACATTGAATTATCACAATATATTTTACAATAAAACTCGATTTACTAATATCTATACATGGAATATAAGTCTTCAAATACTATAAACATATTAGAAATATAAAATTAAAATAACTTCATTAAAAGCAGCATGTAATATAAAAATTAATAGTATCAACGAGTTTCTAAGGCAAAAAACAGCCTTCTCTATCAGGACACACAAGAAGTGCAATCTTTACTCATCAGAGAAAGATCAGTGACTGATTCAAGGACAGCAAACTTGGCAGGAGCAGGGAAAGGGTGTTGACAATGGTGAAGGAAAAAAAAAGAGGTAAAAGAAACCAAGGAGAAAGAAACAAGCGGTGGTACATAATGAATGAATGGTAAGAAATACCAAAGAGGAAAATAAACATTCAACAAAAGATTCAAATCACTTGTTCAGAAAGGCCCAATTAAATTAAAACACCAGAGCATGGAAAAAAATTTCTGAAACTCCATCCTTGCCCTAGTTTTTAATTTAATTAGGCTCTTACGATATTTTTTGGAAATTTTCATCTTTATACTGATTTTTTAATTTACTTAGGCTTTTTTGAACAACTGAACAAATGATTTAAATCCTTTATTGGACGTGCACTTTTCTTTTTGGTATTTTACAACTCATTCATCATGTCCCACCTCTTGTTCGTACATCCTGGGTTTCTTATACCGTATTTTTTTCACTAACCGTTAGCAACACCTTTTCCCTGCTCCTATCACATTCTGTTCTTGCATCAGTTGCCGGTCTTTCTCTGATAAGTGAAGGTTGTGCTTATTGTATGCTCCGAGGAAGAAGGCTACTTTTTTTCCCCCTTCAAAACCAGTTGATGCTATTAATTTTTATATTATATGCTGCTTTTAAATTTAAATTTTATTCTTTAGCAGCAGTTTGATCTGTACATATATTAAAAACATATTACAACCACATTTCCCACATAAAAAGCACAAAATATTATTCGAGATATTGCTTGAATGCTTAGGAGTAGCTTTGGAGTAGTTAGTATTGCCAACTGTTTGGTATTTACCATTGACAGTTCGATTCATATAGTAATATGACTTAAATTTTAAAGAACAAAAAAAAAATTTATGAGGACAATATAATTTAAAAAGCAAAAGTTTTGTTTTGGTTTTATGTAGTGAGAAGACTTTATTGGTTGAAATTTAGTGGATAGCATATTTTTTTTAAAATCACAATTTTTAACTATTCCTGTTTATTAAAATGAAAACTATGTGAAAGTTATGCATTGAAATTTTAAATTTTTTAACTTTTCAGTTTTTGAAAATATAGAAATTTATTTAGGGTATAAAAATTATCCTGGGGTTCTTTTAAACTAAGCCAACAGTCACCTTTACACGTGTCCATTTTAAGTGGAAGGACTATGAAGAATTCTAGATACTAATGATGATTATAGTAAAAGAATAAAATATCTATGTTATTACAAAAATGAACTCAAAAAGCAGTCTAAAATAATCTGAAATAAATAATAATAAAATCTTTAAAAGTAACAGCATAAACAGTTGATTCAAAGTAGAAACTGGTTTTGGAGGCAAAAAGCAGCCTCCTTTTCAGACTGCAAAGATAGAAAAGTCACGTTACAGTAGGCAAGAAGGCATCTGTCAATAAATAGTTGAGAGTTCAAGTTAACTAAATAAGTTAGTTTTTGACATTAGTTGGAGATGTTGCTCATGCAGCTTCCAAAATCAGTAGTTTTCCTTTTATTTCATCATAGTGAAATTTTATTCATTAAGTAAATTCTTGAATCTTTCTATTGTTTTTTTTCCTTCCTAATGTTTTTCTTTTCATTTATTTTGCTTCTTTTTTGGAAATGATTTTTTGCTTGGAATATCTAATGCAACTATTTATTGATAGATGCCTTCTTGTCTATGGTAGTGTGGTTGCTCTGTCTTTTCATCCTGAAGAAAAGGCTGCTTTTTGTATCCAAAACTGATTGATACTTTTAATCAATTGTGTATGATGCTATTAGAATTTTTTTTAAAGAATAATCATTAATTTTAAAAATAAGAATCAATTTTAGTTTTATACCCACTAAATAAACTTCATATAATCAATTTTAAACACTGTGTACTACAAGCAAGATAATTAAAAAAAAGTTAAAAATATATTTAATGCATTATATACTAATTTTATATTTTTCTATCAATTCATTGCCAAAACATCCTTTTATTCTATTACAGTTCCCGATTATCTGTCAGTCAACAGACCAGAGGTGTGATGGAAAAACAATAGACAGATAAGCGAAAGGCAGGCAAAATGATATTTTTTAGAGACACATTGTTCTAAAATATACATTATTTCACTAAATATACATTATTTCACTTAATATATATTTCACAAAATATGCATTATTTTGTTCTAAAATATAGATTCTCCCACTTTTTACCTCTACATTCTATCATATTTTCTTATTGATACAAAAGAGGTCTATAATAACATATTAAAAACAGCAGGCGATATTTCTAATATATTTTTGAAGGTATATTACTGGCAATCTAAATAAATCCCTGGGATATCATATAATATTCGGTCAAGACTTAAACTTATGGTTTCTTGATTTCCAAACAAGTACTTTATTAATCGAGATATGCAGACTGTGAGAAAACCTCACCTCAAACCAACAAATATAAAAAACCTAATTAGAAAAAAATAATAAAACTAAAAACTGCTAAGCAAGAAAGATTGTCATAGTCAAGAACCACAAAGACATGTGTCACCAAGAAAATGCTTTTGTAAAGCATATTTAACTTGGATTTTTCACTTCTTTCTTACAATAAAAATTAAGGACTATATATATGTTATACTATAAAATAAGTAACTCTACCATCCTACATAAGCATAGTTCTATTTTAAGCAAATGCTGTATCCCAAGTCAATAATTTTGCATGCAACTAATTGTGGCTTATCAATAGATTATTAAATTAAATAAAGTACATTTTTCTACATATCAGTGTTTAAAAACTTAAATTTCTTTAAATTTAAAGAAATTATTAGAATTATCTTTTCATTAAGCTCATGGTTCATCGTTACGATATTATGCAATTAAAAGTATTTTGCATTCCACATCTAAATGTTGTAACTCAGAGCATCCTAATTTAATTACTAGTGTACTAGTAGCAATAACAAAAAAATACTATAAAAATTATAATATTTTCCTTAAAAATGATTAAAGCTAAAATTTATTCTAATAATTCCACAGATTCACCCAATTACGTCGTGATATATTTTTTATCTATAATCAGTATAAAAAGTAACTGGGGCTTTACTTGACTTTCTCATACCAAAATCCCTTTTTAAGTAGCTTGTGATATATAAATATTTTTTACTTAATTTTACAAGAAAAATTTGAACAACCTATGTCGTTGGTCCAAATGATCATAATTATAAGCATGTTACTCTTCAATTTAAAGTGCTTGAAAACACTTTTAATTGATATCACTGTTGATACTATACCCACGGGGGAATAACTCTCCCCACCTCCCGCAAGGGCACTAATGATGCCATGAACACAAAAATTCTGCCACAGCTATTTTTCACTACAGTGATTGAAACTATTAAATTTCATATGCATTGAGCCACAAATAACCGCATTAATGCATGATTTTATGTCATGTTTTGTCCTATGCTGCCATGTTAAGAAAATGAAAAATTTCGAATAAATTTCAAAGCTTTCACTCAAATTTCAGAAACTCCTATCTAGTTCTAGATTTTTTTTATAACAAAGCCGAATATAAAGTTTCACAAAAACCCTTTAATATTTTTGGCAGCTATCATACATACAATTGACCACAGAGAGACAGACAGACATAAAAAAATAGTCAAAACATGTTCAAGAGGTCCCAAAATATATACCGGCATCAAAATTTCAAAATCAAAAATTTTCATGAAAACTATACCTTTTCTATATTTTGTATGAGAAAGTAATAAAGTTTTAAAGACCTAATAAAAAATAAATCCTTTTAAAAACCTTTAAAAATGGGTAGTTTTAATGGGCAGTCCTATAGGATAAGTAAGCTCCATTTACTTTTCATACTAGAAAAAAGTTAAAAGTTCCCATCAAGTACATCACAACTTGAATCTTAATTGGTGATCTTAGATTTAGCTCTACAACTTGAATGGTTAAAACTTTTAGCATTAAGTGTTCATTTTACCAAGAGTTAGCTGATTTAAATACTATAAAAGTTAAAAATACTATAGGTGACTTTTTTTTAGCAAGACTTCAGAAATTCTAAGAAATAAGATAAGACTTTGATAAAGTTGGACCTAAAATTGGATGCACAACATTAAGATTAGAAATGCAATATTCAAGAAACAAAGCAATAACTCTATATACTTATTTCATCACATTATTTTTTAATATGAAATTAAACCTTTTATACAAATGCACTTAGCATTATTTAAAACTAATATTACAATTTCCAGAAGAAAAACTGCTGCATTTAAAAGTCATATTTTCTACCTATGCAGCAGTAACAGTGTTATGACATATGTACAAAAAATTATATTTTTACATTAATGTAGTCAAATTAACTTGAATTGAGAGTCAATGGTTAATTTTTTTTTTAAACCACTGGATATATATGAATATTAATTTTAATAATCTGGACTGACTAGTAAATTAAAATTACATAATGACAAAATTGTTCAGCTTAAAAATTGAGCAAAAATATAAATTATATAAATGGACACAAATTCACATTGCTTTATAAAAAAGCATGGTTTTTTTGTTCACTTTTTTTATTTTATTCTTAATGTTTTTGTTTTTTTATCAACATAACAATTTCATGCGTGCATAACTTGTTCTAGAAATTATATCACTTTAAATCACAGAATCAATACACAACATTTAATGAATTCACAAATTGGCGGAACTAAAATATGTCAAATTGAACAAAAAATATTACAGGGTCCTACTAAAACTTGGAAATAAAATTATCTGACTTTTACAGGTATTTGACTCTTCACTGGAATTCTCTATGTTTGACTTTTTTAATAATTTCCGCAAACTTTCAGAGTTTGAATCATGAAATTTTGTAGCACACTATTTCATCAATTTAAATTTATTCAAATTTAATAAACAGTAGAATATTTAACAAACAAAATGGGACAATTTAATGTTATAACAGGAACAAAATTAAGATTTGAAAAAAGGCAATATGTGGTACAATTACAATAGAAAAAAAAATCCTTATAAAAAGTTCGAATTTTTCAGTGACAAGATAAAGATTTTCCCAAAGTTCTTAAAGGAAAAATGTAATTTTCTACACATTCACCCTGAGATTTGAAACCGTTTTCAAATTTCATAAGGATTCCAGTTTTTTCTTGAGGCATATAAACTCTGACATTAATACTAGTTTAGTCTTCGAATGCATTTTAATTTTAGATAAATAATTTCTACATAAATTCTTAAATTCATGTACATATTTATTTGCAATTTATAATCTCTAACATTAGAAGGAACCAACAGCAAGTAACAAATCTATACATCAAGTAAGCAATCTTCCTTTTCAGGTTTTAGAACTGCCACAATCATTCTTAGAAAAGTCACTTGCATTTCATAAAATTTCTGAAACAGAGATATCGATTTAATAGTCGAAACAATTGCTCACATGACAAGAATATTTCAAAAGCTATGTACAAAGTATTATATCTGATAAATACATCACTGTTTCTAAGCACATACTTTTTGAGCTCAGGAACACTTAATATCAGAATATTGCAATCTTAAACAATTAACATTTGCAGCTTAACCACTAACATGGAATATGTATATGTTTATAACTTTTTCATTAATATTAATAAGTGAATGCATGAGAGTAGGTTTTGTTTCTTAATGTAGCTAGTTTTACTCATTACAATGTTGCTCACAAAGGTATATGTAATGTTAATAGTAAAAATTAAGTAAATGTTAAAGTTAATAATTGTAAAATTGCAATTGCTTTTGCAGAAACATATGAATATTCATTTTTGCATCTGCAAAAAAGAAAAAACATGCTTACCTCAATCTTTTGATTTCAATTTTTAAACTATTACTTTTTAATAGGGGATAATTCAATCTCTCACTCAAAAACTCTCACACCTTCTCACAAAAACTGATGAGAACGTTGAGTGACAACACTTTCAAAATCATAGAGTGTTAGTAACTGGTTGCTATGGAAAGCAAAATATTTACCCAGTATTGCGCTTCATATTCGAAAATTCACTGCGAGTTCCTGTGTAGTTTTAATCAGAGGTCTGCATCTTAAAATCTGGGAAATGCTGGGAACATTTTCTAGTATATGCATATAGATTAGAACATCTTCTGTTCATGAGTTATGGGTTGTGAATATTTAAGTAGCTCCAAGAAAGGTGAGATGACGTATAACCAAAATATTTGTACATCTTTGATACAACCTACACTTGTTGAAAAGTAGCAAAAAGTAAAAAAAAAACTGCACTGGTCATTTAGTAGCATCTTTTATAATAAGGCAAATGTCATTTAAGTGATAAACAGTTAAGCTGATAAACAAAATTTCTATACCTCTTTAAATGGCATCACCACTGACTTCAGCAGTAATGCCTACGAAGATCAGGTAACTTTTAAAAGAAATGCCCAATCAGGGCACTTGCTATACAAATTTTGGGAATTTTCTTTGTCTTCTTGGTTACTTATATCAAATGAAGTTGAAGGTCTTGAATCTAGAATATAAAACAAAATATAAATAAATATGTTTAAAATATATTAACTCTTTAAAAGAAGTAAGAAAACATGCTAAAATAAAAACAAGTAAAGGAAAAAACATAATTTTTAAAAGTACTTCCTTTTATTTATTATTTGTATACTAGTGTAACTTAAATGTATGAAAAATGTTTTCATTCAAATGTGTGTAACTTTAAAGTATAAAAAATAACAACAAAACAAATTTGGATTTTCTAGCTGCTCCAGTTCTCTAGTTATTCCCCAAACATGAGTACCGTATGCCTCAAATAAAATTCAAGCTGCATTTTTCTCCATTTTACGGTGTTTTCAGTGTTCGTAAAGAAAATCCAAGTCTATATAAAATAACAAAGAAACTAATCTGAAATTTAAAAAATAATACCAAGGTGCACCTACTCGGATCCTGAAGTATCTATGTCTGTGTGACAAATTTTATGATCGTACAACGCTTAGATTTCCCACCACAGACAAAACGTAAAATACCTAATAACAATAATTGGAATATCTCAGGAATTTTTCTTTTTTCAAAATGTGCCAGGCAAATTTATTGTATCCTAAGTGTGACGAAATTTTACTAATTGAATTTTTTTTTATTTGATTATATTTAAAAAACCACATTTTGCATTTTAAACAAATTATAAGTTACATGTGGTACAACTAGCTCAATTTTTCTCTGTTTGCTGATTATTTTTCATATTTCATTTCACTTCTCTGACCATTTCATTCAGGCACTCTTTGTTGTTGTTGAGACCCAGCCCGTCCGACCTACCAGAAAGGTTTAAGGTAACTGTTTTGGATGACCACGAAGAGCCACCTAATTTAGACTGGAACCCAGTGGGGGAGGCATCCACAGGGACCGTACCCTCATTCCCCTACCATCAACCTCTCGGAAGGACTTACGGATCCACATGTTTAACATGATCATACTCCGCATGAAAATGGTGGCAGTTTTCACAGCAGAGGGAATTGAACCCGGGCCTACCAAGTGTAATTCCCGCGCGCTAACCACTGGGCTACAAAATCCAGACACTCTTTGTGAAACACCTGAAATATCAATGGAAAAATATTGTGATATATAGTGATTATATATCTTTATAACCTGCTTCTCATGTTGTAAATAGCTGTTTATTTGCGAGGGGGAAAAACCTTAATGTAGTGTCTGGTTTAGTCACTCGACCTAAATATCACCAAAAAAACTTTATATACATCAAATAACATATTTGTCATGTACAGAAATATTTAAACTTTAATGAATTTTTCAACTACTGATGGAAGAGAGAATGGAAAAAAAATTACAACAACTGGCATATTAAATCAATGCTACATTGTCGTGCTGCTATAAATATCGCAAAATGTTTGTTGACAAAATATTAATTGTACTGTTTAATAAATAATATTCCTTGTTTTACAACACTAGACAACATTAACATAAATTTTTCTACACCTTCAATGGGAAAAAATTTATTCACAATAAAATTATCTAATGTGGGAGCACATGACTTTCCCTATACAATGAAATGAATTGACCTCTTTCACAGTGAAAAATTGGTGTATAAGATCTACAGCACAATTCTTTTAATGTTGAATTATATATTTGGCATTTATCCAGAAGACAACATGTAAAACTCTTTCAAAGTACCCAATTAACTTATATTTCGTACAACTGGGAATTGACAATTATGAATATTGGTAGCATCCAAAACAATCAATATAGTCTATATATTAAAATATATTAATAATTAATTTATCAATTTGGCATCATTTCTAATTGAGTGTTATTTTTGCAATTTTGACTATATTTTCATTAATCTGATTCTGGGGTGACATATCACCAAGTTGCGATATTTTGCTAAATTAGTCTCCAACTTAGTCACCAAGTTTGTCAAATTTATTACCAAGCTTTACACACAGACAGAGAGATGAGATATTTTTTTTATATATAAATGACTTTTGGCAAATTGTTACACATCAAAATACAAAACTATTACATAAAGTATCTTTTCTTGTGAATGGAACAAACTAGATAAAGGAGAATGATGTTAACAAATTTATCGCATAATGTGAAAAGTGGATATATTTCACATGAGTAAATTCATTTTAATTTTGTGATTTTTTAATAAACCTGTTTGAAAATTACAATATCTTGAAAAAAGTTCATGCTAGCATTCTAAAACATTTGTGTCAATTAATTTCTAATGAAAAATTACATAAGAAATGATTATTTATATAACATTATTGAAGGTTCTAATATTCTGATGATTGATTTTTTAAAATTTCATTTGAAAATTTGTGAGTCTTCCAAGCATTCAATTGCATTTAAAAACAATAGGCTTCCAGTATCCACTGATTATAAACCAAATTCCATCTGAAATGCACACCCTCCCTATTTATGAGGTACTGTCTCCAGAGACCCATGGACACACACATGCATAACTATCACCTCAAAAACGATCAATTTGAGTTCAAAGGTGCTTGAAATGTGCTCTTCCATTAAAAACTTAAATTCAAATTTAAAATTCAATATAAAAAATCACAATAATGCATATTAATTTTTGGAACAAAGAAGATATTAACAAACATTATTCAATAATGGCAAGAGAGGAAAATTTTTAAAGTACCATATTTCAAATTAACAGTTTTTGATGAACTGCTACTGACAGCTTCAACAGATAAATGATCATAAGGTGACTCTAACAATTTCAATATTCTTTGGACCTCCGAATAATCACCTTTCTCTGCCTTCTCAATAGCAGTATGCGCAATATGATTGCGTAAAATAAATCTAAAAGAAATACATTTGGTGAGTTTCACATAATGAAATAACAAAAGGTCATATTGGAAAAATGTTCAAACATTAAATTTTGTAAATACAAGATTTAAAATGAAGCAATCTATATATATATATATGTGTGTGTGTGTGTGTGTGTGTGTGTGTGTGTGTGTGTGTGTGTGTGTCTGTGTGCGTGTGTGTATGTGCATATGTGTGTGTGTGTAACTAAAAGTCTGTCTATACAAATTCACAGTATTTAATGAATTTTTTTCAAATTTGATATGGTTTTTCTTACTGTGGATAACCTGTCATTATTTCCAGTTTGCAATCCCAAAAGTTAGGGAGGTATTAATAAAAACACTTTTCCACAGAAATAGCATTAAGCAGACAATTTGTTTTTATTTGAAACTTTATTTGAAGAAAAGTGATATAATGCTGCATAGTAATGACATTAAAGCAGATGTGCTTATGCAGCAGACAATTTTCATTCAATTAACCCTATTTCAAATTCAATTGATATAAAATAAATTCAATAAATACATGGTATTAGATATTTTATATAGTTTATGGTCAGGGAATATAAAATTATGGTAACATTTTGGAAAAAGTTTTTACATTCATATGTTTCTGAATGCATTCAAATGATTCTTGCAATGGAATAAAAATGGTATAATAAGAACTTTTGCTACCATTTCAGCGTATGTTTATCCAACAAACATCATAGTTTTGTACATTGATTTACAAACAGAACCAGGAGGTTATATTTTTCAACAGGGCTTATACTTTATATACAGGCCAATTTTTGGGACTTTGGGGCACTTTCAGGTTATAAACAAGAAAGATCAATCATGTATAAGGCATTGATTATGAAACACTTTCTAACTGCAATTCAATTTTATTTAAACATTTCTGCAATGCAATACATTCAGTGGTAATATTTTTAGAATTATCACAATACTACAATAATTTATTATATTTGAAAGCTCAAAACTTCATCGAAAAAATGAACTTCAAATGGCATCATTGAAATAAAAATCACCTGGCTCTATATAAAAAAGCAATAAATATTTCATTCATACACTTTTATCCTATTCCTTTCATTCATCCCAATACTACAATAATTTATTTTACTTAAAAACTTAAAACCATGGAGGTAAAAGTAATTTAACTCATGCTTAAAACTTCATCGAAAAAGCCTGCTAAAATTCGTCTGCTTCTCATTATATTATTCATATTATTCTCTATATAAAATCAATGAATGTTTCATTCGTATCAACTACATTGCAGACTCCAGAGCTAAATAATTTTGCGTTAAAGAAATTCAGCAATTCTTATACAACTAACTTATCTTACAGCTTAGTGTGTTTATATTCTCCATAAGTGAAAATTAGGCTCCATTGTAGAAATAATCAAAGTTTGATGATCATTTAAATTCAAATATATTGTAATTGTGTTGTTTCAGAATATTGATGCACAGAAATTAAGTAAAAATAAAGCGGTTTTAGGAAGGATACAACACTAAATATAAATTAAAAATAATTTTAAAAATCACGATTTTGACACAAGATAGATGGCATTGATAATTTAAACTCAAATATATTGTAATTGCGCTGTTTCAGAATGTAGATGCACAGAAATTAAGCAAAAATAAAGTACTTTTAGGACAGACACAACACTAAATATAAATAAAAAAGAACTTTAAAAATCACGATTTTGACACAAGATGGATGCCGTATTTTATTTTGAAGTGGGTCACATGATCTCTTCATATGATATGGGTGTAATTATTATTTAAATATTTATTTAAAAAACACCTAATATATTTTGATGAAATTTTTTTTATATTTTTTTATGGGATAATTTGAATATTTTCTAGAACTTTTGAAGCAATTTGTGAATTTTAAATCCGCTTAAAAAATGTTTGAAAAATTTGGTCCCATAGGGCTCAATGTATTTCATTTTTTCAATCCGGGTTCAATCCAAAACTAATTGGGTGATATTATTCATTTATATTCCCATAGGTCCCACAGATCGTCTGAACAACATAGTAAAATTTCATTTTGATAAAGTCATTTTTATGGCAGTTATCCTGGGAAGAGACAGACAGACAGAATGAACAAAGTCATAAACACTTTTCAAGTATGTTGTAAAGTATTAAAAAGGGACCAAAATAGAGCATTCATAAAAACTATGGGAACAAGGAAAACACCATTCAAAATACTGTTTTTTAATTTTTGTTTTAAACCTTTACCACTAAGTCAGTGTCAAATCAAAAACTTTTTTTGACTCTTTGCAATGCATATTAACAAGTTCAATTTTTAGGTTGTCTTTTAACTTTAACTCTAATGTTTTAAGTTCAACACAGACCTAGACCACAGGTCAATTAAAGCAGTTTGAAAATCAATGAAACAACTAGCCACTACTCTTTTCCCCTATTTTGTTTTACTCAACTGCCCAGAAATTTATTAAATGTGCATTTCTCAACTTTACTATAATTTCTGACTTTTACATTTTGGAAAAGTTACATTATGCATATCGTATGAAGCACAAAAATATTAATTGAACTATGTAATAATCCTATGGCCACAGATTTTTTTTATTTTTTGCAAATGTTTATGTAAATTCAGCTTTTTAGAACAGCTGCAGACCGTACAGAACTTCTGGTTAGACCAGTCTCGCAAATTACAACTGTTGTACTACACACAGTACATAAATTTGATTTATGTTGGTAATCCAGCTTTCTATAATAAAAATAAATTAGAAAATAAATTTCTACAATAAAAATAAATTAGAAAATAAATTTCTATAATAGAAATAAATTATACAATAAATTTCTATAATAAAAACAAATTAGAATTAATTAAAATTAAAATTAATAAAAATAAATTAAATATCCATACCTTGGGTTGTTTTCACCCATAATGTCTAACCGCTCTTTATTGTAGTTCAATAAGTTTTCACTATCCACTTCCATTTCTTCCCTGACACGTAATTTATATTTTTCCAACCAAGCTCTCCAAAGTTTCTGGTCATTTCTGACTTTGTCATCAGCAGTCATATTCTATACACAATGAATACATATATATATTTGAAGGCTCTTAAAATCACTAAAGAATTTCAGAAAATTAAGTGCTTAAAGACAAATAGAGTGTAAAACCAAATCAATTTGATCATTGAGTCCTACACTAAAATTAGCTTCTGATTGAAAATCCTGTTATGGATAGTTCATATGACATTTTCTATATACTGCGAGGAATTTATTCTAAAGCATAAGAATTGCATGCAAGATCAAAATAACAATGCAATAGGCAGGAAACAATACATATATATATCTCAAGGGTCCCTTAAAACCAAACTAAACAGAATTTCCAAAATTAAGTGTTTGAAGAAAAATACAGCAAAACCATATCAATTCGATCATTGAGTAAACCAAACATAGCTTGTGCTTGAAAAACCTGCTATTTGTAACTTATATAACTTTCCCTATATAATCTGATGAATTTATTTGTTTAAGTCTACAAATATCATACGCAAGATCAAAATAACAATTCAATTAATATCAAAGAATGCCTATATATCTCAAGAGTTTTAAAATCATTAAAGAATATCTAAAAGTGTCTGAAGACAAATACAGGAAACCAAATCAATTTGATTATTGAACAAACCAAAATGTACTTCTTAATTGAAAAACCTGTGATGGGTAGCTCATATGATTTTCTACATACTATAATGAATCATACATGATAATTGTATGCAAAATTGGCAGGTCAAAATAACAATGCAATTAGTATGAAAAATTGCCTATATATATATCACAAGGGTCTAAAAATCATTAAAGAATTTCTAAAATTAAGTGTTTGAAGACAAATAGAGTAAAACCAAATCAATTTAATCATAGGGCAAACCAAAACATACTTACAACTAAAATAATTTTATCAAGAACAGTATACAATACAAAATTAATAACATTGACTGATTTCGAAGGAAAAACAGCCTTCTTCGTCAGGACACACAAGAAATGCCACATGGGGACACACTTAATGACCATTTAGTGTATCCCACCTCCCGTTCCTCCCTCCTGTATTGTTTTACCTCTTTTTTTCTTCTCTCACCATTGGCAGCACCTTTTCCATGCTTCAGGCACATTTGCTGTTCATGCATCAGTCGCCAATCCTTCTCTCATGAGTGAAGGTTATGCTTCTTGTGAGTTCTGATGAAGATGACGGTTAGGCTTTTGTCTTCGAAACCAGTCGATACTATTAATTTTAAGTAGTATACTGCTCTTAATGAAGTTATTTTAATTGTATTACTTTAGTGGCAGTTTGGGCTGCATGTACAAAATATACTTCCTGATTGAAAAACCTGCTATGAGTAGTTCATATGATTTCTTCTATGTACTGTGAATTTACTTCTTTAAAAGCATAATAATTGCATGCAAGATTAAAATAAAAATGCAACTGGCATGGAAAAGTATTGGCAGAAGTGACCACCATTTATAGTTACTAGAATCAGCCACTTATAAAAATTAAAACTTGAAAAAAAAATCAATTTTTACTCTAATTTCTGATCATGGAATTAATTATTTTCACTAGTTATAAGAACGAAATTAATTCAGAAACAGGACTTGAATTTACTTCTCTAAAGGCATAATAATTGCATGCAAGATTAAAATAACAATGCAATTGGCATGAAAAATTATCGGCAGAAATGACCACTATTAGTAGTTACTAGAATCAGACACTTATTAAAATTAAAACTTGAAAAAAAAAATAATAACTTTTACTTTAATTTCTGCTCATGGAATTAAATATTTCCACTAGTTGTAAGAATGAAGTTAATTCAGAAACAGAACTTGAATATACTTCTTTAAAAGCATAATAATTGCATGCAATATTAAAATAACCATGCAACTGGCATGGAAAAATATCGGCAGAAGTGACCACCATTTATAGTTACTAGAATTAGCCACTTATAAAAATTAAAACTTGAAAACCAAAATTCAACTGTTACTTCTTTAAAGTTCTGCTCATGGAATTAATTATTTTCACTAGTTGTAAAAATGAAGTTAATCCAGAAACAGGACTTGATTTTGCTTCCTTCAAAAAGCTTTATACATTTGTCATGAAATTTTTTATTAACCAAAGAAGAAAGCTCTTTGTGTTTATAATTTCTGTTGCCTGTTGAATAATTGTATTATATATGCAATCAAACACACTAAATTTTCCAATGGTGAACAAAGGGTAATAAGCACATAAATAAATATAAATGTACATAATACATGAAAGGAATTCATCTACTAGTATTATTATTATTTGAAACAATATGTGCGTTATTATCTTAAGATAAAATACAATAAAATATCATAAGTTTGCAGTGAAAACAACATACTAATAGATTATTTAATAACGGATAGTTTAAAAGTTGCAAACTCACAAAAAGCAAATATAATTACAAAACGCTCACTTCAAATTTGCTAGCTTTCTCAAAATCTGTTTTCAATTTCTTGACCATTGCAGTTCCGCCCAAATTTTCCAGGATTTCAGGATTAGAATTCAAAAGAGACAGCATTATTTGCACATGTCTAAAATAGAAAGATTATTAAAGATCCAGCTGGAAAAGATTAAAATTAAATGTGGAAATTCCAAAAATATTAAAGATAAATTTCATAGTGATTCTTTTGAAGTATGAAGAAACATAGGACATTTTCAGAAAAAAATATAGAACATATATGAATATGACACATTGAAAATACATTATACCACCATTTAGTTCAATTTATTTGATTTTGAAACAAGCTTGTGTATGTGCCTGTGATTTGGTTTCAAATATTAAATAGTAGAGTATGTGATACAGCTGAATATCTAATAATTGCCAATTCTCAGGTTCCAAAAATATTTTCTTTAGCTTTATAGTTTTCAAAAACTTTTGTTTGGAATAAGTGCTTGGAAATGCTTTTTAATATTTTTAATGGATGGCAGAGCTATTCGTTATGATTAATAATAGAATTTTAATGCGTATTCATAATATTTCTGAGTCAAGAATGACATATGGATTTGTTTTTGCTCTGCACAAAAATCAAAACTAACAAAGCAAAGTATGCACTATGCATAACTCATTTTCATGTACTAACAGGAAACACAATATTTTTACATTATCATTCATATTATTAATAATGACAAAATGCATAACAAAAATGGCAGGTAATGAATATGTTCAACAAAAATGAGTAGATACATTGGGTTTTTCACATGCCTGTTAATAGCAAATATCTAAAACTTCAAACAGATGTGGAACAAAACTCATCTATAATTAACGAAAAATTATTTAATTGCTTCAAGCATATTAATCTTTTCACAATATAATTAACATAATAACAGGCAGATAAAAATGTACAAATATGGAGATGTGAGTACTCAAATTACAATGAGCATGCTAAGAATTTATTAAAACAATATTACTTATAGTTCACCATTTGGATTGTGATAATCAAATAACTTAGTGTTAATGAAATAACTTAAAATCATTGCGGATAGCATCATTAACACCGATTCTCAGGGACAAATGTGTATCAGCAATTTTGCAAAATAAATAATAGCGATAAATGTTTTTAAATAATGGATTTTTACAAGTTAAAATCATAATGTTTTAAGTGTAACCAATTTATTTCCATTACATATATTTGTTACTGATGTAATTAGGAAATAA
Organism: Amaurobius ferox; assembly: GCA_951213105.1. Taxonomy (NCBI): domain Eukaryota; kingdom Metazoa; phylum Arthropoda; class Arachnida; order Araneae; family Amaurobiidae; genus Amaurobius; species Amaurobius ferox. The sequence goes on from OX578135.1 coordinate 12,890,530, forward strand.
AAACTCAACTCATGACTATGGAATAGTGACAGAAATGACAAATTTTCAATTTTTAAAAGTCAAAACCACATTTAACTTCATTGAGAAATAGTGTTTTGTTGAAAAATATGTAGAACAAATTGTATTCTAAATTAATATGGCAAAAAAGTATCTATCTGATTAATTATTTTTGTAAAGCTCAAGGGACATAAAATTGATAATTATTATATATTCAGCCATATGGCTGAATATATGTTGTCAATTTTAAGACCAATTTTATCCATTATTAGAACAAATTGTTTCTTCTTTAAATATCAAATATCAAACAAGAATTATATAATCAAGAATTAAACAAAATTGAGAATGGTCCCAGTTCTTTCTTGGTGGTTTTTAAGAAAAGACACTGTTTTGACCAGAGGAAGAGGGATCAAAACTCCCTGAAAATAATTGTTGCCACATAATTTTCATATGCCTGCTTCCTTTAAGGAATTATTAGAAAGTGTTATGTTAATAATGTGTTTTTTCCAAATATATGTGGGTAATACAAAGTTAAAATAGTAAAATATTTAGAATGTGCAAATATGCAAAATTAATGCTTTAAAAAAAACTGTGTGTATGCTTAAAATGGTATAATAGTTTCCATTTAGAAGAAACTTAATTTTCAGATACAATTACTCAAACAAAAGGTATAAATTTAAAAACATAAAATGGAATGAAAAAAAAAAAATGAATTAATACTTACTGTGTGCCGACATCAGGCTTACAAGACTTTATTAAAACCTCCAAAGGATAACAATGCTTAAGAACTTCACTTTCAATTGCTTCAAATGATTTATCAAGTGCATCAACATTTGATGCATCACAAGAGAGAAAACTGCAAAATGTGTTCGTAAAATCAGCACCAGTACTTTCCATAGTATTCAAAAGATCTTCAATCAACGACCTATAAATAAATAAATATTGGACTTCGGTTTAACATAGCCACTCTTAACTTTTGTTTATTTGCATACTCTTTATTGTTTCCTTCATTCAATTGTACCTTCTGACCATCCATATCATTCAACTGTTCCACCTCTCTGGCCATAACAATCAATTGTACACTCACAACTATTTTTTATGCTTTTCAAATGTAACCACACCTTTCAATTTAATAAATGTTGTAATTTGTTTGAATTTTATTTCCTATCATCTAACATACACTGTAAAAGTTTTAAAAAGAATGTAATCAATTTCAGGGACATGTATAATAAAATTTTTACTTTTAAAATTTCTCAGATTAGATACAAGAAATGTAAAACTTTAAAATATTTATATGCATACAGTTAACTGATGTAAATGTTCAAAATAATAGATACATATATACATACAGCCCAAGAAAATATTGAAAGTAATAGTTGAGGTTTGGAGCATATTCTATAAGTACTTATTGTCAATACCATTATTAAAATCACTCAAATTATTGCCTAAACAGCAGACGTCTTTAAAACTCTCTCTCTCTCTCTCACACACATACACATATATATATTGAAGCAGCCTATTTGAAACACGAGTTTGTGACAAAAGTCTGCACTATTCAATGAAAAATAATACATGTATCTGTTTTCCTAAATATACAGTAGAATCCACCACCTTTTAATTCATCACATCCGCTAATCGCAGATAGATAATAATAGATGTAATTTCCGAAATTCTGTGGTATGAAAATACAAGCTAAAATTTAATAAATGAGTAGCATAAAAGTGACAAACATGATATGGGATATGAACTTTTAAATAATGAGAAACTAATCACCACAGTGATATGAAATAAAAAGAAAAATTCAGATTCTTTTTAAGAGGCAAGGATCAATTATCTTCCTAAGCTATATTCAGTTGTTTCAGTTCAGTTATTTCTAATATTCCGGACAAAATTTGTAAAATTTAGTTATCATATTAGTACATAATATAAAATATGTTTAAAAAATATCTTCTGTAAAGTGCTTTTATGTACTCTTTTGTGTAATTATGTAATAATTTGTGTACCGTAATTTCCTGCACATAAGCTTTACGCCCTGGGAAATTCTGAAAAATTAACAAGAAAGATCAATCATGCATAAAGCATTGATTATGAAATATTTTCCAACTTCAATGCAATTTTATTTAAACATCTCTAAAATGCGATACATTCCTTGGTAATATTTTTTAAATTATCACAATACTACATAAATTTATTATATTTGAAAACTTAAAACTTCATCGAAAAAAATGAACTTCATTCAAATGACGGCATTGAAATATAAAATGTCTGATTTAAACATCTTTAAAGTGTGATACATTCCTGGGTAATAGTTTCAAAATTATCATAATACTACAATAATTTACTATATTTGAAAACTTATCGAAAACAAATGAAATTTATTTAAATGACGTCATCGAAATATAACACGTCTGGCTCTCTCTATAAAAGCAGCATTTCATTCATAAACTTTTTTCCATTCATTTCATTCATCACAATACTATAATAATTTATTTTATTTTAAAACTTAAGATCATGGAGGTACAAGTAATTAAACTCTATGCTTAAAACTTCATCAAAAAAATCGTCTGCTTCTCTGTGTAAAATCAATGAATATTTCATTCATATCAGCTATATTGCAGACTCCATGAGTTAAATAATTTTGCGTTAAAGAAATGCAGCAATTCTTATACAACTCATTCTACATCTTTTTGTATTTACATTCTCCATAAGGGAAAAGTAGACTTCGTTGTAGAAATAATTAAAGTTCAATGATCATTTAAACTCAACTATATTGTAATTGTGTTCTTTCAATATGTAGATGCACAGAATTTAAGCAAAAATAAAGTGGTTTTAGGATGGATAAACACTAAATATGAATTAAAAAAAACTTTAAAAATAACGATTTTGAGGAGACCAGATGGATGCCATATTTTATTTTCAAGTGGGTCACGTGATCTCTCCATATAAAGAGTGTAATTATTATTTTAATTTTTATTTAAAAAACTACTGAATATATTTTGCTGAAATTTTTTTTATATATTTTATGGGATAATTTGAATATTTCATAAAACTTTCAAAGCAATTTGTGAATTTTAAACCTGCTTAAAAAATGTTTAAAAAATTAGGTCCAAAGGGTTCAATCCAAAACTAATTGGGTGATATCATTCATTTATATTCCCATAGGTCCCACAGACAGTCTGAACAACATACTAAAATTTCATTTTATAAAGTCATTTTTACGGCAGTTATCGTGCTAATGGACAAACAGACAGAATGAACAAAGTCATAAACACTTTTCAACTATGTTGCAAAGTGTTAAAAAAGGCTAATATACTATTTAGCCTTTTTTAACACTTTGCAACATAGTTGTCCTTTTTAGCCATAGTTAGACAAAAATAGGAAAATTAGAACATGTTACTTTAAGCAAAAACATACTCAAATCGTCAATGCTGTTTGTCGTCATGGGGCAAATAATGAGATGACAACCGTGTATAATCACACCCTCCACTTCTCGGCTATTCAGCTCCCGACTGAGTTTCGCGCTGGCGATACGGCGGGGCTTTTCTGGGTGCCCCGTCCTCCCTCCACACCAAAATTCGATCAAGCTTCTCATCAGGGAGGTGAAGTGTGTGGCAGTAGCCAACTCTGCTTCTGCCAAAATCATCGATCAAAGATGTTAGGAATCTGCACCCAAATTATAAGTTTAGAGAAGCTAGCTTTTGGTCTAACCTTATAATGTTGGCCTTGTAAGCACCGGGTCCTGAGTTCAGGCCTGGCTAGGGACCATCAACATCAATTACTACAAACTCTCAAAATCAAGGATTTTAGAAATTTTTTGTTAGTATTTGTTTTAAATCCAGCAATAATACTAGGTGTAATTCTAGTCTTGCCACCATTGAAAAATTTCTGCTCAGAATTACAGTGAAGAGACTTCTATAACAGGATATCTTCACAGGACATTGTAAACAAGCAAAAAAGTGCTTAGCATGCTTGTTTGCAGGAAGCTTTGCACACATACAAACACACTGCTAAATGACTTTTCACTACTTTCTGTCAAAAGATAAATATATATATTAGGGACGAAAAGAGTTAGGAAGAGTTATTTACATTGACTATTCCTGACTTTTCAATGATTTTAGAAAATGGAGGAAAATAATTATTTTTTCCCAGTTTAAAAATAGCCAAACTGGAAAACTAACTCTCTAATGGCGACAAGTGGTTACAAATTTTCAACCCTCCCCATTTAAGAGATCCTAACTTTTGAAACACTTTCAAAGGTTTTGAATAAAAGAAATAAAATCAAGCACTTTTCAAACATGGAAACCCTACCATTCACACTTACATATATATTTTAAAAATAAATAAAAAAGGACTCACTTGTCTTCTTCTAATTTTAACTTTACTAATCCAAGCTGAAAAACAAAATTCTTTAATAATATAATCTATTTTTATTTAACATTAAATACATTATTTGGTAATTGCTAAAGCAAAAAAGAAAGTTTCATACATGGAAGGATTTAAAGAACTATTTTAAGAGTTTTAAGTCTCTGTAATGAAGATTTCACTGTTAGAAACAGTAATCTGAGACTGCATTTTCAAGAAATTATGCAATTTATAAGCAGTTCTATTGGACCTGAAAATATGCACTCGTCACAGGTTGTTTAAACAATGCAGTGTAGCAATTAAATAAAATAACCAACCAGCCACCACTCCCATCACCCGTTCTGTTTGAATCAGAATTCTTCCTAGAAGTTCCTAGAAGTACTAACTGTGCATTTTTTCACTCCTCCAATTCTCATCCCTGAAATGTATATATATATATATATATATATATCACCACATATATATATATATACAGGGTGTTCCATAAATTCCGAATTAGTTTAAAAATTCCTAAAAATTGAAGGAATTGGTATATTTGAATGCGGTTTGCAACAAAGTTAGTCTCATGAAGGGGGGGATTTTTTTTTGTAGAGAAAAAAAAAATAGTCCAAAATTTTGTCAATAGAGGGCACTGCATGCAAACAATCACGGAATTCCGTGGAAAACTACATTTATTTGCATGCAGGCAAATGTTTACAAGCACATCACAGCACTAGAGTACTTGTTCTATGTGTCCGCCATCATCACAAATGATAGTTTGCAAGCTAGTGACAACACCATTAATTGCAGCATGTAGCATATCCGGATGGATGCAGGAGATTTCGTGGTGAATGGCATCCTTTAACTGCACTAAAGAAGATGGGCTGTTGCGGTACACTCGGGACTTAACGTAATCCCAGAGTCAAAAATCTAGGGGTGTTAAGTCCGGTGAGGGAGGGGGCCATTCAATTGTACAGTGACGGCTGATTCGTTCTTCAGTAAAGGTTCTGCTCAGGAACTTCTTCACTTTGTTTGCGATATGAGGAGGTGCCCCATCTTGCATGAATGTCACTGTACCAAGGACATTATGTTCCAATAAGCACAGTATCACTTTCTCCGTTAGCATTTGCAAGTAGCATGTTCCATTAATTAAGCACGTCTGCCAGCCTGCTGTTGCACAGGGCTGTTCAAAGAAAAAAGGGCCTACAATAATGGATGCAGTGAATTCACACCAAACAGTAACACGTGGGGAATGCACGGGCTCCTCACAGTAGGCATGTGTGTTTTCCTTTGCCCAGATTCTACAGTTATGGGTATTGACTGTTCCATGCAATGAAAAATGAGCCTCGTCTGTCCACAAGATATTGAGCAGACATTGTGGATCTTCGTCGATTTTCGATAAAGCCCAATTTGCGAACTGCACTCGCTTAGCTGTGTCATTTGGTAAGAACTGGTGCAGTGATTTCAACTTGTACGGGAACAATTATAATACACCATGAAGGATGCGGAATACCGATGTCTTCGGTATACCATTTATTCTTGCCAGTTCTCGTGCGCTACTTGCTTCACTCGTTGACTGTGCCTTAGAGTGTGCATTTGCGAAGCCATAGCGGAGGTACGGAGCTCTGACAAACGTGGTCTACCACTGCGAGGGCGATTACACAAACTTCCTGTTTCTCCGAAACGTCGTACTAGGGAAACCAGTCTGGCAGGAGCGATTGGACAAGAACCTTTCTTCAATCTCTTCTGTGTCCGAAACCTTCGTAAAGTTTCAGCCGGCGATTCGTGGCTGAGGTAAAACAACTTAACCAATAGTGCTTTATCCACCAATGTCAACATCACAATGAAAGCCAGTAACAGGAAAATTCAGAAATGAGCTTTAAATCATACACCCAGCATTTTATAGGACTCTGATTTGCATATTTCCTGTGATTGCTTGCATGCAGCGCCCTCTATTGACAAAATTTTGAACTAATTTTTTTTTCTCTACCAAAAAAAATCCCCCTTCATGAGACTAACTTTGTCGCAAACCGCATTCAAGTATACCAATTCCTTCAATTTTTAGGAAGTTTTAAACAAATTCGGAATTTATGGAACACCCTGTATATATATATATATATATATATATATATATATATATATATATATATATATATATATATATATATATATATATATAGGATCCACTAGTAGCTCCATGCTCGCCAATATTTATCTTTACTTTTACGAAAGACAATCCTCTCTGTTCACTCGTAACATTTCTATTTTTCGATACATTGATGATGTTTTTCTTTGTTTTCATACTGCACATGATTTTTTACCCACACTAAATATATATCCATCCAATCTTGAATTAATACCGAATGAATCCCACCCTTCCAAATCTGTAAATTATCTTGACATCACCATTGATATACATTGTAACTTTTTCAATACTACTATTTATGATAAGAGACATCAATTTAAATTTAATGTAAAATTCTTCACTCATTTCTGTTCTTGCCTTAGTAACCAAGTTTTTTGAAATCTAATCATTAGCTATTTGCTCCGCATTAAACGCCTGGATAGTAATAAGTGTACACTATCACATATTAATCGTCTCAAAAATCTTTGCTATATGTACAATTTTCCCACCTTATTTGTAGATCGCAGTATAAGTATGGTATTTTATAGTAGTGGAAACACCATAAAATAAACACCGCCCCAGCGGGCAAAAATAAAAATGTAAAAATATTAAAAAACTAATTTTGATTACACTAAAAACGTGAAATTTTTTTTAAAAACACCACCTCGGCGGGTAAAGAAAAAAGTTTAAAACACTCATAAAACCGTTAAGGCGGATATCTAAAAAGCAAATAAAACAAAAAACAGGCTACGGCTCCAAAAAACAGTGTTATCCATACTTTAAATGATTTCGATAATTGTGGTCACTTCTCGGCCAGTTTCTGATCTGTTGGGTTTATCTCACCGAAAGTATGTACTGCTACTTCCACTTCCTCTGGTCTGGTTTATTCCCACGCGGAATTATGCGAGGTGAGCGTTCAGGCTGTAGCATGTGATGGACTCATTTGAAGATTATTCACGGTGGCGACCTTCCGACTTGTGAGTTGCCCTTTTTTGCAAGTTTGTATATTTGTGCGCTATATTTTTCATGTTCATGTTTATGTGGTAATTGTTATATTTCATGTTTATGTGGTATTTTATGTGTTATAGTTGAATTTTATCCTATTTGGGTTTTTTCTGTTATTCTCGTTATTCCGTTGTTGGGCACAGTTTGCATAATATTTTAACCACATGTTTTTATGCAATCATAGAAACAACAGATTTTAGTATATCTGTCTAGAATGTGCCCCTGAAGACGTTTCTGGCAGATATACTATTCTTTAATATATTTTCCTAGTCCTGGCCTCTCAATGCTCTGCTTTTCCGGCACTTCCTCGTTGCTTTTTGCTATTCAATACACGCTTTTATATTGCCCGCGGTTTGATACTGTGATTACTGATTCACACTCCTGCACTTTTGTATTTGTCATTTTAATATATATATATTAGAAAGTTAGTTTTTTCGAGTTGCAGCTTCTCATTTTTCTATCATTGGACTTTCAAACTATTATTATTATTATATTATATATATATATATATATATATATATATACATATATGTATATTACCTATTAAGTACAGTAGAACTTCAAGAAGTCAACACATCATGGTGTATAAGATATTTATGTAAAGACATCAAGGTAGAAGAAAATTTAATTAAAAAAAAATTCTAACAATTTCATTTAAATTTCTAAAGAACAAAATTATAATTAGCTAAATATCTCTTAGTATAATACAAACACACACACACACACACATATATATATATATATATATACACATTACTGTGAGGATGTACGTCGTTTGAACTTACAATAAAGATTAATTTTACTATAAAGACTGGTTTTAAACACATATTAAAAAGACCTGAACTGTAGTTTGTTTTTTCATTGAATATAAACTATTTTTCATAAATCGAGAGCCAATTGACGGTCAAAGGTGAGTCTATTGTATAATCATACTTATAGATTTTACAAAAAATCTGTGATAGAGTGGCCACTAAACTAAAACTGCTTACTGACTACTAGGTGAAAATTTGAATTTTCAGGCCTAAGTTCAACTAAGGGAACTTTTTTTAAAGGTGATAAACTATCACTTAGGTTTGATAAACTATCACTTACACATGCCAGGGACTAAGGAGTGAAAACCATATTGACATTAAAGATGTTGTTCTTATTCACCAGAGGGGTTTCTATAACACTAAGTGAATGAACATGAACAGTAATGGTGAGATGAGGCAGATCTTCAGGGAGAACTTTGACACATTATAAAAATCAAATAATACAGAAACTTGTACATATTTCTATTTATATTTCTTCAAATATAATTTTCATACTTCATAATGTGCACTAAACATTGATCGAAAATTAAAAGGAGCATTGTTTTAAAAGGATTGCATAGTCAAATATCTCTTGAATAATTGGTTGCAGACTTATGGTTCCAATATAAGAAATGCCTTGAATAAGATAAGATAGACTTTAGACCATGAGCGTTTTAGTTACAGGACACATTTCTGTAAAAACATAGAACATATAACTTTTTATATAGGCCCTGTATGAAAGGAAGTTTCAATTATCAAACTGTTTCTTATTCATTTTAATATATATATATATATATATATACATATATTGAGGGGTATAGAAATTGCAAAATTGGCCTTGGAAAAATTGTGTGTTAAGTTTTAAACCACTTTGAACGAATAAAAAAAACAAACTAAAAACATAGATTTCAGGGGTTGTACAAGAATTAAATTCTGTTGGATAAAATTAAAATTTGAAAACTTTTTACTATCTTTAGCAAAAGTTTTATACAGACCCTAATCATCCATTGAAAACTTCAATTAATGATATCTCATGTAATTTTGATTGTACAACAATAAAACTTATTTTGTTTGACTAATGGGGCAGTGAAAAACATTTTTATAATTTAAGAACAAAAATTCTATTAAGCCTGTATAACAGTTAAATTTTATATGTTTTTTACTAAAAGATGTCACATGATCAAAATTTGCATAAGATCTTAATTAAAGTATTTATCAAATTGCAACACTGTCTAGTACTAATATTTAAAAGATATTTAGTGGTACAATCTTTTTTAAATACCCTGCATAATTAATATCATAAAATAGAAAATATTTATCTACATATAGAATATCTTTGAACCTGAACAGTTGCGATTTGTGCCATTTGAATTTAAAAAAGGACTTCTACTAATCTACAATAAACATAACACAAATCAATAAATGCAGCAATAAAATAGTATGGAAACACATCAACTAATTAATACTTTAAAATTAAAGACAACCAAACAATAGGCTTAAAAAGTCTTATTAAAATCTTCTTTTTAAGACGTACCAAAATCACATGGCCATAGCACTTTCAGGCATTATTATGCCTTTCATCAGTGGCGAAGTCTTCGCCACTGATGAAGGACAGAATAGCGTACGAAAGCGCTATAGCCAGTGGCCATGTGATTTTGGGTCGTCGTAAAAAGAAGATTTTAATAAAAAACTTTTAAGCCTATTTTCTGGTTGTCTTTAATTTTAAAGCGATAAATGAAGATTTTTAGTTTAATATACCTTTGATCTCATTTTATTCAAGTAGCAAGTTTTAAATTCCTCATCATACAATTCCAGCAATGGCAATGAAACATTCAAAGGCAAAGCTTTCTGAAGAGCTTCAGCAAATTTATGAAGATTCCATAAACATATCTCTGGTTGTTTAATGAATGAATAACGCCCTCCATCATCTGAAATTTTAAAAATCATATGTTCAACTTGTTTTTTTTTTCAAGGAAGGGAAGCAAACAATATAAAATAAGTAGTTTCATGAGCAGTGTGATAAAAAAAATTAATTTATATCAAAATTTGATGAAACCTTTATTTGCATGTTTACAGTATATGTTTCTCTGTCTCGCAGATCCCAGATTTTATTTCTATTTTTACATGCAAAAAATCTTTTGAGATTTCACAACTGTTTTCCTGGGCCAACGGCCGTACCGTGCTGAAAACACCGGTTCTCGTTAGATCACCGAAGTGAAGCAGCATCGGGCGCGGTTAACATTCTCATTCAGAGTGTTTCTCTGTCTCGCAGATCCCAGATTTTATTTCTATTTTTACATGCAAAAAATCTTTTGAGATTTCACAACTGTTTTCCTGGGCCAACGGCCGTACCGTGCTGAAAACACCGGTTCTCGTTAGATCACCGAAGTGAAGCAGCATCGGGCGCGGTTAGTACTTGGTGGGTGACCACCTCGGAACGCCGCGTGCTGTTGGCCATCTCGGGTGCGGTATCCCTGTGGTTTGCGCGCTAGATTTGCACGCTGCCACAAATGCCGCCGTGTTCATGCGGAGTACGATCACGTTAAATATGTGGGTCCGTAAGTCCTTCCGAGAGGTTGGTGGTAGGGGAAGGAGGGTACGGTCCCTGTGGATGCCTCCCCCACTGGGTTCCGGTCTAAATTGGGTGGCACTTCCCGGCCGTCCATTCAGTTACCTTACACCTTTCTGGTAGGTCGGACGGTCTGGGTCTCAACAACAACTGTTTTCCTAAATATTTATAAAAAGCTCCATTAATTTTGATTTTATTCTTATTTTTAAACATTTAGAGAACGTTACCCATTTTTGTGATCAAGTCATCAAGTTTAATTTTTTTTTTTTTTTAGAACATTCTTTTATGAGAATAGTGAAATTATTCAGAGCAATATCCTCTTATTTGTATCTTACTCAGATGTTACAAGTTGTTAATACACTCAAATACAATTAATGCTGAGGATTTGTTCCTTAGAAGTGTGTGGAGTCATTAAAATATTACATAAATAAAGGTGTATCTGTGAAAATATATGATATACAATTTTATGCATATAACAACTCATGAAAGTAAGAAACACACAATAACAAATCTTAATGAACAATGTCTTATTAGTTACTTTGAGGTCATCTTAGAAACTTTTATCTTGTCTACATTTTCTATAATTATTCAGATAAACAATATAGCATACTTCAAAGAAGTGCCAACATCAAACTGGCATTCACTAGCTTATAAATGCCATAACTTGCAGTTTCCCATTCACGCTAATACTTTTAAGAGCCAATTTAAATGCACTACCCTAACAGGAGTTACAGGCTATTTTAACAACATTTTAATGGAGGGGGGGGGGAGAGGGAAGAAAAAATTTGCCATGAAGCAAGAACATTTACATACTTGATAAAGTGTGAACTATTGCATGATTCAATGTCAGTGACTTTGAACATATTCGGTGTGCTCTCATTGGCAGACTGTAGGTGCTCTCTCATTGGTTTACTGTAAAGTGCTTCTCTCCAGAAGTTTTAAATGTTGTTTAGAATTTTGCCATTTTGTTTCAAATTTTATGCATATAACAACTCATGAAAGTAAGAAACACACAATAACAAATCTTAATGAACAATGTCTTATTAGTTACTTTGAGGTCATCTTAGAAACTTTTATCTTGTCTACATTTTCTATCATTATTCTGATAAACAATATAGCATAGTTCAAAGAAGTGCCAACATCAAACTGGCATTCACTAGCTTATAAATGCCATAACTTGCAGTTTCACATGCACGCTAATACTTTTAAAAGCCAATTTAGATGCACTACCCTAACAGGAGTTACAGGTTATTTTTACAACATTTTAATGGGGGGGGGGGGTAGAGGGAAGAAAAAATTTGCCATGAAGCAAGAACATTTACATACTTGATAAAGTGTGAACTATTGCATGATTCAATGTTAGTGACTTTGAACATATTCAGAGTGCTCTCATTGACAGACTGTAGGAGCTCTCTCATTGGTTTACTGTAAAGTGCTGCTCTCCAGAAGTTTTAAATGTTGTTTAGAATTTTGCCATTTTGTTTCAAATTTCAACTAAAATTTGAATACAATTGAAAGAGCATGAACAAATAAGAGCTATGTAGGGTAACATTATGTGAGGTTTGAGTGTATAGCCTTATGTCCCAGTAAAATTCATATACAAAATGAACATACAGTTCGTTCTGATCTAACCTTCAAACTGTTAGAATCTACTAATAAAATGGTTACTATATTAGGGTGATTTTCAAATTGACTGCCTGTTTGATGTCCCAATCTTTCAACCCATATTTCATGATGCTAATAAAATTATTTTTTTCATACTATATTGATTTTTCATACTATAACATATATTGGTACCATTAGTTTATAATTAATAAAATGTATTCATTAAAGTGTTTATGTTTTAAAAATATTAGCTATTTTCTATCATTTTTAGTTTTCAAGTAATGAATTTTCATGTCCCAACTCAAAACACCACACTTAAGGAAGTCTCTTTTTATGCTTTTAAACTAGATTAGTTTTTATATATGAATTAAAAAATATGGTTTTACATTTTAATTAACAAAATTGCAAGTGATTCCTTTAAAATATAATTATTGATATTTTAAAATTTAAATTTAATATGTGCCCCTTGTACATCTCATGAGTGTTACTACTTGCATTTTAATTATCAAAATTGCAAGTGATTCCTTTAAAATATAATTATTAATATTTTAAAATTTAAATTTAATATGTGTTTCCTGTACATCTCAGGAGTGTTACTACTATTATTTAAAAAAAGTTTTGATTTCTGCAGTTGGTAACAAAGCTAATGGAAGCCATATTGTTCCTTCTTATCTAGTATAAAAAAAGATTACAAAAATTAATAACAGAGTATAATTTTATTTATAATCTAAATCACATTTTTATGTGATGTAAAGGTAAAAAAGGCAATTCATTTGAAAATCACCCATTAGCATAAGTATCCTTCATGATTTAATATAACTCATCCCAAAGAGAATCCAATAGCATTTTTAATCTTCAAATTCTAAAAGTCATATGCATGCATGAAAAATCAGCCATTTCACATACAACAACCTATTGTTTTAAATATTAACTTTTAATAGGTGATACATTTTAGTAAACACATGTACATGCATTTACAAATTTTTTATGCATTTATTTCATTTTCAAATATATATATATATTTTAGAAAGATCATCAATTTATATCCCTTAGATGTCTGATGCAGGGCATATTTTCCAATTAAGAAAAATAATTTATTTTGACAACTGTTAATAATAATGCAGATGCTGCAGATTCCAAATGTGAATCATCCTGAGATTTTTGTGTGATGAGGTGACGTATATCCCTGATATTTATACTTAATCTAAATATAGTAAACATAACTTGCTAACAAATAAAACTGAAATATAAATACCCCATGATTATATTTAACAGATTTAAAACAAAATTAAGTACAGATATTTGTATTTTAAACATATCTGTTAAAAGTGAAGTTATTTAAGTCTTCAAAAATATAATAAATGAAAATATAATGAATAGATTACAATAGTTCGGGTGGGTTGGCATTGATTAAACTGAGAAATAATAAACTGAAAGATACTAAAAAAAACTTTTACAAAAAATTAATAAATACAAAAATGAAATTTACTCAATTCACACCATTCAAAAATCCATTTATTTTGAAAAGATCATGGTTAAACCTTATTATATATTAGAAAAGTTGAAATTTGAACATCATGGTTATATTAGTTAATATACTATCAATAAAAATAGATTTTAGAATAAACTTCATTATAATAAATATAAATTTATGATTTAAAAATAGCAAATGTTTCAAAACAGAGAAAAATGCCTTACATTCGAACCTTTGCATTAGAATATGAACTATATGAATCATCTTATTCTCATAATATTTGGCTAATTATGCAAAATATTTCATTATAAGTAACCAAATTATGAAAATAAGCTAGTTTAGTCCACCTATTGTGCAATAGTTAGAGGATGGAGATGGGTGAAAAAAAGTTGCTTGATTTTGTACAATGCTCATGTATACAAACTGAATTGCACAATCACACTACAAGAAAATTTTAGTAAAATATTTCATTTTTAGTAACAATTCATTTTTATGCACGTTTTGTTGTTCTAATGTGAAATAATTAGAAGATAAAAATGGATGTAAAAGAGTATTTTGCAACTATCTGAGCCTTGACAGAAAGTAAGTAAAGGTGACTGAAATTCAGGAAATTGGGCAACTTGCCAGGAGACCCGGAGATAAGGAAAAAACAAGGCCGGCTAGTAGATATGCAGTAAGATTTGGTGAAATTTCTGGCGATTGTCATTCTTGAATTTAAGAATAAATCAAAATTTGGTGACTGAAAATTGTCCTTGATGGATTAACATCGCATTTGACAATTGTGTTGATAAAAAAAAGGGGGCGATACTGAATACAGAGAACTAAAACATGCATAAAAGAAACTATATATTTATAGAAAAAAATAATACAGAACTAAAAATATAAATAAAATGGAAATAAAAAATGACCAAATGTTTTAAATCTTACCTGAACCATTGCAAACGTGATTAGGGTCATACATGTCCAAAAATCCAAATGGACCATAATCCAAAGTCAAGCCAAGGATGCTCATATTATCTGTATTCAGGACTCTAAAAATATACTTTCAATAAGAAGCCAATCAATGCACACAGTAAACGCTTACAATTACATGTCAAAATAAACAAATAACTACAGTACAATTCTGTTGAGCCACCGTCTCTGGAAAAGTGTCCCCTCCCCACTTTTTTATCTCAATTTGAAATTCTGAAAAATTCCATGAAACAAGCCCCCCCCCCCTTCTAAATATCAGAAAAATTGCCATTGAATAAAATACATTTTCAAGTCTTTTGTATAATTTGTTTCTTTTAGCAAACAATTCCAAATAATCATCCTCCCTACATATTACATGATTTCCTTTCACATTTGAGAGGCAAATCAATGGAATTCTACTTGTTTCTTTCATCAGAAAATTCCCAATAAGTGCCATCCCTACATATTTTACAATTTCTTGCTGTATTTGACAAGTTAGTGTTGCATTTGTCGACAATCTGGCAACATTTTAAAAGCATACTTCAGGTTAACAAGGAAAATAATCTGTTTCCAAAACAAGTCTTTTTAACTCTAGAACATTCAGTATTTTGTGGCTAGCACATTTTATTTTATTTTGAAAATATTTTTCATTTTTGTAATCTACTTGGTGTCGACAAATATTTTTCTAATTGTTTCAAGCTTTATATAGAAAAACTGTTTCTCGAACATATTATCACAAAATAATGGGTTATTTTCTGAATAACATAATTGTTGAAGCAATGAGAAGCACTCACAAATATTTCTATTCTGGGAAAATAAATTAAAATTTAATATACTTGTATCTATACTTACATGTTCATAATTATAATTAAATTTTAATTTACTTTTTATCTTAATGTATGTAATTTATGTAGTTTTTATAAAAATAAACAAAGTTTGTAATTCTTGAAATATTTCAAAAATTCATGAATGACAAATTTTGGAAACAGCTTATGAAATATGAAAACTGAGTTCAACGTTCAAGCCGTAGCCATAGATATATTTGCAAATTCTTAAACTGTGACAG
This sequence comes from Amaurobius ferox, assembly GCA_951213105.1. Taxonomy (NCBI): domain Eukaryota; kingdom Metazoa; phylum Arthropoda; class Arachnida; order Araneae; family Amaurobiidae; genus Amaurobius; species Amaurobius ferox. The sequence continues at coordinate 12,906,454 of OX578135.1, forward strand.
ATTATCCAGAAATATTCTTCTACTGAAACGTATCTCCAATGAGAGACTGGAGACAAATATAAAACAAGGCAATTGTAACAGCCATCCTTAATAACACATGTAAGCTTCGAAAAAATGGCAACACATATTAATACAGCTTTATGAACAGCTCTTCTAAGTGAAAATATTGATTGCCTCACTTTTAATTTATGAATGCTAGCCATTAAAATGTCATTTTGACACAGGCCATTAAATTTTTCTCATGACTTTCTTTATTTTTTGCATTTTCACTTTTTGAAGTTAGAGTCACATAGTCATATTTGAAGTTAGCGTATAATTATAATCTATTTTTATTTCTTTTTATGTGCTTACTATGATTTATAATAATATATTTAATAACACTGTTATATATTTAATATATAATATATTGTTATACATTTAATAATCAAATATATAAGATATATTAAATATATAACAATATTGACAAAAAGTAATCTTAATTTTTAAGCATCGACTGGGAATAATGGTACATATGATAATCCTTTCCGAAGAAAATCCCTTTGCTTTATTTATACTAAATTGTACATTTCTTTAAAAAATATCTAGACTGTGGGTCTTCCCCCAGCCTTCTTATACATTCACACTTCATGGTGTTTAGTTCTACCTGTGTCACAATTATTATCATCAAGGAAAAACAAATTCTTCAGATTTCATACACCCCCACCCCTCCCCACCCTCCACCAAAAAAAAAAATGTTATTTTAAATATCCACATAAATTCTTTAAAATATTTTCCTTCAAGGTAGCAACAGCTTAGTGATGGTGATAGATACTTTTGTTTTATCTATGTTAATAAAATCTATTTTGACAGCTATCTTAAGTACTTTGATTGCATTTTCACCAGAAATTGTCCATAACTTTCACAGAACACTTCGAAATATTGATGAAACAAGTAAGAATGAAAGAAAGAAGGGGAAAGTGTTGGAGAAAAGAGCAAGAAATAAAGTAAACTAAACTAGGCCAAATTAAAACAAAACAAGAGCTGTATACAATCATAAGTTCCAGCAAGTATATTAGCCTAATAGGTTTGAAGAAGTATGAAACCAAAGATTTGCAGACACCTGTATTTATCCCCAGTGAGAATATGCAATTTGAAAAAGTAAATAAAGTGAAGTCCAAATTTAAGAAAAGGAAGAAAATTATAGATGAAGCTGAAAATAATGAACATGAAAAATATATGTTTTGCATAGTTTGCCTAGGCAAAAGTGTGCCAAGGGAAAAATGGATTCAGTGAACTTCATGCAAAATGTAAACACATTTACAATGTACAAATAATCATTCTTTCACATATACAATTGCCAACCTGAATGAGACTTGAACATAAAAATCTTGTGGTTTTCTTATTATAAATTAAATTTCATGGAAAATAGATTTAGTATGATTAATTTTTGTATTAAAATAGTTTGCATTTTGTGTCAATTTCGAAGGGGATACGGAGATTTACTAAGGATTTTTACTTCTGGTTCAGAAAATGTCACTTCTAGTTTTCTATAACAATCAATCTTACTGTAAAAAATAAGTGTGCAAAAGACTATAAAAATGCTTAATAATTTTGTATCACTGGCCACCATATAAAGGCTCCTTCATAAATTACTTATTTATGTTTGGTTTTGAATTTTTTTTATTCAATAAAGTGGCTCAGTGCAGCCAATTACTCACTAACCTAACACACACATGCACAGCTATCACTGTACACTACAACTTATACAAACATAATCTTACCTGTGGCAGAAACCAACTGACTGCTAAAATGCAACTAATCTTACTGTCTGAAGAACCACTTTTTAAAAAAATATAGCATATTTCTGATTTTTTTATTCAATAAAGTAGCTCAGTGCAGCCAATTACTCACTAACCTAACACACACACGCATACACACATGCACAGCTATCACTGTATACTACAACTTATACAAACATAATCTCACCCGTGGCAGAAACCAACTGATTGCCAAAGTGCAACTAATCTTGCTGTTCGAAGAACAACTTCTTTAAAAAATGTAGCATATTTCTGAACTTGATCTCCTGACATCTGATGAATCTGAAAAAGCAAAACAAGCAAAAGAAAAAAAAACTAGATATTAAATAATAGTCGAATTTTGAATACAGTCAGATTAAATAACTACCATACCTCAGAATAAAATGTTTCTATACAGTAATTCAGAAGAGTGTGCAGAATTTCTGTTTGGCCAACACTAGGACCAACTCTTCTAGTTACAGGATCCAGAGTTTTGAAAATTTCGAATGAACCAAACCTAAAATAATTGTATGTTTACAATAATATAATGCAAAGAAAGTATAAAAAATATATGACACATGATACTTTTGAATCTCTTTTTGCATTTTTTTTATATATAGGAACATATTTCTTTACATATAACAACAAAATTTAAATCGGTTTATATGGCAGATAATTTTTATCAAAGTTATACAATTTAAACAAAACAAAATACTTATACTCCCAAACCTATTAAATAAAAATGTAAACAATTTTTTTTGTTTTGTCGGGAATATAGTCATATATACAAATAATTAAAATTATAATATTTTGAACATTTAAAAAAAAAAAAATTTAAAAGGTAGCTCTCCGAGCGAATGCTTTTTCATTTTTCTAGCTTTCACTTATAATAGTAAACTATAAGAGATAGACATAAAAAGTAAATGATAAAAATGTGTACTAGAAAATGTAGTATTAAAACCTATATTTAATATTAAAAAATGCTCTTAAAAGTTGAGTAATCATCTTGTCAATTTGAAAATTTTCTATTTTTAAAGTTTGTGATGCCTATATCTCAGAAGCTAAAAGAGCTAGCTTTGAACAATAAGCAAGAATTTGTAGCTCTTTGAAAGCCCTACCAGTGTATATAATTGGATTTTGGAACAGGCTCTATTTTTTTTTTTTAAACTCAAAAGTATCTGTCTGAATGAGAGGTTTTTTTTTTCATACTTTCACTCAAAATATCTTCAAAACTATAAAAGATAGATATAAATAGTAAGAGACAAAAATATGCATAAGGAAATTTAGCTTCTAAATTTATATATATTTTTAAAAAAGCTCTTATAATTTTCGAGTAATCCTCTTGTCAAGTTGAAGAAGTACGAAAATTTTATGTTTTTTGAGTCTGTAATGCTTATATCTTAAAAACTTAAAAGTGACAACTATAAACAAAAAGCATAATTTTAGATTCTTTGAAAGCCCTATAAGTGTATATTATCTGATTTTTGATTAAATTTCTTTTCCTTTTTTTGATATTACAAAAGTTAAGTTTTATTTTACAAAATGTTAGTCACACGAAACTATTTCGGCTCCATCTGACTGGAGCAACCGTTGATTTTTATCTAAATGGGTTCAAATGGCCTATTTACATATTATCCTCTAATTTTAATTTTATTTTCCGATTTTTCATTTATATAGGATTTTAATATTCTTCTGTTCCAAAAGTATTTTATTTCATAGTTATTGTGAAAATGGTGTAAGTTTGCTCTTTTTAGGTCTTTGTAATTTAAATTTATTTACATTAGTTAATTTGGAATTACTTTTATTTCCTGTTTTATTCCCGTTCATTAAATACTAAATTTTTGTTTTCTTTTAAGAATTTGTTAAATTATCATGATTTTTCATAAAATTCTATTTCCTGCATTCTAAATATTACAGAATCATCCATTTTTAATTTAACGCTATAATTTAATATTCCAAATATTTTCAATTCATATCTTTTAATTTTGATGTCTTTATTGTTCTCGTCTTTGAAAATTAAATTTATGTCTGTTTGTGCATAATAATGTTAAACAGATGCTTGAAATCATCTGTTTTTAAATTCTTTTATCATTTGTCAAAAGATTATATACAATATCTGACAATAGTTTCTTTAGAGTATAAATACGCTCTTTGTGTATTTTTTCTCTGATTAGATTTAAAGATGTGAATTGTCAAGTCACCTTTGCGTTTCCGTGCCTGTTCTGTGGAAGGAAATGTTTCTTTTTACCAAAACAGAGCAGTTTCTTTTATTTTCAGTAATGCTCAGATCATTTGATGTTTTGTTTCTTTATCCAATAAATTTATATTATGAAGCTTTATCTTCCAGTTTTTAAAAAATGTGATACCATTAATATTTGGTCTTCGATGTGCTTGCTCTCTTGCTGTCTGTGAAGGAGTTGTTGTATCTTCAATGCAGAGAGAAGTTCACAATCAACGAATAACATCCTATACATACAGCTCAAACTACTGCTAAAGTAATACATCTAAAATAACTTTGTTAAGAGCAGAATACAACAGAAAAATCAATGGGATCAACTGGCTTTAAAAGTGAAAACAGACATTTTCATCAAGACACTAAAGAAGCAAAACTTTTGCTGTTCGTGCATCATTCACTGATCTTTCTCTCACGAGTGAAAATGACTTCTTGAGTGTCACTGTACTTCTGTTCTTGCACTTCTTGAATGTACTGACAAAGACTGTTTTTGCATTTAAAACTGGTCAATACCATTAATTTTGTGTTGTATACTGCTCCTAACAAAATTAGTTGTAAGAATAGTATCCTGTCTGTGCTCTGAAAATTTAATGTTTCTTCAACTGTAACAATACTATGAAAGTTTTCACTGATATTTTATGGAAACCTTGTAGTTTCAGGAAAGATAAGATGTGCCAATATGATGATCTATTAATAAACTTGAGTGGCCAGTATAGAGTAATCAAGTAACTATTTTATTACCTTATAAAAGTAGGAGCAATTCGAAGTACTATTGTACATCTTTCTTTAATAGGATGACCATCATAAAATATATCTCTAACCACTTCAGAATCAGAGGTAATGCAACTGCCAGCTCTGGTAGTGGGTATCTTTAGGAAGTACATAGCCTGTTAAAATATAATGAATGCCAGTTAAAAAAATATGTTGCATAAAATTATAAATATTGTCAAATAATTTTTAGTCCAATCACAACTTTATAAAAGTTTCATTTAAAAATGTATCAAAAGGTCATTAAGAAGAACTTAAATTATTTTATAGTCAGCTAGTATTAATTTTTCAAATAGAAAATCACTTTCCTTTGTATCATTATTTACTAGATTAAATCCTAACAGAATTTATCTATGTGTATGTGCCATTATTTTCACTACAATAAGAGAGGTACAAAGAGGTCAAAATAACTATACACATGGGCGGCAAGCCCGTTTGATATTCATAATTAAAATATAATAGTTTTTAATTATAAGCATTTTATTTGAAGAAAAAACTTATTTAAAGCATTTTATTCAAAACATTCAAAGCATTTTATTCAATGATTTTATCCTGATTTATCTATTGAAGAGAATATTTTGAAACTAGCTTACTTTCAAAGGTCCCAATGTAGGCAGAAATCATTTTATACCCTTTTTCATAAGTGGGAAAAATTTATTTCTTTATAAGGAGTTTCATATTTGTTTTCATCAATAATTAAGGCAATTTACTGATTGGCAATAGCATAACAATCACACTTAGGCTAGCAGTTCCAATCTTAGTCCATGGATCATTAAACAGCCTGCAGCTACATTATCGATTTGTAAGTGATTTGATTTGTGGTGCTGATCTTCTTTTTTTTAGTGATCAATATTATATGGCTAAATATCTGATAATTGTCAATTTTCAGGTTCCAAAAAAAAATTTGTTTTAACTTTATAGTTTCTAGAAACTTTTGTTGCAAAAAGTTCGTAGAAATGTCTTTTAAAATGGCTAATGAATTACAGATCTGTTTACAGGGTTCATACTCAAGTTTGGAAACAGAAATCAAAGAGTTTTAAATGGCATATCAAAAAATTTTTTAAGGAGTTTTTGGATTACATGCTCAAACCCTCTACTTTATATCAGCATTATTTTACAAAGAAAAACATGTTTCAGAAAAATTAATTAACGCCTATGCAGCTGTTTAAATTACAAATTTCTTTAAATAATTCCAATATATATAATCAAGTGCTATATATTAATAACATAAATAAGTATCAGGCAAAACTAAGATTTGTATCAGTTTTATAGTAGACCAATGAACAATTTGAACGATTTGTAGCAGTGGAAATTCATTCCAAAATCTTTTTTATCACAATTTTACATATATAAAAATTCTGCAAAAGAATAAACAAATACTCACAAAATTTTTATTAATTATTTTTTTATTTATTGCTTAACATGTTATCAATTAAAAAAATATATCTATATAATATGCCCTGCACTGACTGACTGAGTGAGTGGAAGATGAATCAAAATTATCAAGCAATTCCACTATAACTAGAATCTTGGTTTTGATGTGATCCAATCCGTCTTAGCTTTAAGACTAAGGGAAAAATCTAAAACTCTAAAATTTTGAATTAGGGTTGACATAATAAAAGAAAACTCAAACCCTCTTTACCTAATTATTGAGCACGTCATTTTGGTTAGAATCTTGGTCTTGGTCACATCTTGTAGGTCAACAGAAACATCTAATATTTCAAAAAATTCGAATAAGGGGTAACAATGCAAAGGAATAATTAAGCAATTCAAAATGATCGAGTAATTTAACTCGAGCTAGAATCTTGGCTTTGGGCTCATTCGATTCTTCTCAGCTTCCAGATCAATGAAAAAATCAAAAATTCTAATTAGGTATGATGGGGGGGGAGGGGGGAGGGGGGATTTTAAATAATATTCTTATGCTCCAAATATGCCTTTTGTCCTCTCTGCTTTCACACACTGGTACAATTTCGAAGAGTAAACATACATCTCGATGTGTACTAGATACATAATAAATTAATTTTAAAGGGACTTTTAAAATACTTGAATCATGTTGGCTCCCAAAATGTTGTTAAAAATAGAATTTGTTGAATCAAAGTCTGTTATAAATAGAGGCAGTTTTGATATTTTGAACTTCTATTAAGTGTGTAAGTGTCACATTTAGTGGACACTAGTCATTAAGAATGGGTAAAGCACTTGTGAAATGATTCATTTAAGATAAAACTCAGCATAATAATCTTTTGAAAACCTGAAATATTAAAAAAAAAACCAAAAAAAAAACCTGGAGATTCAAAGCATTGCATGAGAATGTTAACTATAAGAATTCATCTTACTTCCATCATTATTAACTCTCATAATATTATGCACAATATTTCTTTAAAATTAAGCAAAATATGAAAATAAGCAAGTTTAGTCTGCCTACTGTGTAATAATTAAAGGAAGATGGATGGAAAAATATGCTTGCGGACTCTCTGTAATGCACCCCAATACAAAATAAATTGCGCAATCCCACCATGTATGCGATAAATTCAGTAAAATATTTATTCATTTATACTGGGATCTATAAAAATAACCTGACGATAATATTTAAAATGAGTCACTTAAATATTGGGGTAATTTATGTATATAGTGCACATAAGCAGGAGCTCTGAAAACAAAAAGAAAAAAATTATGTTTGGAGAGAAAGTCATGAGCTGCCCACATCAGATTGTTTGTGTGAAACAAATAATTTAAAGTTAGAGTTTTTGAATCTATTTTTTATTGGGTCTAACATGCTCAGAGAAAAATTGAGCTGGAAGAAAAGAGATAGAGTTTGAAAGCTGTATATTAAAATTTAACCTATATCAGACAAATGTTTAAAAACAAACATTACATTCGCACTAACCAAAGACATAACTCCCACTGGTTCCTTCCCCTTCCATGTTTTGACTTGACTGACTCAAAAACAGTAAACACTGTGAAAATATCCTTCTCCCTGATGAGGAACGTAAGGAAATCCTAGTCCGAGATATTGATTTTAAAACAAAAATTCTTAAACAGTTTAAATTTTCAGAACTTTTTACCCCAATCTGACACCAAACAAAAAATAATTAAGAAAATTTTATCTTCCAGTCCTTTTCTACTTTATTTTATTTTTTCAGTAAAGGGGATATTTTGCTTCTTTTATTGATCTTACTTTTGATCCTGCTAATGAAGTTCATTCGAATTTTGAGGGGGGGGGGGGGGGGAGAGAGAAAGAAAAAAAAATGTAATCTCTAATATTTTAATAATATTCCTCACAGTGCCGATTTCGAACCATCAGTCATTTGTTCAGTTCCCTTCTGCATTTTGGAATTGGAAAGGAAAAAATTTTAAGCAGTTTATAAGGAGATTTTGGCAAAAATAAGGACCCTCAAAAACAAAATGTGAATTTAAGGCGTTCTTAAGAAGTTTTTAATGACCATGCGAACCCTGATTTAACATGATAAATGAAATTTTAATGTATATTAATTAAACTAAAAAATGTCTCATCATTGCCTAAGATATAAATGGCATTGCCTAGGATTTAAATCAGGGATTAATTGAATTAATTCATAAAGTTTTTCAAAAACATAGTTGTCCACTAGCTAACACACAGGCAGTCACACCCCATCCCTTAAGTGTAATATGCCCTAAACAAGCACCTAAACACCCCTTAGCCTGCTATGTGAGTGCACAATACATCTTGGGTCGGTGCTGTGCACTTCAAACACTTTGTCCTAATACAGAGTATTATGCTACACATATGATTTTTGCAATCTGCTTGGATGTAATATGCACTAAATAAACTTTTTCAATATGCACTAAATAATATTCTTATGCTCCAACTCCAAATATGCCTTTTGTCCTCTCTGCTTTCACACACTGGTACAATTTCGAAGAGTAAACATACATCTCGATGTGTACTAGATACATAATAAATTAATTTTAAAGGAATTTTTAAAATACTTGTATCATTTTGGCTCTCAAAATGTTGTTAAAAATAGAATTTGTTGAATCAAAATTTGTTATAAATAAAGGCAGTTTTGATATTTTGAACTTTTATTAAGTGTGTAAGTGTCACGTTCACTGGACACTAGCTATTAAGATTGGGTGAAGCACTTGTGAAATGATTCATTTAAAATAAAACTCAGCATAATAATCTTTTGAAAACCTGAAACATAAAAAAAAAAAAAAAACTGAAGATTCAAAACATTGCATGAGAATGTTAACTAAGAATTCATCTCACTTCCATCATTATTAACTCTCATAATATTTGATTAATTATGCACAATATTTCTTTAAAATTAAGCAAAATATGAAAATAAGCAAGTTTAGTCTGCCTGCTGTTGTTGTTGAAACCGAGACCGTCCGACCTACCAGAAAGGTGTAAGGTAACTGTTTGGACTGTCGGGAAGTGCCACCCAATTTAGACCGGAACCCAGTGGGGGAGGCATCCACAGGGACCGTACCCTCCTTCCCCTACCACCAACCTCTCGGAAGGACTTTCGGACCCACATGTTTAACGTGATCGTACTCCGCATGAACACGGCGGCAGTTTTGGCAGTGGCTGGAATCGAACCCGGGCCTACCGAGTGCAACTCCAGCGTGCTAACCAATGGGCTACCGCGCCCCAGTCTGCCTGCTGTGTAATAATTAAAGGGAGATGGATGGAAAAAGATGCTTGCGGACTCTGTAATGTACCCCAATATAAAATAAATTGCACAATCCCACCATGTATGCGATAAATTATTCCGTGAAATATTTATTAATTTATACTGAGAACTATAAAAATAACCCGACGATAATATTTGAAATGAGTCACTTAAAAAATATTGGGGTAATTTATGTATATAGTGCAAATAAGCAGGAGCTCTAAAGACAAAAAAAAAATTGTGTTTGGAGAGAAAGTCATGAGCTGCCCACATCAGATTGTGTGTGAAACAAATAATTTACAGTTAGACTTGTTTTTTAATCAATTTTTTACTGGGTCTAACATGCTCAGAGAAATATTGAGCTGGATGAAAAGAGATAGCATTTGAAAGTTGTATATTAAAATTTAACCTATATCAGGCAAATGTTTAAAAACAAACATTACATTCACACTATCCAAAGACATAACTCCCACTGGGTTCCCACCCCTTCCATGTTTTGACTTGATTGACTCATAAACAGTAAACACTGAAAATATCCTTCTCCCTGATGAGAAAAGTAAGGAAATCGTAGTTCAAAATATTGGTTTTAAAACAAAAATTCTTTTTTCAGAACTTTTCACCCCAATCTAACACCAAACAAAAAATAATTAAGCAAAATTTTACCTTTGTAAAGAAAAATAAACTTATAATAATTTACGAAAAGGGAAGTCACTACACTAATCAACAATCTTCCAGTCTTTTCCTACTTTATTTCATTTTTCCAAGAAAGGTGAAAGCGGATATTTTGCTTCTTTTAATGGTCTTACTTTGGATCCTGCTAATGAAGTTCATTCGAATTTTGGAGCAAAAAAAAAAAAAAAAAAAAAAAAAATGCAATCTCTGATATTTTAATAATATTCCTCACAGTGTCGATTTCGAACCATCAGTCATTTATTCAGTTTCCTTCTGCATTTCGGAATTAGAAAGGAAAAAATTTTAAGGAGTTTATAAGAAGATTTTGGTAAAAACAAGGACCCTTAAAAACAAAATGTGAATTTAAGGAGTTCTTAAGATGTTTTTAATGACCATGGGAACCCTAATTTAACATGATAAATGAAATTTTAATGTATATTCATTACACTAAAAAATGTCTCAGCATTGTCTAAGATATAAATGGCATTACCTAGGATTTAAGTCAGGGATTAATTGAATTAATTCATAAAGTTTTTCAAAAAACATGGCCTTTTGTCCTCTCTGCTTTCACACACTGGTACAATTTTGAAGAGTAAACATGCATCTCGATGTGTACTAGATACATAATTAATAATTATGCATTTTGGTGAACTCTGATCGCGATACTAAAGGATCAGCTTACATCTCTTGGTGACATTCAAATAACAAATTAAAAAGTTTTAAAGATTAAATGAATAATTAAGGGTTTTTAATATCAATGTATAAAATAATACCTGTTTTAAGAATACTGATAATAAAATACAAGAAGAATTGAAAATATTATAGGTATACCTCACTGCACAAAAATTCCCTTATACTAGAACGTAAAACTTTTCTACCATCGGCTGTTCTTGAATATGGCGTCAATCCAGCTCCTTTCAGTTGTATCTCCCATCTTTCTCCTTTGTTGTTTATAACTTCACCCAAGTACCTAAAATAAAATGTATAAATTTAAATTTTAACTCAAAGACTTAAAAAATTGCCTAGCAAATTTATTTATAATGATGTCAGTTAATATTTGTCAAGATTTAAAATTTATGATTCTGCATTACTGGTTAGAGTGAAAACTCTAAATAGAAAATTTTTCAGGATTACAGTGAAGTTAATTCTGCACGGGGGTTTTATATGTCCCACTTTGACGGAGATTGTAACAGTTTAAGGAGTCCATCCCAGAGGGTTTCTTGTTTTGTCCTGTAAGAAAATTACTAAGGTCACATTACTTTGTGTTCTTTTTGTCCATTGTTAACCAGTGAAAGCGTGTTTAGGCACTTATTTAGGGCATATTAGACCTACGTAATGAGGGGGGGGGGGGGGGGCAGAGGTGAGCAACCACACATGTATCCATGTAGCAGGCGACTATGGCTTTTGAAAGATTGAATAATGAATGCAATTAATTCTTACTTTAAATACCATGGAATGCTGCGTACATTTTCCAGTGTCAGACAAATTAAGCATCCCATAGTACCCAGACCCCAAACTTGAATAACCCATTGATCGCACTACTGCATAAAAGTATTCTGGTTAGAAAAAAAAAATATTATGGTAAGCCTGCTTTTGCACTATATGAGAAAGAGGACATTTCACTATAATTCCTTCTGTAAATAATGCAATGCCCTGTAAAAAGGCAGATATCAAATTACTGTAATGTAAGAGCTGGATTACATGTAAATAAATTAATTTAGTTATGATACAGAATGGAAAGGCAGAAGTCAGAACTAGCTTGGATACTATTGCCAGGTAGAATAAAATTATCATTTTGTTTGATTCTCTTTTTATATTATAGTTCTGCTTATTTTCACAGCTGCTAGGACATGTTAAATTAAATAAATCTTATATTAGTAGCAAGTTAACTTAAGTTAGTTTAATAACTGTAGTACTCTATAATATCTTAATACACATTATACACTTTTTACTAAACTTATGGGTAACTACTAGCACAAGCATGGTTGGTAATTGAATAAAGTTTTGTTCCATATTCTGAAATTTTTTCATAATAATTTTGAAGCATTTTTGACATTTTAACAGTCAGTACTTCACTTTGGGAAATTCAAATGAACCATATGTGAATTACTGGCTCTAGCTCACTTTTTCCGCTATGCCCAATGGAACACTAATATGAGAAACTATAGTTTGACGACATCCCATTTTTTTTCTTTTATATTAACCAAGAGGCCCCATTAAAAACTACAATTTTGCTACCAACAGAGGACATCTATAAAAATGTGATGCAATTTAAGAAAGTCTAAACACACACTTTTTATTAAAGGCTTTTGTGCACCATATTTTTGCCATTAAAAATTTTAATTTACGAGACAAAACAGACATTTAGGAGTGACCTGACCAGGATACTAACATGGCAGCTCCATCTCCTAATTGACCGGAAAAATGTCCAAACTGATGTCCGCAGTAGCAATGAGCAGCAGGTTCTGATCCAGGTAATATTTTGTTTCCAGAAAAGAATTCGACAAAATCCTTTCTTCCAAGTTCACTTTTAGGCAAATCCAAGAGCGCCATTGCGCTAGATGAATATGCAACAATAGTAGGATTAATCACTGGTGTCGGCCAAACTTTCGAAAAACATGCTGCATTAACAGTTCGAACGTAATTTCTCTCTTCAGAATCAATCGGCAATCTTCTTAATGCAAGATTATCGAACTTTAGCGTTTCTAGGGTAGACATCTGTACCGAAAGTCTGGCGGTTGTTAAAATTCTACCAAATTCTAGCGTAAAACGTGAAAAACAAAATACTTTCATAAAATGATACGATGATTTCAATTATGATACGAAAATGTCGAAATTAAAAGCAAGCAGTACAAACGACCTTGGTACGAACATGATCAATGTATCACAACATGTTCCTGGTAATAACAATAATAATTTTGAATCAAAGGATTTACGTTTGGAGAATTTTAATATCAAATTATATAAATAATTCTACAACTGCATAGCTTGTTTTGTTTTGATTGATTTGATTTGATTATGTACTGTAGTATTCGCTACAACCTGAGGAGGCCGGCTGTTTTGATTGGTGAAAATCACGTGAAAAAAAATAAAAACTTAATGGATTGGGGTAAGAAGGGATGTATGTATCCATCAAGGATACCCATAATGTATCCATCAAGGATACCCATAATGACAACGGTAAAAGTGAAATTCTTACGATTCTCAGAGACCTTAAATCCTTATTTAAAGAAATCAACCTTTCCCGCATAGCTAAATTTATTAATTTCTTGAAATCAAATCTTTCCAAGCCCCTTGACCCGCTTGAAAAAATAACCATGATACTTGATGCCTTCTACGCTCTTCTGGTATGAGGCTCCTCCCTGCTCTGCTAGCCGTTTTCTATTGGTCACCCCTGAATCTCCTGTTACTGAGTCTATATTTTTTGCCTCCTCCTTTTCCTCATGGGTTTTCTCATTGTAATGTATGCAGCATCAGCACTTGAACTACATGAACTATTTGCGTTGAACATTTCATCCTACCACTTGTTGCACCACATATAATGCAAAAATCATGATCTCTAATACATCCAGGAGATACAGATATTTTTATTATATCTAGGCGCTCCATGAACCCACCCAGTGTCTGCTGCTGTCTGCTGGTAAGAAGGGAAACAAATGATCAGATCGAAATATTTTTTAAAGAATGCAGTTTAACTATTGGCAACGGATTATGTGTTTCGATTTTTAGATGTGTGTGTAGTTGTCAAAAATTTAGCATTTTTTACATTAATCTACATTAATCTATTCACTTTTGTTAAAAAAAATTAACTCATTTTTCGTAGTAAGAATTTTTTATAAAAAAAAGTAGTGCAAGTATTTGAAAAATGTTTTAGACAAAATTCTGGTGCGTTATGTATTTTCGTGAGAATTTTCTGTCTTCATATCTTTGTTCGCAGCATTGTATACTGTTGATTTAAAAAAAAAATGTGATTAATTTGATGTATTTTCATCAAAACATGTCGATTTCTATATATACTAAAAGTGCAACTAGGCATTCTAATTGCCAATTTCTAAACGTGTTTACACACGAATTCGATCTTTTTATATTAAGATTTCTGAGAAAATTCATTGGTAATAAATTGTTTCATCAGCAATAATCATCATAAGGCGAAAACATCTGTTATAAAACCGGACAATCATTTCAAGTTGGCTGATTTTTTATTGCAAGTTTTACCTTTAATTCAATTTCAGTTTATTTCACTAAATAAAATGAAACCCCAATGTCGAAATTCAGATTCAAAATGTTCGTAGCAATAATTTTAGAATATTCATAGAACTTTATTTCCATGTTTACACAGGAATGACGTATTTAAATCAGACTAATTTGTCGTTTTTAATGTTTATTTTTTGTGATTAAAAAGTTTGGTATATATAAATTATCATGTGACATGTTAGTATTGTATTGTTTAATGCATATAATCTTGAAATGTATATATTAGGTTCATGTACAGCATATTGACCTCTATTGCTGCTTTTTAAACATTTTTGTTGTAGCATAATCATTTTCTGCGATCAAAAACTAACATGGTTATCTGAAAAACATGATGAAACGCAATGTAAACAATTTAACACAAAATAGTAGAAATACAGAATTAAATACGTTAAAATAGTAACAATTCATTTAATGATAATACGTTAACATTAGTTTCTTCATAATAATAGAAACTGTTTAAGAATATAAATATCTAAAATTGGAACAGATGTAATAAAATTCCTTTTTAGCGATTTTTCATTGGCGACAAAAAAAATGCCACCAAGGCTGTCAATGCGAAACAGTAAGACACTAAAAGGGTTTCCAGAATGGAATGTTCTTCAAATCGTAGCAGGGATTGCCAAAATCTCACCTAAAATCACCAAGAATGAAAAAAGGATTATACTACATCTGTACCCTAAAATATTTTTACTCTTTATTTCAAATTGATGAAATCTTTTATTTACTTTCGATAATTTGCAGCTTTGTTATTTACTTTTCAACAGTTTGAAATTTAAAAATCTTTTGTTTACAGATGTGTGTTAAACCATATCCTGACTGCCATCTTCATTATTTTTTTAAATATAATTATTTTTACTGCAAATATTTTATATTTATTCCCTTTATTTCATATTATTTTTATATCAAAAAATAATTCGACTGTTCAAAATCTCAGACTAACTTTTAAATTTTTTTAATTATTATTTAGCCTTTGTCTATTTGACAGAAGTGGTATCACTAGAATAAAATTCTGAAGTTGATCTGATACAGCAATGTCCTGCTCTTCTGGCAACAATGTTCCTGCTGCTAACCAGGGTGTATTGATTCCTGCAGTTGATGAAAGGATAACCTTAGTTGTAGAAAATACACGCATTGTTGTTGACCCTACACTATTTGCTGCTTATCCTGATACTATGCTTGGGAGAATGTTTGGGTCTTCCTTGGAAAACAATTTTACTCGTCCAAATGACCGAGGTGAGTTTGAAGTTGCTGAAGGTATGTCTGCTACAGTATTTCGAGCTATTTTAGAATACTATAAAACAGGGGTTATTCGTTGTCCTCCAACTGTATCTGTCCCTGAATTACGAGATGCTTGTGATTATTTGCTGATACCATTTGATTCCAATACAATCAGATGTCATAATTTAAGAGGCTTTCTGCATGAACTGTCAAATGAAGGTGCAAGGAAGCAGTTTGAGCAATTTTTAGAGGAATTAATTTTGCCTGTGATGGTTACTGCTGCCCAAAGAGGCGACCGTGAGTGCCAAATTGTAGTTTTATTAGATGATGATATTGTTGATTGGGATCAGGACCATCCACCTCAAACAGGTGAAGAGCACTCTCAGATTGTATATAGTACTGAGATGTACAGATTTTTCAAATATATTGAAAATCGAGATGTAGCCAAAAAGGTTTTAAAGGAAAGAGGTTTGAAGAAAATCAGACTTGGTATTGAGGGGTATCCAACTTATAAAGAAAAGATCAAATGTCGTCCTGGAGGTAGGTCAGAAGTTATCTATAATTATGCCCAGAGGCCTTTTATCAGGATGTCATGGGAGAAAGAAGAAGCTAAAAGTCGTCATGTAGATTTTCAGTGTGTCAAAAGTAAATCAACCACAAATTTAGCTGCTGATGGTATAGATGCTTCTGCACCAGCTAATAACGCTGCAGTTGTTGAAGGAGCAGTTAATGATATAGATTATGATGATGGCATTATCCTTGTCCCCCAGCCTTCACAGAGAGAATCTTATCCAGAAGTTCATCTTCCACCTGATGAAAGTGTTTGAATGTGGTTAAAAATCAGAAAAATAAGTTAATATGATTTGGGGGAATGTATATATATGATTGTAAAACAAGAAATATCTGTCATTGGATCAATGTTATAATCTGGTGTCTGAATTATTGTCAGGTGTCTGAATTATTGTCAAATAAATCTGGCTGATGTGATATTTATCACAAATAAATTAACTTGTTTTTATATAATTTACAAGAGCATTAATATATTATACAGTTTTTGTTTATGTATTTCTGAATATTAACCCTTATGTCAATGACCAGGTACCTTTCTGCCCATTTTATCACAATATTTATTGGTACTAATTGAAATATATTAAAATTGTTTTAAATGCCTATTATTTGCATGATAACTAACTGATTTAGTGTAGTTGTCGAAAATCTTGTACATCAAACATTTTTATACCTTTAACAACCAATGACTGGGTATCCCTATGTATGTTTTATAAGAAAAATCGTTGGTTCTAATTGAAGTATATCAAAATTGTTTTAAATCCCCATTATTTGCACACTGATTAGTATAGTTGTCAAAAAACTATTTTATTTTTATGTATTAAACATATTTATACCTTTAACCAATAACAGGGTACCCCCCATGCATTTCTATGAGAAAAATTTGAAACATTTTTCGAAAGTGAACTAATTAATGGCAGATACATTACATAGCTCATATTTTATATCGCTGTTATAGTGTTATGCGGAGAAGAGATAATTACATTCCAAAAAAAAGGGGTAGTAAAATTTCTAATTGATACCCTGGTCATTGAACAAGTTGGAACATTTTGCTCATTGACATATTAATATAGTTGTAATTAATATCTTTAGCTATTTCAGTTTCATGTTGAATTCCATTCATATATTTATCTATCGAAGTATAGGTTCACAATCTGGTGCTCACAAAAAGCATGATGTCCCAATATATTCATTTAGTTTTATTAATTAAGGTTAGTATCCTTAGCATATATTTATATAGGTTTATTTTTGTTTTGCCTTTTTAAGGGAAAGTTTATAGACTAAAGTAATTGTAAGAAATAAGAAATCTCATTTTTGACTTGCATTCTTCTGTACTTAAAGTTATTCACTACAAAATGTTAATTCTAAACATCCAGATCCAATAGCCCAAATCATTCTAATGCATAGAGGACCACCAAGAGCAGGCCCTAAGAAAACATTAATTTCAGGCCCTATAATAAGGAAAAACTGCATGTAGATCAAAATTATTCGTCGGCCCTGCAGGCAGCATAGGCCCTAAAAGTTTGTACAGGCTTCCTCACTTTCTACAAGCCTCAATACATTACATACATATAAAGGTCAGCCCAAAGAATAATTTAAGTTGGTTTCACTTTTTTAAAGTTTGAGGAGTAATTTTCTAAAGTAAAGAGCATTGTATGAAAGAAAATAAGGGAAAATATTATTAAAAAAGTATAAATTATTTTCTGATATTTTTATAAAAACTACAATGCATACTTTTCCTGTATCTCTCTATTTCTAATCTTTATCCTGAAGAATGTCTTATTTTGTTCACAGAAACTAGTTAATATTTCTTATATTTTTGTTTTATGCTCTTTTTAATGAAGATTTTTATCCATAAATATAATACATTTTATGCATCAATGGTAATGGATAATTCCAACCTCTTTCTTTTAATTTTTTTATTCGATTTGAAATGTTGCAAAACGGACAAGCATAACATTTTTTATTCTCCGATCTGTATTTAATGTTTTATTAGCAATCAAAGTTTGCCTTTATGATCATGAGAAACTGCCCATTTTGGCAGTTATAGAATGTGACGTCAGAATGCTCGTGTCTTTGAGAATTGGTGAATAAGTTTAGTTACATTTGGAAAGTTTTGCTAATTATAATTGTTTCTTCTGTCCCAAACTGCCCAATAGTTATAACTATTGCATCGTTCCAATGTGCATGACTACTAGTTTTACATCATCAGACAAAATATTTATATCTGTGCCAAAAAATTATGTTTTTCTTAAAAAATAGTATGAAGCCAAATAGTAAACAAAATTCACCACTGTCAGCAAAGAGTGTTTGTTACATATGTTATGATAATAAAATCAGTGACTGTATAATCCAATTTTCAAAGCCTTTGAATGAGAAGTTATTTCTGTATGATATATTAAACTTTGAAAATCCAGTTTATCACTCTGTTTAGTTTTGCTATTACGGATGAATTTAAAGCCAGATTCAAAGTGGATTATTGACTTTGTCTCCAGTTTAGTTTGTGATCTTAGCATGTAATTTTAGTGAATATAAAAAAATTCCTTGCATGAAAAGTTTTTATACCAGTATACTGCAGTGAACAGTTGCAATTTAGTATTTTCATTAAGTGCATGTGATGTTGTAAAGTTATAAAATAGATTTTATCTAAAAAAGTAAATCACAAATTTAAAACATTACATAAAAGGAATAGAAATTAAATGGAAAATAATTTAAAATTGCTTCACCTATTCAGAATCATAAATGTTATTATAGGTTTTTAAATAGTATTATAAGAAACAATTTAAAACTGCTTTTAATTTAAAAATAAGTTATTAAATATTATATTTAGAATCCTCACAAATCATAAAAATATAATAAAAAATATATACATAGAAATATATCTACATAAATACATAAATATTTTCTTTTTAATTCCCAGAACAAATTCACCGCCCAATCTAAACTTTCGGTTTAAATTTACAAAATTTACTGTATAACAAACAACTTATTTAAAATAGGTTATTTGCACTCAAAAAATTACGGAGCACATTACCAAAAAAAATCAGCAGTTGGTCATCCAGTCTGATGGAGCCGAAATGGTTTTTGAGATATAAGTATTACAAACTTATAAAACAAAAATTTTTCAGTCTTCTTCAACTTGACAATTACTCAAAAACTATATAAGCTTTATTTTTTTTATTTTTTTTTTATTTTATTTTTTTCAAAAATAAATATGGATTCAGAAACTAATTTTGCTAATACATATTTTTGTCGCTTACTATTTATATCTATCTTTTGAAGTTTGAGTTAAAGTAAGTAAAAATAAAAAATAAATTGCTCCGACAGATACTTTAAGTGTTTTCTAAAAAGTTCAAAGTATTAAAATTATTTTTTACATTCATAATCTGGGCCAACAAAATAAGAAAAAATATTTATATTTTTATCTATTAGGTTCAGAGAAATTAGCATCCAAAGTGTTCGCATTTTTTGTAATGTTCTGATTTCCACCACAGATACCCTAAACGTAGATGTTATTCACATAATAATAATAATAATAATAATAATAAATCTTCAAGAAAAGGGTATCAAGTTTACTCTTTTCATTAGTCATACAAAGCAGATTCTCCTACTTGCTTAGGCATAAGTAAATTATTGACAGGGACTAGCTATTGCATTTAACATGATATTTTGTTCATTTTAAAAGACTTAAAATTACAGATTTTTTTTTTTTAAGAAAACAAACAATGGTTGTTTCGAGCAAATTGTTCAAGCTGTTAAAATAAAGTATGTCTGTTATAAAAAAAAACTGGAGCCCATAGGATAAAAAAAAAATGCATGAAAATTATCTGAAATTATTTGTTTAAAAAAAAACATTGTCAACTAGTATAATTTTATGTGTTTATTTCAGAAGTTTTATACATTACATTAATTGAATTGCCAATAAAATTTGATATTTAAGTATAATTATTGGAATGGAGTGAAGCAGAGCATGGCAGCAATTCAAATCATGAAATGATGTTGAAACATATGACTCCAAAATGCCTCAACGGATTTTTTTTTTTCTCACATAATTATATGTTGTTGAGAGCAACATTATGACAAAGCCTGAATTTTAAATTTTATACCCATTTAAAAGTTGTAATTCATTGAAGGTAATATATGTTCCAATTTTATGCAAACATGTTACAAGCTGTTTGCGATGCAAATTGCAAATGTGAGTTACAGATTGTGAATCTAGTTTAAATATAATGTTACTTCTCAACTGTTATATGGTAAAAGATTTTTGAATGTACCTGAAAATTTGGAATCTGAATCTGGGCAGTACATGTTTTAGACTCACTGGATGTTTTGAAAAATTGTAGACTTATATTCTGTTTCTTGTCCCTCTCCCCCCCCCCCCCCCCCTATGTCATTAGATGGGAATATAATACCATCAGAACAAATATACATATTGCTGTGGAATTTTATATATAATTTTATCCTGTGAAAAGTAGAACTAGATAAAATTTGTATTAAGAAGGACTGGTATATTGCTGTCTATGTCAAAACACTGTTGTATCCTTCCTGTACAAAGGTGGAGTTGGTATGCTTGTACAGGTTGTTAACATTTTTCAATGTCAATGTACTGGTTGATAAATTGTAAGGTGTGCCTGAAATCCATTATAAAAATATTTTAAGTCAGCAGATTTTCAGGAATTTGACCCAGAAGAACTTATTAAATGTATAATAAATGTGTATTGTGCTTGTACCTATTATAGTTTAATACATATCGTTAACTGGGAATGGATATAACATATATTCAAAGTGTACTGGTTGTTGAGATTTCATAGTATACCAGTTGTTGAAAAGTTAACAACTCACCACCGCTTCTGTATTAAATGTTTTTGCTCCTTTTGATAAAACCACTGTAGCATAACTTAAAAGTTCGTAAATTTACTCTTTTTATTTCTTGATGTTGAATGCTTTTTGAGCTTCTGATTTAATTTCTTTCTTTTTGAATCCCAAAATCTTTTAAAAGTTTAATTTGTGTGACAGACTTTTTTTCCAGGATGAAACATTTCCTCTTTAATTTCAAAAAGTGCTCATTCTCAGATTTCTGGATATATGGTTATGTACCTTATTCTTTACAATTCAAGTTGATATGAACATTTGGGGAAGCTGCATGAGAAGGTCAAGTAGAAATTCTCGCACAAAATATTTTAATGTTAATTTAGACTTATGCACCTTTAAACTGTATGTCCTAGTTAGTACAGCCAGCAATGATCCTAAACCCAGACTTTTTTTTCCAGGATGAAACATTTTCTCTTTAATTTCAAAAAGTGCTCATTCTCAGATTTCTGGATATATGGTTATGTACCTTATTCTTTACAATTCAAGTAGATATGAATATTCGGGGAAGTTGCATGAGAAGGTCAAGTGTAGAAATTCTCGCACAAAATATTTTAATGTTAATTTAGACTTGTGCACCTTTAAACTGCATGTCCTAGTCAGTACAGCCAGCAATGATCCTAAACCCAACCCAAATGACACAGACTGGGCCAAACTACATTCTTCTTAGAAAGTTGTAAACTTAGGTTGAAATTATAAATTTTGGGACCAGTTCATGTTTTTATCAGTTATAAGGCTGAATATCTGATAACTGTCAATTTTCAGGTTAAAAAAAATGTAACATAGTTTCTAGAAAAATTTTGCTTGGAATAAGTTCTTGGAAATGTCTTTTAAGATTTCTAATGGATGTTTAACATGATTGATAGAATTTTAATGCATGTTCATTACATTTTTGTGTCAGAAATGACCACGACAAAAGTAACATGAATATCTGATAACTGTCAATTTTCAGGTTAAAAAAAATGTAACATAGTTTCTAGAAAAATTTTGCTTGGAATAAGTTCTTGGAAATGTCTTTTAAGATTTCTAATGGATGTTTAACATGATTGATAGAATTTTAATGCATGTTCATTACATTTTTGTGTCAGAAATGACCACGACAAAAGTAACATATGAGTTTGTTTTCGTTCTGCACCAAAATCGAAGCTTGCATTAGGAAACAAAGCTTACACTATACAAAACTCACTTTTATGCATTATTACAAGACACAATATTTTTAAATTATCATTCCTGTTAATAATAACTAAATATGTGTCAGGAATGATAAAGTACTCATCAAATATGCGTAATAAAATTATTTTTCATATATCTGCCAAAGTATGTTTGCATATTTTCATATATCTGCAATAGTTCCAAAATATCAAACAAATGGGGAACAAAACTCTAAATATTGTTTTTCAACTTGCTTAAAATCACTGATGACACCATCTTGTGGATGAAAAAGATTATTTTTCAGACAGCATCATAATGTCACCAATTCTCAGGGAAAAACATGTATCAGCAATTTCACAAAATAATATTGTTAAAATTTTTACAAATAAGGGGATTTTTACAAGTTAAAATCATAATTTTTTAAGTTTCATCGATTTATTTCCATTACTTATGTTTGTTTTATTCTGGTGTAATTAGATGTCGAATTCATCATTAAGGCACACTTACAGAAATGACAAATTTGCATTTTTATGAACTCAAAACTAAATTTAATATTATTGAAAAATACTTTTCTGGTAAAAAAAAAACATGTTGAACAGATTGCAAACAAATGCTGCAAAACAGTCTGTCTTATTATTTTTGTAAAAGTCAAGAGACACAAAATTGACTATCAGATGTTCAACCATAAATGAATATTAATGTAATATATGAAAAATTATTATTGAATTCACTAATGATGAGAGAAAAACTTTGAGACTTTTCACATAATTCTGAGCACACAGATTGCTTCAGTTTCTAATTTTAAATACATCTGAAAAAGTGTTTAGCTGGATGATGCCTTTATATTACAAAGCTTTGCTTGTTAAAAGTCTAAAATTTAGTCCCATAAAATTGCAAACTTCTATTTTAGCCATTTTGTGCACAAAATGACTAAAGTACTAAGATAATACTAGCCCTTAACATATATCAGTACATTTTTTTAATTTAGCTTCTATAAGCTCACTATATATATCATGAAGTGCTACTTATAATAAATTATCTTCCAGATTTCAGTGAAGTCTAGGGACCACAATGTTTGTGAAAAAAAGTATATATATCTTATGTTTCCGATGTGAAATGGGAAGAAGTTAGAAATAAGTGCATAATTTTATTGTCTGTTGATTGTTTGATAACAAAGATTTATGGATATCTATAGCAATTCATTTGAGTTAAAGTACGACATTGTGGCAATTTTTTTTTCAGTGTATGTGTTTGTAACCATATATATAATTTTGTACTATGTTCTTTCATTTAAATTATTGAAAGACATAATCACATCTCTCATGAAGAAAATAGTATTTATATTATAAACTCTAGCAGTTCAGCCACATTATAGGTTAAAGCTTAAGAAAGACTAAATCATAAATCAGACTTAAATCATAAAACATTATGAGGAATTTTATACTTGTTGAAAGTTGTTGAGCAGTTAAATCACTTTGAATCAAATATCTTTCATTATAAAAGACTTCTGATATATATAATATAGAAGAAATCTGATATATAAAATAGCATCTATATATCGGATTTATTTTAGATATATCAGACCTATAGAGCGACTATCAGAAATCTAATATATAAAATAGCATCTAATCACTGGTGTCATTCAGATGATTTTCACTGGCTTCCAGAAACCATTTAAAATATGAATGAACTCGAAAACCGGTTATTAATTATCTGGAATATATATTATGGTCATAATCAGTTTTAAGAATTCGAAGTTTTGTATGATCTTAATTATAAAATAAATAAATGATTGTGATCAACATAACATTTGGTGAAACTTTTTATTAACAGGCGTTCCCATAAAACAAAAAAGTGGCTGACTTATTTGTTTTAAGAAGTATATGCTTGCATTGTAGATACTTACCTCCTCTCCATTTCCTTGTTTGTTCTTTTTTTGTTTTACCTAACTACTTGTTACGGTACCATATGTTTACTGTCTCATACTATGGAATATAGTGAAAAAGTTGAAAAAGTATTGCTCTCATAAAAATTTTTGACTACTTATATTTTGATGCCAATATATGTTTTAGGACTTCCTGAACATGTTTTGACTAATTTTAGAGTGATGTCCATCTGTCTATGGTCGATTTCTTATAATAGCTGCTGCAAAAATTTAATGATTTTTCATGTAACTTTATAACGGGTTTTATTAACAAAAAAAACTAGATGAAATTTTTTGCAATTCTAGCAAATTCTTCAAAATTTTACATTTACTTAACATAGCAGCATATGACAAAATTTGACATAATTATGCATAAAAAATGTTATTTATTGCTCAATGATCACAAAATGTAACACTTTCAATAATTGTAGTGAAAATAGACTTGATACAATTATTGTGTTCATGGCATCATTAGTAATTATTTTGTCCAGCAATATAGATTTTTTCAAAAAAAAAAAAAAAAAAATCACAAGCTATTTAAAAATGGATTCTGGTTTCAGAAAGTCGGCTTAAGCCACACTCCAGATAATCTTTGTATTATTACTGAGGCTTTTGTGACAGCCCATCTAATCTTTATAGATGTGGCTAGATATTGACAAAAAATAAACTTTTAATTTTAGTTCTTTCATTTATAAATTAAAAATGAATGCATGATTGCTACTGACAAAAATAAAATGTTAACTACAAATTATCTTAATACATTGTGAAACCTGGCTTAGATGAACTCATATGGGGCCTGGAATAAATGATCTCCAAAGCAGGTGATTGCTTAATATAATGCACGTAATTGTTTAATAAAACAGAAAAGCTATTAGCATGTTGACTGCCACAATATCCAATAGCAATGTCATTTTGTATCATGTGCAAGTTATAACTTACAAAACACTTTAAACTACCAGTTTAAATTTAATCTGTATAAATTTTTAATGTCTATACTGTAATCTGTTGATCATCTCTGTTGTATATAAATATACTCTATTGCCCACTATTATAATTCAATTAATGTTTTGCCAATTGTAAAAACTAGTTTTATGGTGTTGCTAAGAAAAAAAGTCCTCACTGAATTGTCATTGTATTCCCTCACGCTTTTTTTTTTTTAATCCTTAATTTTCATAAGAATGTTCCTTGTTTGTCAACCATATAAGAATATATATTTGTAGACTGAGCAGAGTCATCCTATAAAGTGTTAAGTATAGATTTTTTTTTTTAATCATTATACTATTCATTAATTTACTCATGTCAAAGTTGGTTTTTACCATCACCTGACCACGGATTTCTAATTGCTGTGCCTCAACACTTTTAGTATTCTATAACTCTAACTAACTTGTCCACTCATTCTTACAACTATAACTATGTTATTCCTAAAGCTAATCAAGAAATTTTGCATAAGAAGTTCTTGTGGTGGATAGCTCCGAAAAATTTTAATGTTTTACTTAATAAACTAAAGTCTCAAAAGTCAACTGTTTTAAATATAAGCTGAAATTTTATCTATATTCATATACGTATACAGAAGAATTTTTTTATTATTGTAAGTAATTATTTTTACATATAGGTTTGTTAATCGTATTGCATATGTTGCCAATATCTTCTTTTTATAGTTTATCTTAGTGACCTGACTGGACTTGCTAGTCCCTTGGCCTCATTGTAATACATTTTTGTGTTCTGTGTTATGTTTTGCTTGCCTGTATTGTCTTATTTGTTGTATTAATAAATGTGAATTTGAATTTATAATACTTCTAGAGTAGACTGCATAATGTGTTATGTTCAAATGTTATAGCTGTATCTTTTTCAAATCTGTTTTGTGGAAGTTTTTGTACAACTTACTATTGCACTAACAATAACTAAAATTATTCCCTGTATAAAATATAAAAACAGTGATCATCACTTGAGACAGAAATAACTGTACTAATTTAAATCGTATGCTTAACCATGTATGTCATCCTTCAAAAATGTGAAGCTTACATCAAAATTATATTCAAAACATTCCCCTTTTCCATCTTTGTTTCTAAATTGGCACATAATATCTTACATACTTGGTTTTTGATTAAAAATTTGAATTCTCAATCAACTTATTCTATAACTTGAATTTTTTAGTTATTTTTTTTTTCTTTATTTATCCCATAAGGGTTAGGGAGACAACTGCTGTTATACAAGCTGGAAACAAATGGTAGGAGTCTGACTTTGTCTCATTTGCCACCCCTGCTCATCACCTCTTGGAGGGATTTTCTAATCTACTGATTTAACATGTTTGTCCGTACTCCATTTAGATACAGATCTATTTTGGGGTTGCTCTGGGAATCAAATTCAGATTCTTCCCATGCATTAACTACTGAGATATCCCTACCCAATTCTAAAATAATACTTGAAATTCAAAAAACAAATGTCGAAAATTGAAATTTTGAAAAAATGCATGAAAACCGAATTGCTGCCATGTTATTTTGTAACATTTATCAGTTATTAACTTGTAATAATTCAAGGGGTGTCAGTTACTTATATTTCTTACACCTTTTGAATTTAGTCAAAGTTTAGTTTTAATAAAAAAATTACTGTTTGCAAGGTGCAGAATTACCAAAGTCAAAATCAGCTCTACTTGCATATGTAATATAAATGTAATGTTATACTGCTTATGATACTGAAAATCATTTTTTTTCCCTATCATATCTCATAGGGAAAAAAAATTACATTTTTAACAAAACCTAAAAACCAGCACTTTGCAAAATTTTAATTTTGTTATCTTATACCGCAATCAGTCAATAGAAAATCCCTCCCCATCACATTTTTCAGTCATCAAAAGACAATTATATTCATCCTCCTTATTTTATTTTTTTACGATTCGGGGAAATTTCTAGCGTATTTTAAAATCATGTGTGGAGACATATTTTATTGTATTATATAAGAATTATAACATTTAGACAAATTAAAAATTGGTTCATAAGGATGAATAAGTATTTTCTTTTGCTGTTTTATCCTGTTCATCTTTTGGACAGTGAAAATATCTAAGGCACCCTACAGACTGGACAATTTATTGTTCCAATTTTGCTCCCATTCCTACCATCCTTTCTAATTATTCCAGAAGAGGTGCAGGACTCCTTTGGACATGGAAGTATTTCCAAATTACCACAGTCCATGAATAACATCCTCCCAGCAGGTACATGTCTGTCTCATTTAAGAGTGATAAATGATTTTTTAATGGCTATATGATGAAGAAATGCTAGCAAAGAAAATGTGTTTTGTAAAATTTCTGTTTTAATTGAGGGTAGACCTAAAAACTCTCATTTTTGTTTATGATATCAAGTTGTGTAGTGGAGTATGTGGTTTTAGTTTAGTGGCCACACTATCAAGGAATTTTTTTTAATTAGTAAGTATAGTTATATATACTTTATGTGATATATATATACATATACACACACACATATGAGATATGAGAATTTGGGAGAAACGAAACACAATAAATGTCAAGACAATTTTTCGATTTAAACAGAATAGGGTGGGGAAGTTGTTTTATAAAATTACCAAACTGCAATGTTTAATCGACTTGTGCTGAATGTTTATCTTCAGGTCTAATTGAGGGCACCAATTGGTAAGTTAGTAGCCATCTTACTTTTGATTCCATGGATGCTTATGTAACTCAATCTCTTACCTAAATTATTAGAGGGGGAAATGTTTCCAGTGTTTTATTGTCCAGTCTGTAGAACTCTTAATATGTATCATTCCATTATTTACAAATATTTTCATTTAATGGGTGGTGTACTATTAAAAATTGTTCATGTTTGATAGGTTTATTGATATAAATGCTTATTGTGTATATTTTCAATGTAATCATTAAAGAATAAAATTTCTAAATATATATATTTGTATATCTTTGTATTTTATTTGAAACAAAAAGCTTTCTAACATTCATCAAAAATCACTTCATGTTGACTTGTGTTTCATTTTTCAGTAGAATCTGTAGCACTTATTCTCAACCTTACAAGAAAATGACTAGTGTTCACAGGTAGTGAGGAAATGAGGATTTTCTTGCTTATAGTTCTTGCTATTTATAAACATTCATTTTAAAACATTTACATGACAGCCAAATAAATATATGCATGTTTAGTATGGAAAAGTCACATTTCAATCAGGATTGGAAACCAATAGCCTATGTTTGTAAAATTCTACTTATAAAAATAAAACAATATAAATTGTACTAAAATTTTATATTTTTTGTACTGAGTATATATACTATATGACGGTGTCAAATATGAGATCAGATTCTTTCATCAATTTGTTCATGACCATTCTTGAATGTGGATCAAGCATGTTTCAGTGCTATTTGAGTTAGTCTATGCTAGGGGCAGCAACAGGATAACAGTAATTCTATGCAAAAATGGATGTTGTAATATGTAACTTAAAACTATGAGTTTGTACATCACTATTTTTAGCTTTATATTTTTCTACTATTCAAGATAAAGCTCGGCAGTTTAGGTACAGCTGGTCAAAAAAAAAAATTCGAACACCACTCTTTATTCCGGATCCTTGGGACTTACAATCAAACCAAAAGTATTGGACTCTGAATAATGTGTACTAAAAATAAATGTACAACTAATTTGCATAAAGAGTTGTCTTCATATTTAGTTGCTCATTATTTCTGAAAATTCAAATAGTTACACCCCTATTTTATATAATCGTAAGATTCCTTGTGCCAACATTGTGCTACATATAAATTCATGTGAGATTCCGACCATAAATAGGGATATACATAAAAAAAAAATCATTTGGGGCCTGTCTCTACATTTAATGTAAAATGAAAGTCATACATACTCTGCAGTTATGCATTTTCTATTTCTTTGCTATAACACATTTTTTACAAAATCACCTTAACCAAGGGCTTGTAGGGTCCAGAACCCGCGAATTTTAGGGGCAATGTAAATGACATTTTTAACCACCAATATGTTAATATTAAATGAGGTTTATTGAAGTCCCAAAATTCAGTCCATTTGGGACCGACAATTAATTTCCCTCACAAAGTTGTGTGAAGAGGAGACCATTGGTATTTTATTCGAATCATTCAGATTTTTTTTCAATTTCTACTTGGACTAATTTATTTGGAAATTCAATACTATCGTTTTTTTACTATTGGCTTTTAATTCTGAAATTTAAAAGTTTTGTATCTGGTTCATTTTCGTTTACGCTTGGCAACGCTGTAACTTCTCTGCTATCTAGTTTCGTTTTGAAACAGGCGAATTGGACGATATTATCATGAAGCGAAGTATGAATATACAGTAATATCAAAAATATAGATGTTCTGCTGAAATAAATACATAAGATTTACAATATGCGTTTTATAATTATGGTGATAAGGGATTTTTGTCTGAAAACTTTTAATCTAGTATTTTAATGGTTTTATTTATTTTGGATTTATATTGACTTCGTTATTAAGGGAGGGGGGCGTAACTGCTCCCAAGAATTGTTGAAATGGCACTCTAGTTATTGAAAGTCAATATTTCATTTTTTTTTATTTTGTCTGTGAAGCAGAGGTTCAAAAATTACTGCCCCGATGAAAACTTTATAGCCGTCCTGTTAAAAATTTTAGAAAACATTGCTCAACTTGATGTTTTACTTCAAGTTATTTACTTTTTCTAGTCGCGGCAACATAGTAATATATTTCTAATCGAACAAATACCATGCACCCCTGGTGTAAAGGATAACATGGCACTCAACGTAAAGCTCCAAAATTCTTCATTGTTGTATATAAGTTCAAAATGAGTCCAATATCCAGCTTCGTTTTCAGTATCTGGTGTTGTATACAATATAGAACACCTGAATATTGCTTTATAAATAGCTATTTTATGCTCTATTAAAAGTTCTGTTGAACTCAAAATAATTTTTGGGGGAAATTTGCAAGGTGAAGTTAATTTTAACCTAGTTTCTACTTAGTGGCAACATTTAGATCATTATCTATATATACTAATTGTCAAGTGTCCGTCTGTCGCCCTTTTTTAGGCACTTACCGAATGAATGGAGACTTGCAACCTGGTACACTGGTTGATCGTTCAATAAAATCCCTTGGAAAAATCAAATTTTTCGAAAATGTTTTATAGAGGGTGTACTCCACACCAAAATGTTCAAAAAGTGAAATGATAGAAAAGTATGCTTTGCAATGAGATAAAGACTTCAAATTTGGGGTATATATAAATCGTGGTAGGAAAAAAGTGTGCAATTTCAGATTTACCAAAATGTTCGATTTATCAAAGAAATTAGAAACGACTCCTTTAAAATTTAATAGAAGCTTGAAATTTGGTATACGGGCTAATCATTTGATACAAAAACCAAAGACGAATAGTTTTTCAAAAATAAGAAAAACGTTCGAAAGGTGAAATGATAAATACGCATGCTTCGAGATGAGATAGAATTTCAAATTTGGTGTACGAATCGATAATTTGGAAGGAAGAAAGTGTACAATTTCAGTTATCCAATATTTTCTACTTTAGGGGGTGCTGCAGACCAAAATGTTCGATTTGACGAACAAATGGAAAACCGGCACTTTTAGATTTGATAGAGGCTTGAAATTTTGTATATGGATGGCGTTTGATAAAAACATCCAAGCCAAGACTAATAATTCTTCAAAAATGTTTATTTTTAACTGATGTTGGGGAGATAGGTTGGGTGATTTGGCGATAAATTTAGTGAACTATATTCACATCATTCTTAAATTCGATGTACAGAAATCTCCAAAAAGGGGTGTGTGGAGGCATACACCCATCAGCTAATTAATTAGATTTCAACGAATCTATTATTGTTCTTGATAGAATCCATATTGGTAAAACGAATTTTTACACTGTAATCCCTATTCGATCATCTATCTCTCCTCCAACTCTGAAATTCTACCTATGAATCTAAGAAGGGGTTTGTTTGTATGTGGCAGCAAAACATACTAGAAGTCTAGAATTTAATTAATTTTGTATCCAGCTTCTAATGTTTTGCTTTACAATTTTAAGTCATATATGTTACAAAAGGAACATCAGTCAAGAAATGTTTTATAAAATAAAAATGTTATGTATTTCAGCAATTTGAAAATAAATAAATAAATTCATTTTATGGAGTAAAAGTTTAGAAATTATTTTAGATAAATATAAATTTAGGTTAAATTAAACAAATGTTTTTGCACACAGTTTATTGGAATTGCGAATAAATAAAGAATACAAGTGGAAGTAGTAAGTAAAACAGTGCAAAATGTTTAAACTGTATTAAAAAAAATTATGTAAAATGTTTAACTATATATGAAAATAACTCCTGTACTGGTTTTTTCAGGGCTACCTAAAAGGAGGCTACCTTATTCTAGGTGGCTTTGGGTTTTCTACCCGTATGTCTAAACGAAACTAGTTCATAAGCCTGGCTTCAATTTTTCACAGGAGGTTTCACGTGATGTCACGTCCATCTAGCAGAGAAAATCCTAAGTTCTCTTTGTACAAAAAAACGCTGAACTTGCATTCAGTTTATATGTAAAAGATACGTTTTGGTGTGAAATTTTTTTTAAAAAGTCGTTTTATTAAAACTATATCCAGCCGATATCATATATAATCATAATTTCTAAATATGGATAAAGTAATTGAATTTGATAGTGGCGATTTGTGCCGTAATTAATTGTACCATTTTTTTTCATTCCCTCGAATAATTGAAAATAAAGGGAATAAAATCAAGGACTTGTCTGCTGAAAGAAGCAAAGAATGACCTTTAAGAATCAACAGAGAAGATTGGAATACTGAAAATTTGAAGCACAGGAAAGTTTGCAGTCCCCCCCCCCCTCCACACACACACACACACTTTTCAAGACTTTGTAATGTTATGCGTATTTTTCATTTAAAATAATCCTGGCATAAGCAAATGTTAAGCAGTTGCCCCACCACACAAACACACACACTTTTTAGAGTCAGGATAAGCCACTGGTGAGCATTTTATTCATGGTGAGTACATTATATGGCACAGTATGCCTTTCAATTTAAGTTTAATAAATCTTAAAAAAAAGCGTAAACTTTTCTAGTTTTATAATTTGATTATACAATCATTGATTTATTAGCAATCAACTTCGTAATTTTTATTTTGTTTCATAAATCTAAAATTAAAAAAAATCTACATCAAATTAAAATCACTAAATTCTACCATTTCGTAGATACCTGTAGGTTAATTTCGTTTGTGACAGACATGACATGAGATGTGTAATGTAGTACATTTGACATAGAAGATAATATTTCTAGAAAAATAAATTTTATTCACAATATGTATATCTATATCACAGCTATTTCCTAGGGAAGTTTCAAAATCTCAATTTGTGTAAATATTTAATATAAAATTAAAAACCCATCGTGACAGACATGACATAAAACCGACATGATATTTCAGTGAGCATGAAGTTACATCAAAACTCTCTGAATTGGCAAGAGATTGATTTGTAGAAACATAAAATTTCCAACTATTACCATGTTGATTTTCAAAAACATTAAAATATAACTTTACTGTGAGTAATCTGCATCCATCATAAGGATCTTCACCTCAAATTTCGTTGATTTTAGCTTAATATAAGCTTTTATATCCAGGATCTAGCTGCGAAAAATAAGATTTGTAATGTTGATTAATGGCGTTCTAGCTGTTGCTTGTACGTCTGCTCAAATGGTTGCTACGGGAAGGTGACGTTGGTGAAACCTCTCAATAGTATTCTATGCTCCTGAATTTGGTTACAGGAAAAGCAGGGATTATGCCGAGTCTTAGTCATCATCTGTTTTTCAACAGCTGTTATATTTCTGTTTGATTTAAATGTACAAGATTTGGCTCCAAAAATTGTATTTCTGAGTTTTGTTTGGAGAATTAAGCAAATGTACTCAGTTTTGAGAAAAAAAAAAACTTTGAAATATTGTATCATACCATGGACAGATTTGACTACTAGTCAATCATACGATCAAAATTATGACTTCTGTTTATTGTGACGTCTGTACTGGACTATCTTGTTGACGACTGAATATATGTTTTTATAGTTCTTACTTCATTTTTATTTGTTTACTTTCACAGTTTATTCCTTAAAACGGGAAGAAATTGATTAATCCAAATTAAATTTAGCGTTTGAAATAAGTGCCTAAATAAACAGCTATAACGTGAAAATCATTTCCAGTTTGTATTTAATGGCGATTTTAGCAAACAAATCGATTCTTTGCGTAAAGCTGTTCATACGTGATGTCAAGAGAACATTTGTATGAAAATGTAATTTAAATAGATGGAAACTTGTACATGCACGTAAACAAAAAACAAATTGTTTGCAAAGTATGTTAGACAGAACTTTGATTCCAATGAATTTAATTTTGTATCAAAGATATTTATGTGAAATATGTTGAGGGATTTGTAGTCATTTTAATAAACACAAGCTTGCACATTGTTGTGCACACAGGTAAAATGCTAGTATCCTGTAAAATATGACAAGGCATTTTGCAAACAAAATATTTAAACTTCTGCACATGGGAAAAAAGTCAGTCTTATTTATCTAAAGCCTATCAGTAGGCATTTGCAAAAAAAAAAAAAAAAAAAAGCTCTTTAAATCAATATGCTTGTGCTAATTCGTTCAAAGCCATTTACATGTTAAATATCCTTAAAAAACTTTGCATAAGAAAGTGCTTTAAGTGAATGTTAACTTGTGAATACTAGTGGTAAAAAGCTATTGCTATATAAAATGTCAAAAGCATATACCTATATATATATATTAAAACCATTTACATCAACACTAACTTTTGCATACCCGTGAAAAGCCATTCATATGTGAATTATATCAGACAGAATTTGCACAGAGAACAGTAATTTTAATAAATTCAAACAAGTGCATACAGGAGAATAGTCATACATAGGTTGGAAGTTATTTGCAACAAAAGTTAATTTAAAACATTCTAGCACACACACACTTGTAAAAAGTCATTCATGTGTAAAATATGTCAGAAATATTTGCATTTATAGGTAACTTAGATGTGCAGACAAATGGCAAGTCATTTATATGTGAAATATGTCAGAAGGTATTTGCATCAAAATGTAGTTTAAAATATCACAAAGTTGTACATAGTAATGAAAAGCCATTCATATGTGACATATGTCAAAAAGCATTTGTATATAAAAATCTTTTAAAATTTCACAAACTTGTTCACTCTAGTGAAAGGCCATTCCTATGTGATATATGCCAGAAATCATTTAAAAGAAAAAGTGCTTTAAGTCAACACAAAATTGTGCACAGTAATAAACTGCCATTCAAATGTGATATATGTCAAAGAGCATTTGCATTAAGATCCAATTTAAATCAGCACAAACTGGTGCACAGTGATGAAAAGCCATTTGTATGTGAAATATGTCTGATGGCATTTACTCAAAAAAGTGTTTTAAATAAACACAAGCTTTTGCACACAGGTGAAAAACCGTTTTCATGTGAAATATGTCAAAAAGCATATGCACATAGAACACTTTTAAATCGTCATAAACTTGTGCATACTGGTGAAAAGCAATTCATGTGTGAAATATGTTCAAAGGCATTTGCAGAAAAAAGGAATTTAAAGAAACATAGACTAATACACACTGGTGAAAAACCATTCATATGTGACATATGTCAGAAAGCATTTACTGAGAAAAGGAGTTTAAATAGACACAAACTTGTACATACTGGTGAAAAATCTTTCATATGTCAAATATGTCAGAAAGCATTTGTTGAAAGAGGGAATTTAAATAAACACAAACTTGTACACAGTACTGAAAAATCATTCATATGTGAAATATGTCGGAAGGCATTTGCAGAAAAGGCTAATTTAAATAAACACAAACTTGTGCACACAGAAGAAAGAAATATATCAAAAGGCATTTATAGAAAAGAATAATTTAAATAACTGTTAACAATGGTAAAAATTAATTTGTATGTGAAATATTCCATTTGCATAAAAAAAGTGTTTTAAATAAACCATGGTTCCCACGGATCTTAAAAGCTTTAAAAGGCAAAAATTTAATTGGTTGAGCCGATTTCCTATTTCTCTGTTGGTGTGGGCAGAAACATCAAAAAGATGGCTGAGGACTGAGTTATTGAAGCACTAAAAACTAAAAGTATAAATATTTAATTCTCAACATGATTACAATATTAGTTAGGGCAGTTGTGACAATGTGGAATGTTTCCTTATTGTTTATGTTTACAAACAAATCGTGCATTTTGCAAGTATTGTTGTCATGAATATTACGATTAAATTGTTATATTGCACAACAATTAAATGTCTTAATGTTGTAAATCTCTCTATACTAAAATCGTAACACTATATTTGGCCACTGTAATATGAACAAATGTCAAAACGTACAGTTATGAAATTTTGCCATTTGTTCGTAGTACACTAAGCAATTATTTGTATGCAATCGCAAGCAGCATGAAAATGTTTGTGATGCAGACTTTGCGAGTGTTAGCGAATAGGAGATGAAGCCTCACAACTCATGAAGCGAGTTATGAGGTTAGCATGCAGGGACAAAGTGGGTTGAAATACAGTAGGAAGCAATTTATGGGAGTTGGTGAGCATCAGTTAATAAGAGAAGCCCCAAATGGGTGTATTATGTCTGCAGTGAGCTTTAGTGATTGAGTGGCAGCGAACAGGGAGTGTATTTCTAGTGTTTGTTGAGTTTCAACTAGCATAGGACATGTCACTGGTCGGATTAAAAGTGCTCACAGAGCAAGCTCCAGGGGTTGGTGAGCATCAGTTAACAACAGATGATTCTTAATGGGCATGTGGCATGAAGCAAGCATTAGTGAGTAGGATACGAAGCCTCCTGTCTTGTGAAGTGAGTCATGGGGGCTGACAAATGTAGCGAGTGGGAGGGGAGCCCCCTAGTATACTAAGAAAATGTTAAAAACATTAGCATTATTTTTCTAATTTTTAAATAGTTATAACACTAAAATCTGTGAAATTATTGAGAACTAGTAATTCTTAAACTTCAAAAATTATAAAAATCATGAATTTGTGGAGGTTTTGAAACAAGAAAATGCTATATTTATGTGAATTGTTTACATTAAACTTGTTGCTTATAGTGTACTCTAGGGGCACCCCCTGTGACAGTCCAACAATAATTTGTAAAAAACTAAAAAATCATAAAAGCTGACGAAAAGAAAAAAAAAATTATTTTTTACAAAATTCCCATTCAATAATTAGTTTTGGTATCAGGTAAATTCGAGCTACTATTTCTATTTAACTTTGATTTTCATAATTAGAACCATAATATAAACTATAATTGATTTTTTGATGAAGGATTTCGACTGTTGAGCATTCAAAGAGATTGGACTAGGGAAATGTACTTAATCTTTCAAATATATTTTGTTTCAATAATTAAAATAAAGTGATAAAATTTAAATGTGTTGAAAAATTTTATGCAATTAGCCATTTTATAGAAATTATTAATTTAAATGTGAATATCATTTAGAACACAAAGGTGCACTATTATGAAGATATTGCACACTTTTTTATCTAAAATGAAAATATTATAAAAATTAAATGATTAGTATTATGAAATGAGTGGATGCTTTATAAATACAACCAGAAGTGAATTGACATTATTTAGAAGATGTTTTCGACCATTTTTGAAATATACACTGACAGACCATGAAAGTTGCGCACCAAGAAGGAAGCATAGGATGGACCTGAAATTTTATTGATGGAAGGATACAGATGAAGGATATGTGTTACAGATGAAGGATATACATGATCACAAAAATAGCACAGTAGAACATGTACAGAGGGAGCTGTGATGCACAGTCCGGTCATCCTCAATAGTGTGTCGCACCGCCTTGTGCTGCGATACAAGCAGCAATATGGTCTGGCATGGTGTCGAAGAAATGCCTTATGTTGTCCTGCGGCAGACGAGATTCTGCACCTGTTGGACGTTGCATTCCAAATCCCGAAGATTGCTGCTACTAGGCAGCTGGCGTTTCAACTAGTCTCACACATGCTTGATAGGGGACAGGTTTGGGGAGCAGGGACTCAGGCAGGCCTGGGCGACCTGAGCCGTGTACAGCCAGGCATTATCCTCTGAAATTGTGCACCTGGAATTCCAGCAACGAATGGGAGCACATGGGGCCGTAGAATCTCATCCTTGTACTGCTGGTCCGTCAATGTTCCAGGTACCACTACTAGAGTGGGTCGGCTGTCGTAGGCTATGACTCCCTACCCTAGCCCATGATGCCTGTAGTGGGGCTGGTGTGGCACTCAGTAATGAGGTTGGGACTGTGGCATTGTGCAGGGGACCTCCACACCCGGACACGCTGATCATCGGTCGCCAAAACGAAGTGGCACTCATCGCTAAGTACCACACATAGCCAGTATGTGGCGTTCCACATTGCTCTGGCCCAGCACCACCGCAACCGGAGCCACCGATGTTCTCGTATTAACGGCAGCACATGTAATGGATGCTGGGTTCGCAGATTCGCTTCCTTCAGGTGTCTAGATATAGTTCGTGGGCACATACGAGCTGCTACGTGTGCATGCCTGCCGCACAATCATTCGATCCATTCTACTCATGGTATGCTTGGTTCGTCTAGAGCTGGTCGTCCGTGTCTGGGTGTCATCCCGTGACTAGTGCTCCCAACACTTTCGGATGGTATAGGCCAAACGATCTGTGTGACAGGCTATCCGGCTCGCTGATCACCCTGCAGTTTTCAGCCGATGATCAGGCCTCTCTCAAAGTTTGTCAGTTGTGTATATCGATGTTTCTGGCATCTATCTACCATTCTTTTCACTCCGTACTCATGCTTGCATCGGTCGAAGCTCCTCGGATTGATGGGGCTTCGACTACATGCTGGTTTATAAGGCTGCTGGCTCATGCTTGCAGAGCCACTCACGGGTGTACAGTCATGCGTAATCACACCAAACTGGAATCATTTGCATTCCAGCCCGTCCTCTAACTATTTACGTCATTTCACGGTTGCACCATGTTTTCTTCTTGGTGCGCAACTTTCATTGTCTGTGAGTGTATTATAGAAATTTTACTTTTTACCCAGGGGGCTCAATATTTATCGAAAAAATAACAAGAAAGATCAATCACTCATAAAGCATTGATTATTAAACACTTTCTGTATGGTTCTTTTCTATATTTATCTATTTTAAAGTCATTTTAAAATAATTGAAATAAATAAATCTTTTGGTAAAAAAGGAATAATTATGCATATAAAAATATTAATATCAAAATTAAAACAAGGAAGATCATTTATTCATTGATTATGAAACACTGTCTAACTGAAATGCAATTTTATTTACATTTTAAGCTGCTTCAAAAATTGCCGTTGATAAAATTAATCTTTAAACTTCATCGAAACAGACAATGTTAGTTACATAAAATGAACTTTATTACGTTATCCAAAGTATAATTTGTGAAATTTCTACTATGCTTTTGCCGTCAATATTACATCACAATTTTAATATTTCATTACTATGGAAACTACATTGTTTGCTTATCTCATGTTAAATTAGTTCTTCGAAATTGTTGTAACTATGTAAACCATTTCATTTTATAAATCGTCAGCCTCTATGTAAAATGAATGAATATTTCATTCATACCACTTATATTCTAGACTCCAGAGCTAAATAGTTTTGCATGAAAAAAAAAAAATCAGCAATTCTTATACAATTCACTTTACAATCACTTGGTTTGTTTACATTCTGTATGCTATAGTTTAGTGTTAAAATTAGGTTTCATTGTATGAATAAAGAAATTAAGAAAGAAAGTTTAATGATAATTTAAAATAAAAAATATTTTAATTGTGTTGACACAGAATTAGACACACAGATAATACTAAAAAATAAAGCAGTTTTATGATGGATGCAACACTAAATATAAATTTAAATGGTCTTTAAACATCCATATTATACACAATGGGAAAAAAATTGAGCTATATTTTAATTTGCAGCGAGTGACATGATCTCTTCATATATTGGTTTATGGAATATGAGTGTAATTATTATTTCAATTTTTATTTAAAGAATTACTCAACATATTTTGCTGAAATTTTTGCAGCAATTTGTGAATTTTAAATCCACTTAGAAATTGTCAGAAAAATAAGCCCCATAGGGTACTATGTATTTCCCGGATAAAATCCTAAACAATTGGGTGATATTATTTCTTTTCATTTCCAAATATCTCACAGACCATAACAACAACATACTAAAATGTCGTTTTGATAAAGCCACTTCTACGAAAGTTATTGTGCGAATGGACATACAGACAGAATGACTAAAGTATATGTAAAAACATATTTGACAATAACATCTGTTCTAATGAAAATTTTACTAAAAACATTTTTGTAATTTCTTTTATCAATGTAAAAATATAAAAAATTGATTTTTGTAACTTTAAAAATGACCCCATCTTCCCCCTAATGATTTAAAATCAATAAGAATGGCATATGTTTGTTTTAAACTTGTTTTATTGCTGGCATGCATTTTGGTGACCAAATTTGGTAAAAGCAGCCTAAAAAGCCTTAAGTAGCCTTAAAGTGTATGAAAAAAGGCCTGAAATTCATATGAATATCAGGCCTTTTTAAAAAAAGGCCTGATATTTTTGTCTGCTTAAAAAGCGAGAGCCATATAAACACATAATTGTGCACACTGGTCAAAAACCATAGTGAGATATGTTGGAGAAATTTCCTTTGAAAGGTAATCTGCATATAAAGCGCAGTATTCTGGAGTTCTACATTGTGTATAACATCAGATACTGAAAACAAAGCTGGATATTGGACACATTGTTAATTTATTTACAACAATGGATATTATAATATTTTCTTTTGTGTTGTAGCTACACAGACAGTGATTGAGGGTTATCTTTTATTATAGTAAATCCCATGAATAAATAGTTTCTTTAAATTTCTTATGGGCCTGCAAGCCCCCCCCTGATTAGTTTATATAAATATAATGTCATGAACACAAAAGAATAGGTATTCATATATGAAATATGTCAGAATGTATTAGCATCAAAAGGTATTTTAAGAAATCAGAAACATGTTCACAGTGAGGAAAATCCCTCCATATGTGAAATATATCAAAAACAACATCCATATAAGGGGTTGTTTAATTTTTCTCAAACTTGTTCATAAACTTGTGAAAAGCATTTCATGCTTGATATATGTCAAAAGGTATTTAACAGGAGAAGCACTTTAAATCAATACCAAACTTAAGAGAGATTTTTCACATTGATAAAGCTTTATATGTATGTAAAATATGTCAAAAGGCATTTGTGACAAGAAACAATTTATATCCAACGCATACTTGTCCACACTGGTGAAAAACCATTCATATGTGAAATATGCCAGAAGTCATTTACACTGAAAAGAGTTTAAAATAAACACAAACTTTTGCACACTTGTGAAAAGGCATTCTCATGTGAAATATGTCAAAAATCATAGGTATACACAGGGTAAATAATTTCAGCTTAGAGTTTACGCGCCAAAAGATTTTTCGCCCGCTAGTACCATTTAAATTGATATAGAATAACATTGCCTAACTTTTAAGTCATTTCTTCTAGAGAAGAAAGTAATAATTGCAGTAAAATTTATCAGCAATTATGTAAAAAAAAAAAATAATATACACACAATATATGAGAAACTAAGATATTTCACATGCTCATTTTCTGTAGTTGCAGCCATGGCTGATTATCATATTGTCAGTTTATATTAGGCACCATGTTAAATGCATATGCAATGAAGCTTGATATAGCTAAGCCATTAATAGAATGTTCTGTACTGCTATATGCTGTGCAGTGTAGTGAATCACATCAGAAGGTGTTTCAAAACAGTGAGTGGACAAGTCATTAAAAATTTTGATTTTAAAAATGTTGTGGCATTATTTAGAACAGGATAATTCATCAGAAAAATAAATTCTCATATATTATGCAGATTTTTGTACTCACCGGTGAAAAAATCTACTGGCCTGGGTATGCACATAAAACACTTTTAAATCAAAAACTTATGCCTCCATACTTTTATTTTAAACTTAGTACTTGATTCATAGACAGTGGGGGAGAGGCAAAATGATGCATTGCACAGGGGCCCAGCCGAGCTTACGAAAATGTTCAATATGTTATAAAATAGGGAATAGTAGGAAGGGTTCTGAAAAATTGGTAACCCCATTTCTTTTATAAATCTGAACTGTCTATGCAACAACATTAAAATTTGTAATGCAGATGCAGTAACAAAAGTAAAAGTATAAAAATTTTAAATATGCATTAAAAAATTAGTAATTGTACAAATTTATTGTTTAATTCTGTACTAGCAGTATACCCGTTCTTCGCACGGAATATATAATATAAAGAAATTAAAACTTCAATTATGTGCAAATTCCTATAATATTTTAAATGACATTGTTATTCTAAACATTTTATTAGAATATTTAATTTAATCCTTCTAAAAAGATGTATAAGAATTTTTGTTCTCACTATACAAAATTATCTTCACAGACATCTGAAGAAAAA
Source organism: Amaurobius ferox (assembly GCA_951213105.1). Taxonomy (NCBI): domain Eukaryota; kingdom Metazoa; phylum Arthropoda; class Arachnida; order Araneae; family Amaurobiidae; genus Amaurobius; species Amaurobius ferox. Next base: position 12,948,079 of record OX578135.1, read on the forward strand.
AACATTCTGGTTCCGTTTGTTTAAATTTACAAAAACTACTATTTTATTCTCACAGAGCGACAGGGATTATAAGGGAAATTGAACTTAATTTTGCAACATATTGAATTTTCATCAATTAGGAGTCATTTTCATTAATTTAATATTTTATCAATTCGGCCGCATTTTCATTAATTTAAGGGCATATTAAAAAGTCGCCAAATTTGTTGGAAAGTGGGACAGTTGGACTAAGAGATAAACACTACCGAAACATCATTACAATACTATCCTCAAAACACAATTTAATTGATTTGGCAACATTTTCATCAATTTCGAAACACTAAAAAATGTCGCCATGTTGGCGATATCCCGCCAAATCTCTCTCCAAACGTTCCAGAGGTGAACGGAACTATTTATATTTTTGTAGATTAGAAGATCATACCCATTATTTAAAAAATTAACCCGTACTACTTATATTTTCGTACATTAGAAGATTATACCCATGTATTAGAAGATATATCCGTACTATAATAAATGGATTTTAAATGTTTCCCCAAAATAAAACAGATTGTGTAAGAATTTGTAAATATCAATCTCCGTAAAAATATATAATCCCATCAAAAATGCAATTCCGCTAAATATTTATATATTTATATATATATATATATATATATATATATATATATATATATATATATATATATAAATATTTAGCGGAAGATTAAGCTTCTAGATTAAGCTGTTGAAGTTGATCGTGTATACACGTGGTAGAAGAGGAAGGGTTCATGCCGCATGGTAATACAATTTTCTTAATGTATCCTTTTTTCAATTTTTCATTTTTTGATGCCTGTAGTCTGAGTTTAAGCATTTATAGTAATGTACTATTGCTTAATCTGAAACAGGCATTTGTTTGGGTTAATTAGAATTAAATACTCAGACCTGAAGATGAATTTAATTCTGATTAATCATCGAATTTGGGAAGGTTCTGTTCTTTTCTCTTATCGGCATTATGGCCGAGAATTTGCTTCTATGGTGATGTTAATATTACTTGAATTGTATTTTTATTTTTACATAATTCTTATTATTACATTTCAAATATATATATATATATATATATATATATATATATATATATATATATATATTTATATATATATATATATATATATATTTATTTATATATATATTTATATATATATTTATATTTTGGGTTTAATTCCTTTTTTTTAGCAACATATTTTTTTCCAAAATTAGCAACATTATATAATTTCTTTTTCAAATAATTTTACAGAAAAATTATTGTTTGCATAAGATAATGCTATCTCAATGGAAAGTTTAATAGTGCGTTTTTTTTATTAATATCTCGATAATCCCTTGGTCTTAAGAACTCGAAACATGGACTAAATTTTAAGTGGAGCTATATCAAGTCTATCCCGAAAATTTCATCCGATGCAGTGCAGTCGTAATGATGAGACAAATAAACACAAATAAACGCACAGATTTGAAATTTTATTTCTAAAGATTTTCCACAAAGCTTTTTACTTTTTGGATATTATTACAGAAATAAAACTTTTTAAAATTTGAATCTTAAAAATATAAAATTCATCGAAGATAACACCTCCCTTTCTTTTGAATATGATAAATATTTTAAAATTTGAATCTTAAAAATATAAAATTCATCGAAGATAACACCTCCCTTTCTTTTGAATATGATAAATATTTGTAAAATAGATGGCAGCACTATATGTAAATTGTAAATTTATGGCTGAATAGTGATTCTTAAATATTCCTATGCTTCTAGTTGAGAATCTTTGATAGAAAAATCAGTATACAACGATACTTAAAATCGAAAACCTAATCTGTTAAAGAGTGCAATCTGCGGATAAAAATCTGAAGTAATCTGAATAATGAAAAGAAAGGATATTTACAGATAGAGCTAATTATAACTTTCTTCGGAGGTAAGTAATTCTTTTATTTTTTATGCTGTTTTATTAAAGACGATTTTTATTTATGTTATGTTTTTATTGAAGTTTGAGCAAAATTTTATAAAAAGATAATTAGATAAGTCTTCTTTTCTAAAGGCAATTATGCAGTGTTTTAAATTAAGTTTTATGTTTAGAAAGTCGTACATAGATGGTAGCACCAGACAGAAGTTAAAGTTGCTGTCATTTATGACTTTCACATGGCGTAATCTTGAAAACTGAATTTTTATATCGCGCATACCTTGGTAAAATGAAGGCTAAAGGGATCCATCTAGTCTTCATGCTTGGTAAATATAGATGCGGGACATATAAATATTGTTCTAAACAGGCGTTCTAATGCCATAATATTTTCTTAATTATTTAATAAAATGTAAAATTATTATTTAATATAAACGTTGTGGAACAAACTCTTTGGTTCCATGGTTACTTACGCCCAGCAATGTTTATTATCGAAGGATAACTATTTATTAAAACCATCGACCTTAGGGAGGAATTTTAGGGTTTATGATAGAACAATAAAGTTTCAATATTTTTAAAACGCTTTTATAGATTATGATTACATTTGTTAAAATTAGTATTCTTTCTGTTTCTTCTTAAAGTAATGCATTAATATAATTTCAATAAGAAAATTCTCTTTCTATGTCTGTCTGTAACACTTGGCAATAAATGTGGCGACGTTTGGAGAATGTCTTCAAATTGAAAAAGGATTGTCAAATTGACAATAATGTTGCCATATTTATGAAACTGTCGCCAAATTCAGGAAAATTCAAAAAGCAATCTATGATGTTCAATCTTCAATAATGAAATATTTTATCATTGACGTGTGTACTCCTGGTAGCTGTGCTTTAGTTTAGGAATTGGTTAACTCAACCTAGTGCTTTTTAAATATTCATTAAAACTATTTTCTTCATTTCTATGTGTTTAACTTTTAAATAAAAATTAGCTCGAGTGTGACTCAACTTGACTTTCTCAGACCAGAATCCAATTTAAAGTAACGTGTGATTTTTTTGTTGCAAATTTTGCAAGATTTTTTTTTGGAAAATTTGTATCGAGGGTCCAAATGATCACAACTACAGCAACAGCATGCTACCTTACATTTTAAAGGGCTTGAAAATGTTTTGTGACTGATATCGAGTTTGACAGGGAGTGCGTCACGAACACAAAAATTGCATCGAGGCTATTTTTTATTACAATGATTGAAACTGTAATTTTTTGTGATCATTGAGCCATAAATAACTTCTGTTTTGCGTAGTTATGTCAAATTTCCTCCTATTCTGTCATGTTAAGAAAATGTAAAATTTCGAAGATTTCACTCGAATTTTAAAGAATTTTATCTGGTTCTTAATTTTTTATAACAAAGCCGGATATAAAGTTTCGCGAAAATCCATTGATATTTGTAGCAGATATCGATCACATAAGAAATGGACCACAGATGGACATTACTCAAAAAATAGTCAAAACGTGTTCAGGAGGTCCTAAACATATATTGGTATTAAAATCTTCAGGAGGACGAATACTCGTTATCTAAAGTATAATCTAATCTAAATCTAAATCTAAAGTATATACTATATTATATTCCACTATAATTCTATACTACATTCTAAATAAAATAAAAAAAATACTACATTCTAAATAAAATAAAATAATAAAATAAAATCTAAAGAAAATAAAAATTGTAACCGTCTGTCGCTTGAAACGAGCCTACCAACTTTATCTATTATAACCTTTTTGGCTCATTTCATCGCTCTCTTCTTGTAAAACTTCTAATGCATGCTTTCTGTTTGGATTTTCAAATTTACGCTGCATTAATTATTCATATTTTTAATTTAGCGCCATTTATACCAAAATCAATCAAATATAGCGCAGAACAAATAGATTTAAAGAACCCCAAGAAATTCTGCTATGTTTGGTCTGCGAATCAATTTTCCACGCCAGAATTACGATTGGCCGATACAAAAGATTACACAATTCCTAAAAAAGAAAAAAAAAACCCGAGGCTAATTTCTTTTTCAGAAAATCCATTAAAACCATATATGGAACTAGGTATATTCTTTAATCTTCAACCGCTGCTGGGGGGGGGGGGGGGGCAAAGGGTCAATTTCACCTTATTTTACACGAAGGATTGAAATAGCCTGATACAATAATCCTGTTGAGTTCAAAAATTCGGTTTGTTGTGGAGAAACTTTTTTTTTTTTGCTTTAACGTATATGTCGGGGAATATGTGTTTTTCGTTTGAAATTTGTAGAAAATCTATAGATGGCTAGACAGACCGGCCATTTTTAACGATTTGTGATTGGAAACGGATATTGGATTTTATATTGTAAATATTTCGGTTTGGAATAATATTATAGAGTGAAACAGTGTTTTGTTTCTTAAGGACATAGGTGGCGCCACAGGGTGCTAAGAGTGCTTTAGCACCCCCATTACAAATTGCGCAAATACTCTTTTTACTTCTCAACTGCCCTTTATTCCAACAATTTTCAGTTTCTCACTCTCTTACGGATGTATAAATCTGAGATCAGATATTTTTAGGGCTTCTGGCTAGACCTAGTTCCAAATGACTGCACATGCTCAAGGCTTCAATAAAGAAATCTGTCGTGAACTCAAAGAATATATGTATACGGGAATACGTGAATATACGCGAGCTCTCGCCTCGCCTATCGCAGAAGAATACAGAGTACTTTAGTATCGAGTTTGGCAGAAAATTCTGAATATCCCATCGGCGTGTTCATAGTTTTAAAATTTCTTTTTGTTTAGAATTTTTTATGAAATAAGATCATGGTTATATCATGCAGAAATCGGTGGACAAAATATAATGAATTAAAATTCCACAAGTAAACTCTTTTTTATTTTTAAACTATACATGCTTCTTATGAGTACCCCCAATGCATAGCACCCACAATTTTGAAAGCCTGGCGCCGCCTATACCTAAGGAGCGGTGCTCGTTCTCTTTGGAGAAAAAAAAACCCAGACCGTCCGACCTACCAGAAAGGTGTAAGATAACTGTTTGGACGGTCGGGAAGTGCCACCCAATTTAGACCGGAACCCAGTGGGGGAGTCATCCACGGGGACCGTACCCTCCTTACCCTACCACCAACCTCTCGGAAGGACTTTCGGACCCACATATTTAACGTGATCGTACTCCGCATGAGCACGGCGGCAGTTTTGGCAGTGGCTGGAATCGAACCTGGGCCTACCGAGTGCAACTCCAGCGCGCTAACCAATGGGCTACCGCGCCCTACTTTGAAATACGTGAAAATATTCAAAGTGGTAAAGAATAATTAAGCGATGCAGGTATAAAAAGATTGTACGACTAAATATTGTAGGATGTAGACTCATGGTATTACTAATTTAGGTCACGTGACACGTCTTGGGGGGGGGGGGGGGTGTTCAAAATTTAACATTTAATACGAGCTTTCTACAAAGAAAATTCTAATTAGCAAATTGTTTCTTATTTACTTTATTATTATTATTATAATTATTTTTTTTTTGAGAGGAAGAGGAATAACCTCGCAAAATGAGCCGTTAAGGAAATGTCAAAAATATAAGATTTAAACCACTTTGAGCCGATCTAAAGAAACGGCGAAAACACAGATTCCAGGTGTTATATAAAATTTAAATTTTGTTTGGTAAAATTTTCATTCGAAAGATTACACGCTTTAGAAAAATTTTATGAAGTCCCCTTTTTTTCCGTCGAAAACTTTAATTTCGGGTAATTTTGATCTTTTGACAATAAGACGGTTTTTGAGCTATGAAAAATATTTGTATCATTGGAAATTTTTACCTAAGGGGCCCGTATAAAAATTATATTTTCTACTCTTTTACTAAAAGGTGATACATGATCAAAATTTGCATACGATGATAGTCTGACTTAATTAAAGCATTTCTACTTTCTCTACAATGCAGGGTAATGTGTAGAGAAAGCATTAAAATCGTGTCGAAAACCGGAATACGAGTTGCTGACATGTTTCGGTGATATTTAAATAAATTATCTTTTTTTAAATTTAAAACATTGAAAGGTATAACAGAACATAGATGAAATACAGAGAAACAGCAATTAAAATCTTCAATCATCTACATCCCATTTGCAGCAAAATGTAAAAATAATTTGATAAATAACAAAATTAAACTATAATGATTATCAATGTATCCTCTAATAAGCCTTTTATGTTTGCCGATTGAAATAGTCGCATCAGATTACCTTTTTGAACTGATACATTTTATTATTCTACAAATAAATTGAAAACGTGTTTGATTCTCTGCCATGCAGGCACAAAATGTGTAGATGTATCGAAATTCAAATGCTGAATTTTCGAATCCTATCACATTGCCTGATTTTAGAGTCCATTACCATTTTCGTCCTTAACACGTATACATTGTAGGAGGAAAAATCTAATATATTTTTAAAACTTATAAATCATCATAATTCCATACCATAAAGTACCAAATCGTGTTTGACCCAAATAGATTTCTAACCAATTTCAGATGAAAAATTCCCCCCCCCCTCACCCCCCACTCCCGAAATATAACTTGTAAGATATTTAGAGAGAATTCTTCCCAAGAAATTTTGTGAATTCCGAACGGGATAATTTCCTATCTTTCGCTTAAAATAACATAGAATTGATTTTAAGCAAAGGGGAGAAAAAAGAAAAAAAGAACGCAGCCTTGTTTCCCGCTTTAATGGATTTTCTGGAAAATCAAATTAGTTTGTTTTTCACGAATAGGAAACTTCGCTGGATTCACCAATTGCGATTCCAGTGTGAGGATTGATTCGTATAGTGTGCAGATATAACGGAATTCTCTGCTTTTTGTTTTCTTTATTTATTGTATTGGTTTGTTTGGTATATAAGCAAGATGAATGCAACTTTCAATACCAATATGGAGATGATCAATGAAGTTCCAATATCAGAATTCATACAGGAACTAAAAGTTTAGGGTGCCGAAGGAGGTGTTGAAGACCCAGATCGTCCGACTCATCCGAAGACTTGAGCAACTATTTGGACGGCCGGGCCGAAGGAGGTGTTGAAGACCCAGACCGTCCGACTCGTCAGCAAGGACATGAACATCCATTTGGACGGCCGGGGGCCGAAGAAGGTGTGTGTGTGAATACTCTTCATTTTCGGCGGAACTATTAGGCATTTTTTGCACACTTATATCATTTATACGAATATTAAGATCAAAATGAAAATGGCATCTCCAGAACCGAAAGTGGAGATTCTAAATGAAACCTCATCACCCTCTCTGAAATTTGATGATGAATCAATGTCAGTCATCATCTAAACTCTATAGTCAATCTTGAGAAATAGAAGTTGCAAGGAAAATGTAATTTTTTTTAACGGAAGGGGCATCCACAGTGCCGGAAGTGGAAATTCTGAGTGAGTCCTCAGCACTCTCCGGAATTTAAAGGTCAATCCAAATCAGTTATCATCTAAGCTCTATCTATAACTTAAAATATAGCACTATCGTGAAAAGTAGATGTTTGAAGTAAAAGAAAAAACTTTGAACTAGAAATGAAATAAGAACCGAAAGTATAAATCCTTAGTCATCTCTCTACCTCTTTCTGAATTTAATGCTGAATTAGTCAGCATCCAAACTCTATCCCTAACTGATTCTAAGAAATAGATGCTTTAAAAAATATTTTAGTTAAAATAATAGTATGGCAAACGCAAACATGTTATCACCAATCATGCTTAAAAACTACGCAAACTCGACAGTTAGGAAATAAAAACTTACTCACAAATGTTATGTTAAATTGTTAGTCAGATGGTATTTCTGCGTTCAAGGTTAAGTAAGCGGTGTCAGTGCTTTAAAGTAAGCGGTGTCAGTGCTTTTTAACACTTTACAACAAAGTTGAAAAGTGTTTATGACTTTGTTCATTCTGTCTGTCTGTCTGTCCGTTAGCACGATAACTGCCGTAAAAATGACTTAATCAAAATGAAATTTTAGTATGTTGTTCAGACGGTCTGTAGGACCTATGGAAATATAAATGAATAATATCACCCAATTAGTTTTGGATTGAACCCGCATTGAAAAAATGAAATACATTGAGCTCTATGGGACCTAATTTTTCAAACATTTTTTAAGCGGATTTAAAATTCACAAATTGCTTCGAAAATTTTAGGTAATATTCAAATTGTTCCGTAAAATATATATAAAAAAAAATTCAGCGAAATATATTCAGTAGTTTTTTAAATAAAAATTAAAATAATAATAACACCTCTTATATGAAGCGATCACGTGACCACGATATGTAAAGATCACATGACCCACTTCAAAATGATATGTGGCATCTATCTTGTCTCAAAATCGTGATTTTTAAAGTTCTTTTTAATTCGTATTGAGTGTTGTATCCGTCTTAAAACCACTTTATTTTTGCTTACATTCTGTGCATCTACATACTGAAACAACGCAATTACAATATATTTGATTTTAAATGCTCATCCAAATTTGATTATTATGTGGAGTTATCGATGCTTAATACGTGACGACCTGAAAATAAAATAGTTGAATTAAATTTTGATATAAACATATTGTTTTTCGCAATTCACACACCCCAATTTTAGCCACGAAGTAAATTGATTCATTTGTAGCATATTTGTCACTCACAGAAATTTGATTATTAAAACGAAGCCTATTTTTCACCTATGTAAAATGTAAACAGCAAAATATGTAGAATGAGTTGTACTAGAATTGCTGTATTTCTTTAACACAAAATCATTTTGTTCATGGAGTCTGCATAGTTGATATGAATGAAATATTCATTGATTTTACAAAGAGAAGGACGATTTTTTTTGATGAAGTTTTACGCATAGAGTTTAATTACTTGTAGCTCCATGGTCTTAATTTTTGAATAAAATAAATTATTATAGTATTGTGATGAATGACATGAATGGGAAATTATCTATGAATGAAATGCTGCTTTTATAGAGAGAGCCAGGCGTGCTATTTTTTCTATGACGTCATTTGAATGAATTTCAGTTGTTTGAAGTTTTCAAATATAATAAATTATCGTAGTATTATGATAATTCTAAAATTATTACCGAGGAATGTATCACATTTCAGATATGTTTAAACCAGGCAATTTATATTTCAATGCCGTCATTTGAATGAAGTTCATTTTTTTCGATGAAGGTTTAAGTTTTCAAATATAATAAATTAATGTAATATTGCGATAAGTTTTAAAATATTACCGAGGAATGTATTGCATTTTAGACATGTTTAAATAAAATTGCATTGAATTTGGAAAGTGTTTCATAATCAATGCTTTAAGCATGATTGATCTTTCTTGTTTCAATTGACTTTGGAATAGTAATCATCTTGCAAAATGAGCAGTGTCAGAATAACAAGAAAAGCATGTGAACCACAAACAAATTGATCACCCTCTTCGCAAAGAAAGTAAGTTTGCGACCGTTAGTTAGTTCGATATTAGTTGTTTGTTTCTAGGGTGATTGCAGTTACTATTCGTTACTTTTCAGTAAAAAAAATAGGTTTTTTCTTATAGTAGATACTAACATTCTTTCCAAGATATTGAATTTTCGACAATTAGTCCTCATTTTCATTGATTTAGCGTCATTTTTATCCATTTGGCGAGATTTTCGTTAATTTGGCAACATTTCAAAAGTCGCCAAGTTGGCGACATTCCGTCAAATTCGTCGCCAAAATTTCGCCAAGCGTTATGGACGAAGAAATAAGTTGTTCTTACAGCAGATAAATGACTATTGGCGTTCAAATACAAAAGTATTACTCAAAGTATCTTTTTTCATGAATGGAACGAGCTAGATCCAGAGAGTGATGTCATCCAATTTATCGCATGGTATTACATATGAAAAGTGAATATGTTTCTCAATAGGAAATATTTTTTTTCATTTTATATGACTTTTTAATAATTTTTTTGAAAAATGTGCAATATCTCGAGAACGGTTCATGTTAACGTTCTAAAATTCATGTCAATCGTTTTCTAATGAAAAATTACATAAGAAGTGTCTATTTGCGTAACTTTATTAGTGGTTTCGATTTTTTGACGATTTTTTCAAAATGTTATTCGAAAATTTAGGGGGGTTCTGAACATTCGATTACGTATAAAAACAATAGGCTTCCAGTGTTTATGGATTGTGATTTTTGTACCAAATTTGGTTCGAATCGGTCCATTCGTTCGTCAGTTATCGTCTCCACAGACTCACTGACGCACACACACACACACACATACTTTCACACACACACACACACACACACATCACTTCAAAAATGTTTGATTCGTGATCAAGGATGCTTGAAACGTGCTCTCCCGTCGAAAACTCGATTTCGAATTTTCGACCCCGTCACAATACTTTCCTTATACATTATGTATATAAGGAAAGTAATTACATAAGAACTGACTATTTGCGTAACTTTATTGAAGGTTTTGATTTTTTGATGATTTTGTCAAAATTTCACTCGAAAATTAAGTGAGCTTCTGAACATTCGATTGCGTTTCAAAACATTAGGCTTTCAGTATTCAAGGATTGTAATTTTTGTATCAAATTTCATTCGAATCGCTTTATTCGTTCGTCAGATATCGTCTCCACCCACCCACACACACATATCACCTCAAAAACGACCGATTTGAGTTCAGAAGGGCTTAAAACGTGCTCTTTCGTTGACAACTCGAATTCGGATTTTCGATCCCATCACAATACTTTCCTTATACATTTTAGTATGTGTATAGGAAAAGTAATATAGTACTTCCGGTGTTGCCTGATCTATGACATTTCTTAACATCCTGTATATGTAATTTTCCCACAACAAAATTTGAGAATTCGAAAAGGGATTATTGCATCATGCAGCTTCCTACACCCCCTTCGTTTCGAAATGAAGTAAAATTGATTTTTAGAAAGTGGAAAGAAGAAAGAGGAACACAGCCACGTTTCCAGTTTTAATGGATTTTCTCGAAATCGAATTTTTTTTTCTACGAATGGAGAACGTCTGGATCAACTCAAGTGATTCGTAATGTCAGACTTAATTTTTTTTATAAAATTTGCTTTTTTTTTTTAATTTCCTATACTATTGAATTGAAAAAGGATTGATTTCTTAAAAATTTTAGAATTTTGCGATTATGATAGATAAGCATTTTTTTAAAGCCTCCCTGAACCTTTTCCAAATACGTTTCAAAATGTGTTTATCTCTCTGTGTGTGTGAGGTGCGGATGCTCTAATTCAAAAACGAATGCACGTACTGCTGTAAAATTTTTACGTACAGACATAGGTGCCGACTTTTCAAAATCTCATGGGGGGCACAATCCGATAAAGTTATATAAACGATTGTTAAAAGTCGATAAAGATATAACAACTTACAAGGCCGCCTTGAAGAAAGCAAGCATATGTCAGTTAGGTGACTACAATTGGTTAGAGGTCATTTTAAGTTTCTACTTCAGGCCAAAAGTACAGTATGCGCCCTTAACAACAGCCAAGAACGAACTGCCCAACGAACGGCAGTAGTTGTTGTTGAGCATATTGTTATTTTGGCCTGAAAGAGGGGAATTATAATGCCATCGAAGCACCTGTAGTCATCTAACTGACATAAATATGCTTTCCTCAAGGAAGTTTTCAGTCAAGTTATTGTCTTAGTTTAGCTCTCTCTGGTCTTTGTCTGACTACGGTGCTGTGCCAAACGTCAGGTGCTCACCAGGAATAAAGCTACCCACGGGGTTTGCAACTTCAAACGGAATGGATACCACCCGCGGGGTTTGCATCTTCAAACAGAATGAATGTCACCTGTAAAGACGGCACTGGTATATAGAATCGAGGAGTCATTACAGATAAGATCTCTTTAGGTAGACAAAATAGTCATTTCTACTTCGTGGTAATCATTTATAGTTATTACTGGAGGGAAACAGCTATTTTTTGGAAATGCCAATAACATGGCTGTAAATTCTCTTTGAATTAGGTGGTCAGTCGAAAAAGTTCCGGTAACCAGGTGTTTTTGCGATTAGAGAAAACATGTTTCCTGGAAGTAAAGAAGAGCTTGGTTTGTGTGCGAGATAGTTTAGGGTAAAAAAGATGTGAACAAGACTGAACTGAAATGTGACATTTACGTTGATAGAATTTTCTTTCAATTATTTCTATGTTTAAAAAATTTCATGTTTTGGTATTTAGTAAAATATGAAGTTAGAAAAAAAATCTTGAAATTTCCCAAAGGAGGCAAAGCCCCCTCTGGAAATGTTCAGCGGAGGCTCGTGCCCCTCTGCCTCCCCGTAGTCGGCGCCTATGCGTACAGATACACTATGTGAAAAACTAGAAATGGGTAGAATTTTTAATAAGACTCATGACTAGACCTGTGATTGTTTAAATTTTAATATTTTGGTAGCGTTATTTCCTATGGCAAATAATGAAAACTGCAAAGTCTCGACAATCTTTTAGTTATCATTCCTTTAATTTTCATTTTGTACTATGGATTTTCTTGTTAATTAAAAGCCTATTACGAGCTTCAGTGGGAAGGACTAATCAGGAACTTTCCAGACAAAAGGTGGATTCTACGAGCGTGATAGAATCAAGTTTTAGGCAAATTGGTTTTTAAAGTGCGTCCTGTACACGTCTTATTCGCTCTACGTTCTTATCGTTCAAATGAAATAATGGACGCCTAGACGAGGATGGTCGACAATGGTAACACCCGAAACCAAGGAATATGAATCTGTCGAAGGTCTATCTAGATAATATTCAGATAATATTCAGATATATTATGCGTGGCACGCGGACATATGATTTAGGTATGGGTATTGTCACCAAACGTCCAGTGTTCACTTATGTGTAGTTTAGGTAATTCTCCATGGTAGAAGTCGTACCTAATTTCATGTTTTCTCTTTTCTCTAGATTCTCTCACCAACTGCGCCAAACCGCTCTGTAGGTCCAACGAGAAGTTTGGATGTTCTGTGAATAATTTTGGACTCTTATAATCCGTCTGAGCATCCTTGCAGAACACAGTTTTAGAGTTCAGAATTGATACCCTGAGGCACGAACTATATACATGTAACACCCGAACAGGGTTAAGAAGGTTTTGGCGAGTGAGTCTGAAATATTCAATGTGTTTTATACCATAAATTCGCCTAAACTGTTAAATTTCAATTTACAGTTTAATGTCAATAATATTATGGTAGGTCTTTTTTTACTTTCCTTATATACATAGTATAATGTAAAAGGAAAGTATTGTGACGGGGTCAAGAATTCGAATTTTCGACGGGAGAGCACGCTTCAAGAATCCCTGATGACGAATCGAACATTTTTGAGGTGATGTTTGTGTGTGTGTGTGAAAGTATGTGTGTGTGTATGAAAGTATGTGTGTGTGTGTGCGTGTGTCAGTGAGTCTGTGGAGACGATATCTCACGAACGAATGAAGCGATTCGAATGAAATTTGGTATAAAAATTAAAATCCGTGAATACTGGAAGTCTATTATTTTTAAACACAATCGAATGTTCAGAACCCCCTAAATTTTCGAGTAAAATTTTGAAAAAATCATCAAAAATCAAAACCTTCAATAAAGTTACGCAAATCGACATATTTCTTATGTAATTTTTCTTAAACGATTGACATAAACTTTAGAACTCTAGGATGAAACATTCACAAGATATTGCACATTTTTCAAATAAATTTATCAAAAAATCCCATAAATAAAAAAAAATATTACCTCTTGAGAAACATGTTCACTTTTCATATGTAATATCATGCGATAAATTTAGTGACATCATTCTCATGGATCTAGCTGGTTCCATTTATGAGAAAAGGTACTTTGAGTAATACTTTTGTATTTGAAAGCCAATAATCATTTATCTGCTATAAGAATAACTTATTTCTCCGTCCATAACGCTTAGCGAGACTTTGGCGACGAATTCGGCGCAATGTCGCCAACTTGGCGACTTTTTTAAGTATTGCCAAATTAACGAAAATCTCACCAAATGGATAAAAATGACGACTCATTGACGAAAATTCAATATCTTGGAGAGAATATAAGTATCTACTATAAGAATAATCTATTTTTTTTACTGTAAAAGTAGCAAATTCATTGCATTATATAAGGAAAGTTATGTGCTGTCCACATCAGATTTTGTTAATTTATACGCATATTTGACGACTTTAAATACAATAAGGAAAAGTTGATCAATGTATTTAAGCACAAGTAGATTCCATTTGCATGCAGCATAACAATGCAGCATACAACTGTTTCAAGGATACGCTGGATACTCTTGAAATAGCTGTATGTTGTATTGTTATTCTGTTTGCGTTTATATACGTTGATCAAGTTTCCCTTATACTTTGCACAAAGTGGTTTTCACTTATTGATTTATGCGCAATGATTAGATTAGTAACAGAGTAACACATTAGTAACAGAGTCACCAGATGACATAACGAAAATTTAGATACAATATTGACATATAAAAAACATAACGAAAACATAGTATTTATATTTTGATTTCATCCGCGTTTCCAAAAATAGATAATAATACGATAAATTATAAAAAAAAAATGAACTCACTTGCATTTCCTAAAACAAATAATACGATAAATAAAAATTTTTTTGAATTCACTTGCGTTTCCAAAAATAGATGATAATACGATAAATTAAAAAAAAAGCGAATTCACTTGTGTTTCCAAAAATAGATAATAATGCGATAAATTAAACATTACAAGTCTTTATCAATCGCCAAAGACTTTTAAGAAGTTGAGTTTTTAAAACTGATTCGAACCATTATACTATTAAAAGATTTGATTAATATAGAATCTGACGCCATGAAAAAGTCAAGTGGAGTTTAGCAGTTTTGATTTTAAATTGCTTTTCTTCTGACGAACGTCAGATTTCTAAAATGTTTTCTCTTTTCTCCAGATTCTCTCACCAACTGCGCCAAACCGGAGAAAAAGAATAGAACCTGCCGGATGGAATGAGTGATTTTTACACCTCGTAAGATACCGGAGAAGAAGAGGAAAAAGTTCCAAGGTAAGCCGGGAAAAGTAAAAAGACAAACTCTGGAAGTTAATACGGAAAATCCTATCATACTTCTTTGAGAAGATAAAATACTTTTATGTTTCAAGCTTTTGTACGGTATTTTCCTTATTGATATTACGTCAGATAGTATTGTCTTTAAAATGAGTTTTTTTTTTAGAATAAAACTTTCAATATATATTCAAGTACTTTGTGCAATTGTGAACGAATTTGTATTACAAGAACAATTTATTCCATGTTTTTTTTGCTTTCCAATTCAATTGTAAATAATAAAAAATATGATGTAGTATTGTTTTTAAAATGATTTTTTTTAGAATAAAACTTTCAATATATGGTTAAATACACTGACTTCCAAAAGTTAAGCACGGACGGAAAAATCAACAAAAATGGAAAAGTAAAACTTTGTTTAACTCAAAATTGTACATGAAGGTAGCAAATGTGTTTATACATTAAAAAAAAGAAGAATTATGTACAAAGATGAAAAACATATTTACTTTTCGTAAGTTATATGATGACGTCACATTTGGGTCATTAACAAAATGATGTTTAAAGGCAAACAAACCAAAGAAAACTTACATTAATATGGTATATGACCATCCCGGATCTTTGCACAAACTTTACAACGATTTTCCATGATTTTAATGAGGTGATCAACCATCGCAGACGCGAGCAATGACCATTCCTCCAATAGGGCAGTACGCCAGAGAACATCCGAAAGGTTTTCAATGGGATTAAGGTCTGGGGAATACGCCGGCCACTCCATGCGAGAAATGCCCGCACTTTCCAGGGATTCGTCAACGATGTTAGCTCGATGAGGACGGGCATTATGACGTCTGCATTATGACGAAAGAGGCAATCAGGACCAACTGCTGCAGCTACCGGAGTCTCGCGATGGGGTCTAGGACTACATTCCGATACCGCGCATCCGTCCCAGAATCGCCTTTAAAGATGTGTAGCTCTGTACGATACCCCATTGAAGATCCAGCCTACACTATGACGCTGCCACCTCTGAATGCGTGATGTTCAATGATGTTCTTGGCCTGATTGAGTGTGCTTCGTTCTCTCCAGACCCTTACACGCTTATCATCTGATTTCAGGGAAAATCTGGATTCGTCCGTGAACAGGACGTTGCACCAATCTGAGACAGTCCAATTGTCATGTTGACGACCCCACTTTAATCTTGTCCCCCTGAATTGGACGGTTAGTGGACCACAAAAACGTGGTACTCGGGTGTACAGTCCTTTCACGTGGAGCCTTCGGCGCACAGTACTGGCAGATATTGTCTTACCAAGTGCCTCTGCAACCATGAATATAATAGTAGTGTAAGTCACTCGTCGATTCCGTTTGGCTACTATAGCAATATACTGATCATCAAAGTGGGTGGGTGGTAACCCTTGGACGACCGGGCTCAGGTCGGTCTCTGGACAACTGTTTGACTTATTTGGAATTGTTTCCGTAATCGAGAAATTACTGAATGATAAACGCCAAAGAAAATAGCGACATCTTTGATTGACTGTCCTGCTTCAATGTGTCCGACAGCACGCCAGAGCTCACTATCTGTCATTCGTCTTCTTTCAGCCATAGAAACAAGAATATCATCAAAAATAATCTTACGAAAGTTATAAGCACTTTGTGTCAGCATTTAAACGCACTTCCTCAAATCTTTAAGAATGCTGGCGTCTTCAACGACTGCCCAATTAACATGCAGTCCGGACAATCAATCGTGATTGGTTGTAACATACGATATTTGCATACTGCCATCTACATCCGCAACGATTTTCAGCCACTCAAATTCAAATACGCTCTCGAAAAAGGAAAATTTGCATTGCGTGCTTAACTTTTGGAAGTAAGTGTACTTTGTACAATTGTGAACTAATTTGTATTGCAAAAACAATTTATTCCATGTTTTTAGCTTTACAATTCAATGGCAAATAAAAAAAAATATGATGTAGGCAGCATACAACTTTTTCTACATAATGCCATTATTTTCTTTATTTCTTTCAAGGCAAAATAATATGGTGTATAAGATTCACGGTACAAATATTTTGGCGTTGACTTATATATTGACTCTTTCTGGATGACAACATGTAAAACTACTTTGATATATACTCAATTAAACGTACCCAAATTATTTATATTTCACGCAAATATAATTTGACAATTGACAGTATTCTTTTAGTAAGTTTGCTCGAAAAAGTGTGCAGTATCCTGAAAACGGTTGGTGATAACTTCCTAAAATTTGTATCATTCGTTTCTAGTAAAAACATGCATATAAAATGTTGATTTATTTCACTTTATTAAATGTACTGATTTTTTTTATAATTTTTTCGAAAATTCATTCGAAAGTCCGATTTTGAAATGTTATGAACTCTATATTCCTATCTCATGTGACAACTGATAAATCAGCATAATTGAAATATTTGTAAATATAATTGGAGTAACAATGTATAAAACTTTTGTTTTAGAAAAGCAAAAGTTTGGTCTGGGATTTTATATTTCTCGGAGTTTGCAAAGTGACGGCTTACAGATTATTTTTAATAAAATATCAATATTCTAATCTCGCTGTAACAGTTGGAAATCTAGCCGTTTTGTATCAGAATTTAGCCATAAGGTATCTATATCTTTTCTTATTTCGGCCCAGATCGTCTGACCTACCCGAAGGTGCAAGGTTTTGGACGGCCGCAGTGCTACTCAATTTAGACCGGAACCAAACGGAGGCGACATTCACATGGACTGTACCTTCCTTCCTCTATAAATAACCTCTCGAAGAGATATTCGGACCCACAGATTTGACGTGCCCGTACTCCGCGTAAACACGGAGATCCTTTAGACACAGCTGGGAATTGAACTCGGGTCCTCCGAGAGAAATTCCTATACCTTAACTATCGGATTATCCTGCCATACTATAACATTTTTCGAAGTGTTGGTAATTCTGATTAGAAGCAGTCAAAAGCTGTTTTCGCCAAGTTCGCATATAGCTGTGCAAATTTAGCGACTTTGTCGTCCGATTTGGGGATTTTGTAGTCAAATCTGGGGATTTTGGTTTCCATCTAGCCTCAAGATTATGCAGAGTCCACTTAGACGATAAGAGTTTGCAATTTGGTCCAAGAAGCTTAACGGTAGAGCGTCGGCTGGCCATTTCGGAGATCCAGGGTTCGATTCCTGATTGGTACAGCAAGGCTCTTTACAATGGCGCCCGAACAAGTCAACCCTGTAGGTTAATTTAAAGATGTCGGAGGTCTCAAGACCCCAGACCGTGCGACTCACATAGTGGATTTAGAGTAGCTAGCTGAACGGCCGGGAAAGGATACTTCCTGCACTCAGGAGGCACCCAAGGTCTACCATCCCGCCAAACGAACATTTATTTAGATCTAAAAAGAAAACAATTGATGCAAAATAGTGTGGTTAAACAGTCAGTTTTATATTATATTTGAACTTGACAAGTACAAATTTGACAAGTACAAGATGTCGGAGGTCTGAAAGTGACCCTAGTACGACTAGTACGGATTCAGTGGACTCTGGAAGATGGAGCGCCCATTTCAAATTGAGAGGATAGCGACCACGCAGGATACTAACCTGGGTAAAAACAGTAGTAGCAGGAGGTTAACCTGAGGTAAAAATAGCAGGAGGCGGTCAGTCAGATTGTCAGTATTTTGCCAATCTCGCATTACAGGGTGGAGAAATTAGAGTCCACTTTGACGATAAGAGTTTGTAATTTCTTCGTAGTAGCTCTACGGAGTTGGCGAGCCAGTTCGGAGATTCAGGGTTCGATTCTCGGTTGGGACAGCAAGGCTCTTTGCAATTATTGTTCTAGCAACATATTATCTCAATTCTAGAGATAGTGTTTTCCATCTGGTGTGATAAGTCTGAGGATTTTGTCATTTATACTTGGAACCGCTTTTACCAGTTTAAACCTTGTCTATGAACTTCCATATCCGGGAAGTGGAAAGGCAAGACAGCTTCTGTAGAATGATTTCAATTTAACCTTTAGATTTAGGCTCTGATGACATCAGAATTTTTTTTCAGATTTCTTTGCGTTCTTGTTTCACTGCTACATATCATCATCTCAGGCTTTTCTCATCAAGGTCTTGAATATCAACGATCTGTGCATATGTTTCGGGACAAGAACCTTACACACTTTCCAGAAAGAATAGATCATTTAATGGAGCTGAAGCAGTAAGATTAGAATTCTGTTTCTCAGTGTAACAGGTGAAGTTTTGCGTGCAGTCGTATTTAGGAGCTCCAACCTTCTGCTGATTGTTTCTTTTCTCATCCTCATTTTCTCCACCCTGTGGTAAATAGATCATAGGCACGAGCGTCAATAAACAGCCTGCGTTGTAGAATGCTCAGAAACGTAAGGGCAAAAGGGCATTAGTTTCCTCATAGCGGGTAATAGTAAACTGATGATGGCCACAAATAAAAATTGAAACTAAACCCATTAAGCATCGAAATTTACCGTTGTGCTGAAAATAAGTTATTCAGGAATAAGTTATTCAGAATTAGAGTAACACTACATATGTAAAGATTTCATTTGTTAGAGGGCACTTAAAGTGATTTTAAGTGAATGTACACTACTTCTTATTTTCACCGTAGTTGCTAGCTAGCGTTTTGAAGATGTAGAATTTATTAGAAAATTCTGTAGTGTATATGCGAGCGAGAAGGGGAAAAAAAAAAAGAAAAGAGAATGAAATGCGACAAATAAAACATTCCATTTTCAAATTTTCAACACCTCGAAAGATGCCGGATAGGCAGAGGAAAAATATAACTTCTAAAACTTAATAAAGAAAATCCTTTCGCATTTCTCTGAGAAGGTAAAATGCATTTTGTTTAAAAGTTTCGTACCTTATGTTGTCTATATGTATTTTGTCAGTCAACATTTACTTTAAAACATTTATTTTTACTTAAAACATTTATTTTATTTTTATTAAGTATAAAAATTGTTGAGGTGGTTGTAACTCCATATAATATGGGTGTAATTATTATTTTATTCCAGACTCCAGAGTTAAATAATTTTGCGTGAAAAAAAATTCAGCAATTCTTATAAAACTCATCTTACAATCACATGTTTACATTCTGCATCCATTAAAATGCGGCTTCATTATAGAAATAATTAAAGTTTGATTATCATTTAAACTAAAAAATAGTGCAATTGCGTTGGCGCAGAATATAGATACACAGAAAATACACAAGAGTAAAGCGGTTTTAGGACGGATGCGACACTAAATATAAATTTAAAAGAACGATAAAAATCACGATTTTTACTTTGGGGAAAAAAATGGATGCTATATTTTATTTTGAAGTGGATTACGTGATCTTTCCATATTATATGGGTGTAATTATTATTTTAATTTATATTTAAAAAACTACCAAATATATTTTACTGAAATTTTCTTTTATATATTTTATGGGTTAATTTGAATATTTCCTGAAATTTTCGAAGTAATTTGTGAATTTTAACTTTGTTTAAAAAATGTTTGAAAAGTGAGGTCCCATAGGGTTCAATGTATTTCACTTTTTCAACCCGGGTTCAATCCAAAACTAATTGGGTGATAATATTCATTTACATTCCCATATGTCCCACAGAGTGCCTCAACAACATACTAAAATTTCGTTTTGATAAAGTCTTTTTACGGCAGTTATCATGCGAACGGACAGACAGACAAACAGATAGATAGATAGACAGACAGGCAGACAGAATGAACAAAGTCACAGATACTTTTCAACTATGTTGGAAAGGGTTAAAAAGGGGCTCCGTCCTTCAAAAATTCAACTATGTAGGTATATGCCTGTAAAAATTCGTGGTTTTGCTATTGTTAGTCTGTCAAGCACGCGAACTCGCAGCTCAAATAGTTTGTCTTTGACTTTGATATTGAATCTAAAGTTTAAATCGAAAACCGGCTTATTTCAGCGTATTCCCCAAACCTTTTTCTACAAGTGTATCAAATTTTATATTATGATATGCTATAGTTTTTGTGGTGCGAAACAAAGAAACGCTAGGAACGAGAAATTTGTCAAATAGCGGCGGCGGTACCTGTTTTTAATATAGAGAGAAACAAAACAGTTTAAAATTAATATATTGTGATATTTGATAAAAAACTTTAGTTATTTTAAATTTCCAATATTTATATTAAATTAGTATTAATCTAAGTATCACAAGTGTGTGTGTTAAAAATAGAATACATCATTGGGACTTCTTGCAGTAACAAGGACATTTAAATAAGAGATTATAAATCGCAAAGACTACACTTTTTAAAAGACTACAATTTTTATTTTGTAATTTAACGATTTTATTTTGTGTCGGATTTTTTGTTCTAGCGGTTTCTGACTGTGTATAAAAGCTCATATTTTAATCTATTATTACAATTGCCACTGATGAAGGACGGTATGACGCTCCAAAAATGCTATGCTATTGCTAATTGCAATTTTATTTTAACGTCTTAAATGCTGTTATTATTTTTTTTTTATTCTTAAAAGTTTAGCTTTAACTGTTTATGATTTAATTTTTTATACGTGTTTCTAAACAATATTATGTAAATAAGGGAGATGGCAATTTCAAATATCGCCCAGAATTGGTAATATTTTACGAATGTACATTTCTTGTAGCACGTTTGAAACTACTACCAATGATTGTTAACAAGTATATCGATGTTCATTGTTTAAAATGTAATTTATCCCTTTTAAACAATGTAAGCAATAGAATTTAAACATGTATTTAAACAACAGAACAAACATATTACAACAATGCAAACTAATTTGATATAAAACTTTGACCAACAATCACTTTTCACTTCAAATCGAGGTTTTGATTGTGTAAGCATCTTTTGCTATTTTGTGCTATTTTAAAAGCTTCTTAAAAGTGAGAAGAAAGTCTTCATTCTTATTTTCTGTGCGTCAACAACAGAGTTGTTATTGTGAGAGTTGTGCGTTTATAATTTTAACGCCTTATATTCAGTATAAAGGTATATATAACCATCTATTTCAAGGGTCTAACTACACCCAACTTCAAATAATTTACTGATATCTAATTTTTAACTTTGAGATATCTATTAACGCAGCCATTCAAATGGATGGTGAAGAAGTGAGAGAAATCCGGTTCCTGAGAAAATATGTAAACATGGGTCAAAACGAATATCGCAACAGAATGCTGCGATGTATTGTTCAGTTATTTGAAAGGGAATTTGGTTTCCAATACGTCAAAAAACTTGGAACAGGCGCCTTTGGGGATGTAGTACAAATGCGCATGCCTGACGGACAATCCGTGGCCATGAAGATAATACTGGAAGAACACCAAAGTCCGTTGGAGACGGAAATGTGGCCGACATTCGTTCACCGAAATATACTGCCACTTCTGAGAGTTGTCCATATAGAACTTGCTAAAGCTAGAGTGTTTATAATGCCAAAGCAAAAGACAAGTTTGTTAGAAATTTTGCTGCAAAGAAGATTTATAAATAGTGACCCAACTGTAGTGTCGGGAATGATAAAGCGTTGGCTTAGTGATGTCCTGAAGGGACTCGATTACCTGCACGAAAGAAATATCTGTCATTTGGACATAAAGTCAGCAAACGTATTAATCTCCGAAGCTTTGTCGGCCGTGATATGCGACTTTACGACCATTGCTTCCACAGACAAGCTAATTAGCAGGTTAGTAGAACGGTTAAAATCAATTAAACAATTAAAACACAGATAAAAACTAGTACAAACCGCAAATAATGTATAATCGAATGACGTACTATGATTCTCACAAAATTTAAACTTCAAAAATATAAGCATTAAAAACTTGATTAAAGTATTTATCTTGTTTAAAACTGGGTATTAGAGCCTCGTGTAGTTCGGAGATAGAGTTTTTGCATTCCTTTAAGTTGAAATTGTTATAACTATAATTTTGATATAAGAAAAGAGAACTTTAAAATTTAAATCCTGTATGTTTAAATATTAATGTGCCTTCTCGATTTGCAATTTTAACTGTAATTTTTTAAAAGATGGCATTGGTTACTAAGGTTATGCATGTAAAAAGTGTTATTTAATTAACAGTTTTTATATTTTCCTTTCCAATATATCAAAATATCCCTACCAATATATCAAAATATCCTAATTCACTTTACTTCTACAACCAATCGTTGATTTCATATTCCTGTCGGACAGTCTTTGTAAAACACTTTGTATAATAATGGTGTGTATGATAGTTAGTATATAATGGATAGTTTATAATAACATATTAAATCATAGTTTTAACTATGCTACGGTTATAAGAGGTATTAAAATATATATTATCACAAATCAGTTGATTAAATCAAACACATGGACGTGACAAGTTTGTTTGCTGATTTGAACCATACATTCTTTAAATAACTTTTAAGAATAATTTAAAAATAACCTCTTCATGAATTTAATTTCTGTCTTTTGTATTCTGACCTAGGCAGTGATCTCTATGTATATTTACTTCTATCCTGCTCTCAAACAGCTGTTAACAAACTTTATTAATTTTGTTGGGGGGGGTTTTGAAGCATTTATGATATACTAAAGCATTCTAAATCATTCTGACTACTGAAAAACTATCTCTGAAAGCTGCAAAAGTTCTAAAACTTCTAAAGTTCATCTGACCTGAAAACATTCTAGAAATAAACTGAAAGTAAACTGAAAGAGGACCTATTGACCAGTTTCCCTACGTGTACAAATATGTACTCTACATGTAATTAAATGGAACTTTCCTAAAAATAAAAACATTAAAAGTAAAAGAAAGGAGAGAACACAGATTTTAGGTTTTCAAAAATCTAACGTTTATTAAAATTTTAAACTTCACTTTTAAAATAATTTTCAAAACATTTTACAACATCTCATTAACTCAACAAATCAAATAAACAACTTAAATAATAAATGGAATGGCCGGTCGTATAGTGGTAGTAAAAACGTTAGAATATTAAATTTTAAAGTTAACAATATTAAACTTATACAACTATTTATCAAAACTAAAATTTGGAATAAAAAGAACATAAGTTAGCCAAAAGGGAAATTTAGAACAAAAGTTAAACTTAACCTCAGGTTCAGGTGACCTAAAATATATAAGTCTAAAGGGGTCTTATTCTATGCTAGTTCAATTAAATTTTAAATAATGCAAAAGTAAATTAGCCTGAAATTTGAAGGAAAAGAATTATATCACCAAGGCTCCAAGATAAGCTTCTGAGATCTGCAGGAAAGGACCCAACAGCAAAAACGTCACCAAAGTTCCCTTCTTGAAAGGCAAACACGGCAAAGGAGGGTTATGTCCATCAGAGGTGAGGAAAATCTCCGGCCGGATCCGAATTCCAAAAGATTCCAAATAGGACGTTTAGTAACGAAGAAATAAATTCTCCACACAGCTACACCGGATCTTTGACATCAGGACTGAATGCATCGCATATGTCTGGTGCTTTTCACCAAAAATGACGCTCCAGTTCTTCATAATAAGAGCAGCATATCCCGGGAGAACCAAACACTTAGTTGACGTGTTAACTCATCTCCGCTGACATCACAGAGACTCTATTTAGAGGATGGGAGACCAATAACACCTCCAATCGTTCCGTCCGTCTAGACATAACAAACGTCCGGCTCCCACATCATCCAGACGAAACATTTTCAGAGAGCATGGAAGGAGGAATCAATTAAACGAAAAAACATCAAAAGAATGTTGGTTTAACAGTCAGAAGAATTCATCTCGGAGTAAACTAAACACATGCTTAGATGAGAATAAAAAAAAAACGTTCCATTTCGAAACCGAACTTCGGCTCGGCTCGCGCCGAAGCGCTAAAAACAACAGCTTTAACAGATCACATCTCAGGTTCTAATCAAGAGCAAAAGAGCAAGAGAAAGCAAAGAGGTCGAAAACATGTCGCAATGTGCCAATTTAGAGGAGCACCTAGCCGGGTGGCTTTCATCTCCGATATGAAAATAATATGTGTGAACATGACATTATTTGAGCAGAAGAGGTTTGTAAACACAACAAAAGAACAATACAAAAGGGACAGAGTCCCGCCTTCCAGCTTGGAAGGAAAGCTGCAGCGCAAGTGCTGCCATCTGTTAAGAACAGGAGAGGGGAAAAAATATCCGAAGATGCGAGATGAAGCAGAATTTAAGATTTAGATACAAGAGAAGAAAGTATTAAAAATAAGAGGGGATGGAAGGATGAAAAATACGTAAATTTACGGAGGGTTGTAAAGAACTGCTCGCGGACGCTTTCTCTGCTGCCGCGGGTCATAATCTGGAATATTAAAGAGCTCTTCGTTACGGATGGTGGGAATGTTTTGAAAACATTTTTTAGCCTGTTTGCGGATTGTGAAATTTATTGTTTTGATTTTAAAATCCTTCCTGATGACGTCGTTGCGTAGGTAGCGGGGAGCTTTACGAATTATCCTAAGGATACGATTTTGTTCAACTTGGATTTTATTAATGTTTGTTTTGCAAGCAAAACCCCAGATGGGACAAGCGTAGAGGAGAATGGGCTGGAAGAGGTCGAAAAAGTGCGCGATTTTACTTATATACTCCGAAACATCGCTGCCACAGAATGTAAACAAAATTGTCGATGAACGATAAAATAATTAATGACAGACGATTTTAATATTACGGTCAACCAATTAAAAACTCGAAATTTTAAAGAAGAGAAATGGAATTTCAGAGCAGACGAAAATTAAAAAGAAATGAAGTGAAACGATTTGGAAAATACGAATTCGGCAATAATTTAAATATGGACGATTCTGAAATATTTAAAAAGCTGTAAATAGAATAAAACTGTAAAATTGCGATGAATTAACGAATTTTTAACCGAGAACAATAAATTTGGAATCAAATTAAAGAGAATAAAAAGGGCAATAAATGAAATCACAAATTAGCCAATTTAAATAAATTTAAATTGCTAAAACCTAAAAAGAACGAACTTTCGCCGTTTTTAAAACAAAACCTATGGAATAGAATATATTTGAACAAAGAATATCAAAAACCTAAACAATTGGAAAATGGATAACTAAAAGAGAATGACTATGTAAATAAGACCCCTGAACACATTTAAACAAAAAACAAAATACCTAAAATATTAAATATCCAAAAGTATAACCCAACAATTTTCAGTTTCTAGCCGAGAAATCAAGTTGTCTGTGGAAGTGTACGATGTTTTAAGCAGCGTTTTACGTCAAGTAAAGCCCAAGTTCGTAGTCAGTGTTAGTGAGGGTTCCGAAGAGCGAATCCTTATTCCTGTCGATGAAGAATCCGAACAGGAAGGTTTCGTAAAGGTCGCTGTCATATCTGACGTTGAAAATGATGACGTTCAGAAAGAACCAGTAGAAGACAGACATGACGATACTGTTGAAACTCTGTCTGAACGTTCTTGTGGTACAACGGATTTTACAGAAAGGGCTACCAGTGTTCAAGATGACGACGATGTAAGTCGTATTCAAAATGAAATAGAGGATGTGGATCAAGTTGGTAGCGATCAGATTTCAACCAAGCAGGAAAGTTTAAAACTCAAAGAAAATTCAAGAGACAATCTAAACGATCCTTATTCTCCTGAAGATTCATCTATCTCTACAAGTCAGTTGAAACTATCTGATGAAAAGCCTGATGAGAAAGATGCCACAACAGAAACTGAGAAGTCTGCCTTAGAAGCGATTACCGACGAAATGGTTGAGCTTGTGAAGGAACCTTTGGAAAATGGTATGGATACAATTTCATTGCATGCATTTTAATATTTTTAAGTTCATGATTTTGCTCTTACTTTATTTTCTACTGTTTCGAAAATTATCATATGTAGTAGTAGTAATTGTGGCATTATTTCTTACATTCTAGCATTATTTCTTACGTATATTTCTTACGCATGCTTTTCTTGTGTATGGACATCAATCACTGCTGTAACTGTAGCAAACATTTCGCCAATTATTTTTTTCGTTTTCCCTTGGCTTCAAAGTTTTTACACCTTTCACTGCGGCTGCCCTCCCACTCTTGTATTGTGCATTCCAACTTTCGCTGTTAGTGTGATGTTTTCGTATTGACACATTTTCAGAAAAGAAAATGCACTGATTTTTGAAACTCAGTTAACACTTAATCTATCGGCTGCGGTTTCATTGCCTACGTGGAAAACACCGGCTACCTTGAGTGCAGATTCTCGCCTAATACGAGTACCGGCTCGGCTTTGCTTATCGTGTGAGATATTGCAGCGGTCATCCCGAATAATGTTTTGTATACCCTATAATATCATTATCTTCATTGCTATCATTACTCAAAGAACAATTACAACACTCTGACAAAGAATCTAGAGAAATGTCTTTGCTTTCATTATTAGGATTCATTTTGTCTGGGTTTTGGCCCAAGAAAATTAACACTTATTTAAATCTCCAAAGACACGCGGCTAACACTCACGTCGTCTTGAATTCACTGATGAAAATGCACATCCACGCTTTTAACAGCACTTGCAAAAGCCTATTAATCGGATCGCAGTTAATAAGCGTTGGCACTCAGAAATATATATGTAGGCTTGCGGTAAATAAGCGTTTACCTCAAAAAGCCTATTTTTAGGCTTGCGGTAGATAAAGTGTTAAGATGAATTTGAAATATAAACAAAGACGTTCCTTTACCAAACAAGCATCTCTTCGCCATTTCGTTTTTTATAAAAATACGGTTCATAAATTAAATGTGGATTCATTGGATTCTTTTGCAAAAAGGATCGCACTATTAGTGCCATTCTTTTTCTCCCTAATTTATGCATTTCTACTTTCCCTGCAATACATGATAATGTGTAGGGAAAGTATTGGAATCATGTTGAAAATCGCAATTCGAGTTTTCGACGGATCTACACGTTTTGGGACCTCTCAAACACGAAAAAACTATTTTTAGCGTGACGTCTGTATGTTTGTGTGTGTATTTGTGTGTGTGTGTCTGTCTGTCTGTCTGTCTGGCTGTGCAATGCATGTATCCACTCTAGCTAAAAAACTAATGAACAGAATTCAATAAAATTTTATGGGTAAGTCAGTTGTGGATTACCCTGGTGCTAAATATATTTTGGTACGATGCGAGATAAAAGAATATGCCTTTTTTGCGAAATGGCCCGCAAAAATTATAGGTATCTACAACAGATGAAAACTAATTGATCAAATTTCACAATATCTGCTAAATATGTTACTCGTGGGTTATCCTGATGTTGATTAGATTTTGGTACTATTCGTTAAAAAAGAACACGCCTTGTTTTGCGAATGGCCGGCAAAAATCAATAAAATTTGAAATAAAAGACTACGCATGCCCAAATGTAGTCATTAAATGCTTGTTTTATATGTAAATTTTGACGATGAAAAGAATAAGACCAACCCCATTATTTTAGAACAAACCATTCTCGAGATATTTCAGCCTTTTTGTATTTTTGCTACGCAGACTTTACATTACGTCCAGTTACCAAATAAAAACGAAAATTGGATGAAAAGTGCTAATTCAGCGTCATTTCAAATAAAGATGCGTGCTATTTTGTGCCATTCAACTCAATTTAATGAATGATTAAAGAAACAAAGAGAAAATGAATTTGTAAGGAAAGTCATGTGCTGCCCACATTAATTTTTATTAATTGATAGATTTATATTTAAAATAACGGAAGCTTTTATATGACTTAAAAGTTATAAAATGAAGCAGCCGCTTGTGTGAAAACTTTTGCGAACCGCTGAAGAACCAACTGAGGAGAAACGAGTTAAAAAATCAGCAATTGAGAAAGACTAATATATATTGTAACACTTGATAAATTTAATTGCAATAGTGATACATTTATTGCTTTCTCTTTTTCCAGAAAATACTGGACCCCAAAGGAAAACAGTCTGTCGAAGGTTAAGGGGGTGGTTCCGGAAACGGTGGCGTGGAGTCCGGAAATGTTGCTTTTGTTGTTGCAAGCAATCTCAAGACGAAAATGAATAGAAGTTTTTTTGGATCGGTGTTTACTGTGACAGATGGACTTAAGTCTTTTAGAAATCCTACTCAAGCGAAACACATGCCCATATGGTTGGGTGGCTGGGATGGACACGGGCGGGACCCGAAATGCAGCTGCCTCCTCGTGGCGGGTCCTGGTAATTGTTTTGGTCAGAAAATTGGCCAAAACAAGCTAAAGCTGCATAGGATATAAATGTAGGCCAGTTAAATTTTCTCATATGAAGACCAAAATTCTTCCCAAGAAGTTGACTAAAGATCACCTAAAATAAATCTTTTTTACAAATCATACATAATTTTCGAAAGAAAACATAGGGCGGTGGCTCCAGACCATTAGAGTCGGAACGGTTTTGCGTGGATAACATTTTGCAAAGTAAAACTTATTTTCTGTAATATCGAAATAAAAATCTCGATTCAAAATACGATTATGTATATTTATAGGGTTTTCAACGAACTGCAAATTCGTGTTTATTGTTTACAGCTATCACTTTCAAGATATAAGCAATAAAATTTCCGTGCTTATTCAAATTGACAAGACGATAACTCGAAAACTATAAGAGCTTTTTTTAAAAATAAATATAGATTTAGAAACAAAATTTCTTCATACATATCTTTATTGCCTACTATTTATATCTATCTATCTTTCATAGTTTCGAAGATATTTTGAGTGAAAATATTAAAAATAAACTCGTTCGAACAATTACGTTTTGAAGTTTTTCCAAAAAAATTAGCGATCGATCTAAGATCCAATGACATACACTTATAGGACTTTTAAATACTACAAATTCTTGTTTTTGTTCACATCTAGCTTGCTTTGTTTTTGAGATATAAGCATTAAAACTTAAATAACGGAAAATTTTCAAACCTCTTCAATTTGACAAAGCAATTATTCGAAAACTGTAAGATGTATGTATGTATGTTAGTGTGCATCACGAGCACAAAAATTGTATCGCGGCCTGCTATTTTTCACTACAATAATTGAAACTGTTAAGTTTTGTGATCAACGAGACATAAATAACCGCTTTGATACATAATTATGCCCCGGTTCTCGTTAGATCACCGAAGTCAAGCAGCATCGGGCGCGGTTAGTACTTGGTGGGTGACCACCTCGGAACACCGCGTGCTGTTGGCCATCTCGGGTGCGGTATCCCCGTGGTTTGTGCGCTAGATTTGCACGCTACCACAAATGCCGCCGTGTTCATGCGGAGTACGATCACGTTAAACATGTGGGTCCGTAAGTCCTTCCGAGAGGTTGGTGGTAGGGGAAGGAGGGTACGGTCCCCGTGGATGCCTCCCCCACTGGGTTCCGGTCTAAATTGGGTGGCACTTCCCGGCCGTCCATACAGTTACCTTACACCTTTCTGGTAGGTCGGACGGTCTGGGTCTCAACAACAACATAATTATGCCAAAATTTGCCTTATATTGCCATATTAAGAAAATATAAAATTTCGAAAAAGTTTTTGCTCTAATTTCATAAAATTCTATCTATTTCTAGATTTTTTTGTTAAAAAAGTTTTGTGAAAATCCATTAATATTTGTGGCAGCTATCGTGCTCATAAGAAATCGACCACAGGCAGACATCACTCTAAAAATAGTCAAAACGTGTTCAGAAGGTCTTAAGACATATATTGACGTCAAAATCTCGAAATTGAATATATTAAAAGAACAATACTGTTTTTATACTATATTCTATAGTATGAGAAATTAAAAATACTCGATTTCTTCATCTCGGCGAATATTGCAGATAATTACATTGGTTTTTTTAGATCAGTTTACTGTACAGCACAAACTTTTTCTAATTAAACTTTTTGCTCAAGAACCCCCCCCCCCCCCTTAAGTGTCGCTTAATCGCACTTGATACTAGTTACGCTACTAACCAGAAGGAATTGTTTTGTTAAGTTCTTTGAGAAATAAAAAAGCTCTACTTGCTACAGTACAGCTGAATATTTACTTCCTCATACTATAATATTGTATAGAGAAAGTATTGCTTTCTCAAAATTTTGATGCAAATATATATTTCAAAACCGCCTGAATACGCTTTGATTATTATTGGAGTGATGAGTCTCTATGTCTGTGTGTATGTCTGCGGTCGATTTCTTGGATGCACGATAGCGGCTACAAATATTAATGGATTTTCGCATAAACTTTATATCCGGCTTTGTTATCGAAAAATCTAGAACAAGATAGAATTTTTTTTAAATTCGAGCGAAAACTTCGACATGTATTCGAAATTTTATATTTTTTTAACATGGCAGGATAGGACAAAATTGGATATCATGATGCATAAAAGGGTTTATGGATGGCTCAATGATCATGGTACTTAATAGTTTCAGTCGTTGTCGGAAAAAATAGCAGATATTCAATTTTTTTGTTCATGGCATCATTAGTTCCTCTTGGGGGCAAGTTACCCCCCCCCCCCTCCGGGGGTACATTGTCAAGTCATATCGATCAATCGAAATACTTTTATAATATTATTTAAAATATTATTATTATAATATATATCAATCAAAATATTTTAATAGCAATATTTTAAAAAATATTTTAATAATATATATCAATCGAAATATTTTAATAACAATATTTCAAATAATATTTTAGTAATATATATCAATCGAAATATTTTTTCAAGCCTTTTACAGTGGAGGGTAACCCGCTATAGTTGTAATCATTTGACACACAATACCGATTTTTCAAAAATTTTCTTGTAAAATTTGAAAAGGAATTCTGGTATGAGAAAGATGAGTGGAGCCGTATTCCAGTTAATATTTTGCTACAGGACAGCTGGATGCATAATTTTTATAGCACAGTGAATGTCAATACTTATCTATTGCATACACCATATACAATCCGTTGCAATCTATGCTTTTTTTTTTCTCTATAATTTTTTTCTATGAAGTACAAAGGCTTCTAATAACAATTTCTTTACTCTTTTTGAAAGCTTTTAATTTGAGTGCATTCGTAAAAACATTATTGAATATGAAAATTGTCTCCATTCCGACCATAAGAAAATCCTTTGAAAGGCTCTATTGTTTATGGGTAATTTATCAAGTCATCTAGAATATTCAATCTGTGCTCTTTTGTGTGCGGTTTATATGGCATATTTTCATCGTAAGTATAAGCTAATAAAAAAAATGGAACAATTTGTTTTATGAATAGATGAATTTATTATTATTATACTTTTCATTAGATTTATTGTATCACTATAGCTGTCTAACGTGCTTTTGTCCTTTCATATCCTCCATAAGCCCTTCGGTGGCCAAGGAGGTAGAATATTTGTATTCTTATAACATCGTCTAAGGTACAGAACCTAACGAAGCCTGATTTTCATTTTGCACTCCTGGAGGCTGAGAAAATGGTTATTTTATTTCGAAAAGCTTTTTAGATACCCCAGAAGCCCCCTGGTGACATAGAAGGCCGAATGTTTACACGTATAGCTAACGCTCATAAGACAGTATTAAAGACCTTGAGCTGAAGACGTTTTTAGCTCAACGCTATGATGCTGGTCTACCACGCTTTAACCCCAGGATCAAATCCTGGCACAGTCAAGTTGGTAATTCTACGTTCACGCTACATTGGTGACATTGAGTGAGAACGAGGCATCCTTGGTTCTATTATTTCAAACTATTCATAGATTTTTGCAAATTATACATACATTGTATAAAATGTACTCTCTGTGCTTGCTCCCCATGAGATGGCGCCAGGATTCAGTTGAAAGCTGGCTATCTCCGATCGGCCGTCATTACGTGCCGAACATTCCAATATTTAACGCAAGGTGTGGGACAGCCCAGTGGATAGTGCGGCGGGGTTTGCAATTAAACGACCCGAGTTTGATTTCCGGCTCTGCCTAAACTCTCCTTGTTCATTAGGAGTACGGACGCGTTAAATATGCGAGTCCGTAAGTCTGAGAGGTTGGTGGTAGGGGAAGGCGATTACTGTTCCGGTGGATGCTAGGCTCAGATCTAACCACTAGGCTCTGATCTAAATTGGATGGCACTTTCCGGCCGTCCAAAGAGATACTTTACACTTTTGGGTAAGTCGGACAATATGGGTCGAAGAAGAAGAAGAATACTTAATATAGTTTTCCCCACTCTCAATATGGCTGCCACAGGTAGATGCCATGTGTTTTCAGTGGATATTGAATTTTTTTATTTTAGTGTAATATTAGATATTTGAGGTTTAAAGGGCTATTGAAAGGAATGTTATGGTACAGCGATTTCATTGTGAATAGTTTTTATATGATTATAGTATGTTCTATCTATTTATAAGTGAACTTAAAACCGTGTTGTTGTATACGCGATAAGTTTTTCAATGAAACTGTGTTTATATGACAGCCATTGTTTTGACTTGAAGATACGATTTTAATTCCTTGTTGGCCTGATATCTCGAATATTATATTTTTTCTGTAATTGACAGCGCTGGCCTAGATACTACATTTATAGATGCTTATTATTATCTAGTTAGATGTGAATTATACATATGCATTCTCTATTTATGCGCTTTTAAGTTTTTGCACGCCTACTCTCCGGACTTTCTAATCTCCTCGAATTGCTAATTTTTGAGGTGGTTTGCAAAGTAGTAGTTATCAATCAATTCTGCCAGTAAGGTCTACCTGGCTTTTGTGAAGTCACATATTGATTACTTTTGTCTGTCTGCTGTATTGAATTTTTGAAGCCACTTTTTTTAATCAGTTACGTCAGGGTCTTTAAGAACTTGCTAATTCTCAGTCATGGCAGACTTTACAACAATTATTGGACTCAAGGAGTTCGAGGGATCTACGAATGGGGGTCATCTTGCATATGGTACCGAAGTTAAGGGCTTTTAAAGAATTTGTAATCAATTATAATGACTTAAAATTTACCAAGGCTATATACTACGTTGGTAAAAGATATTGTGGCCGCAATTGCATGTGCTCTGTAGAAGTCTGTGATAGATAATGAAAGTTTTTTTAGTTAGAATTGAGAAATTAGAGGGGACTATTGTCTCCTTCAAGGATTATGGAGCAGAACGTTTTGTTGAAATGGAGAGTGATCTAAGACCTTTTTGGAATAAATATGCAGATGTACTTTCTGAGTCCAAAGATCTTTATAAGGAGATTAAATGATTGAAAGTTGAGTTATCAGTTAGGCTGACGTCTGAAGGCACTAGCTTTGGATGCTCTTGAGCTAGATGAGGCCTGGCTACATGGGAAATTGATGGAAAGTAACAAGAAACTGTAAAAGTTGAATAAGGATTTACCATTAAACTTTGTATGGGCAGTTGGAGGCTCGACGTCGCAGTCGAAACCTGTGTTAGGAAGAAGGTGTTACTGGGGCTAAAACTCCAGTTTGCCACACTAGAAGGTAGACTTGGTGAGAGCTATCATATCTGCGAGAAATTTCGTTTGCATTTAAGGAACACTTTCGTTATCGTGACGGATGCTTTGGAGGCACATGCGATCCAGCCTTTTTCCGGATCCCTGGCTGAGGTTAACTATGTCGCTGTGACCCTTGGCAAGGGTGGCTCACGCTCTCCTTTTAGATCTCAGTTGGATGAAATTGTCAGGCCCAGAGTTGTCAGTAACTTTGATGAACACAAGGAGATTTGTTCAGTTGTAGACTTAAAATCCTGTTCTGTCAGACTAGATGGAGTAAAGCGGATTTCTAATGGCGGACTTGTATTTGAATCTTCTTCAGAGAGGACTTAAATAAGCTTCTGACTGAATTACAGTCTAAGCAATTGATCTTCAAGTTTGATTGTACATACCGCCCTCTCAAGGCAAGGTCAAGCATTCTTTTGACCAATCTTTCCCCTGATCTGATTTGGTCTGATGTTCTGAAGTCTCTTTAGATGCATAATGATATCCTGGATAAAGATAATTTCACCCTGGACTTTTCGATATATGGTAAGCTTGGAACCCACTGGATTTTACCTATTAATACTAATATTTATAATTTTATCCTACAATACAAATATCTGTTTGTTGATTGGGGTAGGGTTCATGCGAGGGAGTTTCTTAGAGACCAATTCGGCTACACTTTCAAAATTTGTTCTATTCCTAGACGATTGTGGTGAGGATCACGAAGGGGATTCGTGTACCAAACCAATCAAATGTTTAACTTGTTTAGCCAGTAATCAGGTAAGAGGTCGAAGTATCAATCGAATCATCCCTGTCCTGATCTCTGTCCCATCTCTGAATAGAACAAGACTTTTCCTATTTATAGACGGCAAATTGAATGAACAGTTAACTCGATCTATTGATTATGGATACTAGAATTTAAAGAATAATGTTAATCGCTCCTTGACAGCATTTAACCATGTTTTTGTTGCTCAGAAAAAGGTTGATATCATTTGTTTGCAAGAAACCCTTGCTCCCCCTGATTCTGTTCCCTTCCCCAGTTTATTTTCCCTTTTTATCTATCTGAATCTGGTAAATCTATGATCGTTGACTGTAAGACTGGGTTAAAACACTATTTTAAACATTATACCCTTTCCTTCGTGCTTATTGATGTGGTTATCGATGACATTAATCTGTATTGTTCTACGTGGCATCTGTTTCACCCCCTCATGACGATATTGAAATCTATTTGATGAATTTGTTTTATTTAATTTTAGTAATAATAATTTTTTGTTACAGGGGAATTTTAACTTTAGATCGACGTTATGGGGGTTATAATTTTGAAAACATTACGGGAAAGAGGTTGGTTGCTTTTTGTTTACAGAATGATTTTTCTCTTTGTAATGATTGTAGCTCCGGACTTTCCTTTGTACCGCATTCTGGCACAGGTTGGTCGGTTTTGAGATTGATGAGCTCCAGTTAAATTTTGGTTTTGATTGGGGGGTTGTAAACGTGGAATTTTTCAGTGCTCAAAACTTTATTAATTACTTGCTGGAGAGCGGGTTGATTAATATTAATAATTAAGGATTTCCCCCAAGTCTCGATTTGGCGACGGTAAATTACATTTTAGACTAACATTATTATTCAATGATTTTAATTATAATTTATTGTTGGTTGACGGTAAGGATGATTTGAAGGATTTAACTATTTATTTCGTTAAAATTATGAACGATGTTGCTTTTTTTGTCCTTTGTAAGTAAAGCAAGGTTAAGAAGTTTAGGTTAACAGAAATTTTATGACTGCACTTTCCCGGGAGTTAAAACTTTGGCGAGAGATAATGCTGACCCTGATTAACTGACCTAATTAACTCCCGATTTAATAATTATTTTAAGACAGCGAAAACATAGAGCGTCCTCTTCCTTCGCCTGTCCTTATGCTTGCGCTATAGATTCCTGGTTTTCTTTGATTTCCCAGAAAGTGTCTCTTTGGTATAAATTTTCTTCTGATTTCCTTGCATCAATATATCTTTATTCTGTTTTGCCTTTCTTTGCTTTTCTTACAGTGGCTGCCTCACTACCCTTACAGTAAAGATCGTCACATGTATGACAATGACGTTGTAGTCACGTGACACTTGGATCACAATGTGACATCATATTTGTAACTTCTATGCGACGTTACGTATTAGCAACTTTGTAACTTCATTGTGACTATATTCTGTGACGTTTGCACAATTTAATTAACACGTAACAATGTGACGACATTACAATGGCAATTATAATGTGACGTCACAAACAAGTTAATATGCGACGTCACAAACGACCATGAAATTGACCAAAATGACTTCGCTGTGACCTCAATATAACATTGCCGAGACGTACTGCGACGTCCTGTGACGTTCAAAAGTCACAACGTGACGTAAATCTTGCGTCACTGTGAAAAAATGCTGTTAGGGTAGTGAGCGGTCTATACTGCGGAATTTTGTTTCCATTGTGACTGCCTATTACTTTTTTCTTGATTCTACCTTCTCCAAAAGGCTTTACCTTCCCTGCTGTGGTTGCTATTCCCACCTGAATTAGTCAATGGCCAAACCAGGTCTTGAAGACCATGCCTCGTATATACATACTACGTACATGCCATGTTGTATACGTAACTTTTAACGAAGAAAAGAATAAGATTAACCTCGTAGCTTTAAGACTAACTGTTCTAGAGATATTTTAGTTTGTCCACATTTTTGCAACGTCGCCTTTGATAATGCGTCCAGTCGTCAAATGAAAACAAAAACTGAATTAAAACTGCAAATTCAGTGGCATTTCACTTAATTATCCGTCCTATTTTGTGCAATGAATCTCAACCTAATGGATTACGAAAGAAAGAAAGAGAAAATGGATTTGAGTCTGTAGGGGAAGTCATGTGTTGCCCACATCGGATTTTTAAAAAAAATTATGTGACTTTTCTCATAAATTTATTTAATTAGAGTTATATGAAGAAAAAAATTTGATATACCATATACCAGATATATTTTATCAATACTCTGGACAATGATATGGCAAAAACGCCACATTTTCATATTAAAATACGAGCTCTTACAAATATTTGAATAATACTTTTAGAACACGACATTTCTGCTACCAATTCATCAATATTTACAAAAAAGGAAAGATTACTAAACATTTTTCTACGAAATAAGTTGACGTGAAAGGATACTCTTAATTTCATTTGCAGTACATTTAAAAAAAAAGTGAATGCAGATTTCCAATAGAAAAATGTTTGCGTTGCTTCAATCAAGTACGTAAAACATGTAAGCTCTTATTGGCTGTCACTTTCTTTAAAATTATTATCTTTAATAACGTGGGTATGCGGTGAAAAATTCATTTTCTTGATGTAAAAGGAATGCAGCGAAAATATCCCAGACTTTTAAAGACAATTTGAAATTATACAAAATGTACCTCCTTGCAAAGTTGACATGATGTTTTGATTTTTTTTCCAATATAGAATCGACGCCTTGCTTGGCTAGCCTCTCAATTGGTCTGGCTAGTTTTTCGACAGGTTGTTAGTAAGCAGAAAAATCATATAGCAAATGAGGGACATGATGACAAACTGGTTATTGTGAAGTGTAGAATAAGCATAGTAAGACCTAAAATAATTACTTAAATTGTCGAAAAAAATATTTTTTTGTTAAAGATTGAAAACGAAATAACCCCCCTTCAGCCAGGTCCAACAAATAGCAAAGTTGCCGTTCTTCAATCATAGGAAGTACAACTGCGCCCGCCCTCTAGCCATCGAGAAATTAGCGTTGTTACAAATAACCCATGGGAAAACGAGCTTTCCTCTACCCTTCTACGTACTGTAGGGGAACTAAAAATCTGGTGTGGGCTTTCATGACTTTCCATGCAGATTTAATTCTTTTTTTTTTTTAAATTTTTTCTTTAATAATTCATTAAACTGAGTATTATTCCATAAAATAACACGCACACTCATTTGAAATGGCATATAATGTGCACTTTTAATTAGATTTTCGTTTTTATTTGGTGACTGGACCTATTTTCAAAGGCTGCGCAACAAAAATGCGAAAAAACTAGAATATCTCGAGAACGGCTCATTCCGGAGTAATCGGGGTTGGTCTTATTCTTTTTATCGTCAAAAATCACGTATAAAACAAGGATTTAATTAATACATTTGAGCAAACGTAATTAATACATTTGAGCAAACGTAATTAATACATTTGAGCAAACGTAATTAATACATTTGAGCAAATGTTTATTTTAGATGTTAACGATTTTTGTGTGCCAATTTGCAAAAAAAAAAAAACAAAAAAAAAACATGTTTTGTTTCCCCGAATCATACCAAAATTTAATCAGCACCAGTGTAACCTACAGGTGCCATATTTACCAAATTTTGTGAAATTTAGTCTATTAGTTTTTTAAATTAGAGTGGATATTTACGATTTTTGCTGGTCGTTTCACAAAAAAGGACAGGTTCTTTTATCCCGAATCGTACCAAAATCTAATCAGTACCAGGGCAACCAAACAAATATATATTATAACCTATAAATTAACACAAGCATAATTTTGTACCAAATTTTGTAAAATTTGGTCAATTATTTCTGAGTTAGAGCGGATACACACATCACGCACTCTCACTCCAGCACGCACTCGCACGCCCGCAAACACATACACACGCCACGCTAAAAATAGGTTTTCGTATTCTGGAGATTCTAAAACGTGTAGATCCATCGAAAACTCAAATTGCGATTTTCGACACAATTCCAATACTTTCCCT
This sequence comes from Amaurobius ferox, assembly GCA_951213105.1. NCBI lineage: Eukaryota > Metazoa > Arthropoda > Arachnida > Araneae > Amaurobiidae > Amaurobius > Amaurobius ferox. The sequence continues at coordinate 12,987,020 of OX578135.1, forward strand.
ATATATTACCGTGTACTGCAGGGAAAGTAAAACCGAACTTGAGTATATAGACTACAATCGAGCAAAAAACAAACAAATAGATGCAGTCTGCACTTGGCATCACTTGTGGGTACCATTTCCATCTAAAATAATTCGTGACTATTAACTACTAGTTTAAAATAACAGTTCTATCAGCAAGACGTAAGAAAATCATTCAAGTGATCTTAGAAAATGCTGAAAGGTAAAAATTGAAATAGTTTTCACCAGAAAATTCGCCCTTCCAAAGTGCACAAGCGCCTCACAATAAATTCAAAAATAAAATGCAGACGCCACTTTAACAAATATAAAATTCAAAGATGCTTTACTTCAAAAAGACAACTAAAGTAGCTCAATTCAAATATCAACATCAAGTTGAAAAGTTTGTTTCCTGGAGTACGGAAGCGCACATATTTTTACATGCTTTATTCCATGTTTCTTGGAAACAGATTTCTTCGAATATTCTGAAATACATATGTCAAAGATTGATATTAAAATTTAAATTTGCATTTAACTTAAATGTCCAGATTTAAAAACCTTGGATAAATATATCTATTGCTTTCTCTACAACATTATTTTCCATACATTTTGTTTCTGGAACACCTTTTGAAATTTAATGTGACGGTGGAACCCTAAAATGAAAAAAAGTCCAAAGAGGTCCAAATTATGCATTTAAATTTTAAGCGTTTTGGTTGATATTTAAGAAAATTTACACGAAGGTACCATGTCGGGGAACTTCTGGAGTGCTGTCGCGGAACCCCAAAGGTTCCACGGAATACACTTTGAAAAACACTGCCCTACAATAATGAATGTAAAGTATTGAGATGGGACAAAACTCCGACTTTTAAATGTTGGTGTATGGTGACGTATGGGTTATACATTTCTGTAAACTATTTTCATGTTTAGTATTATGATGTCTACTTGTCTGTGGAACTAACTCAAGAGCACATTGAGCAAAATCGAATAAAAATTTAGTGCGATTTCATTCAATGAATGTCAGGGACCATTTTACAGTTAGAAACTAGGAAATAACATTTTTTTCTAAATAGGAAAAGCGTTATGAAAACTTCATAACGCTTTTCCTATTTTAAATGTTTTGATGTACTACTTAAATACACGTTTTACATGTAATTTTTAATTTAAAAGCCAATATCATCATTTGTATGACACAAACATCATCGTTCTTGATATATTATGCTTTAGATACCCCCCCCCCTCCTAACAAATTATTAAATATACTCGCTATATTGATTGAGCGAATAAGTAGTTTTAATATTTTGAAAGCAATTTTTCTCCGTCAATATTTCCAATAGAATTTTTTTCCGTCAATATTTACAATAGAATTTTCTTCCGTCAATATTTACAATACAATTTTCTTCCGTCAATATTTACAATACAATTTGGTGATTCCGGCGCATGAGCTACCGATTTCACGATGTATTTTATAGACTAAAAGAATATTACACATAAAATGTGCATTAGACAAGACATATAAGTTTGACAGAGGAACACACAATTTTGTTAAAACAGTTTTAAAAAGTTCTCTCCAGTGCAGAAGAACAAAATGTGTTCCAGGATTTCCTCTTCCACAGAGCAAACTCGTTGGAGTCAGTTAGGTGAAGACCCTGCCAATATTTTGAAGAAAAGATAAATATACACTATTGCTTTGGAGTTATATCGAGCCATTTCCAAGTGCAAACGTGCCTCTTAACTTATAAATAAAAAAATGAAGAATGCTTGCTTCTAGAAGACAACTAAGTAGCCCAATTCAAATTTCAACATCAAGTTGAAAAGTTTGTCTTCCAGAAGGCGAAAACAAAAGATATTATCTATTTTAACATTAAAGTACTTTATTCCGTGTCCTCTGGAAACCTTTTCATTCAAATATTCGAAATTACGTTTCAGTAGAAATGTATTAAAATAGAATATATATCAAAATAATTTTCATTCGGTTTTATGTTCTGGTTACGAAATCTATGATTTATTTCTGTATAAAATTTCCATCCTTATTTTTTGTACTACTTATTTCGCCAATAAAGTATGAGAGAAACAAGCTTTTTAATCTCCGTCCTGACATAACAATGGCGCACGGAAAGGTAGAACATAAATTTTAATCACACACGACATTGAACCAAATTGAGGGGCGTAAGCAGATTCAATTCTAAACAATGCTGTATAAATTTTTATCATTATATAAAATTTATATTATGCTAAATTGTCTAAAGGAAATGAAGGTGCAGGCCGATTTAAGCATTTTTGATAATTTTGCACAATATCAATTTTGGATAATAAGATGCATATAGATAGTATGCATTGAATTGAATTCTCCAACATCTTCACCGTCTGCCAACGTCTCACCAAAGATTTTGGATTAAAGTTATAACCTGCAGATAAAACCTAGACTAACCCTTGTAATGAAAAAGAAGAGACTCGAGTTTGCCAAGCGTCATCAACCATGGATTGCTCAATATGGGTGTCAAGTTCTTTTTTCCGATGAATCAACTTTATGTCAATTTGCATCAAGTCAATAATATGTTCAACGACAAGAAAGGTAAAAGCTTTCATGAAAAATACACCGTTAGCACCATGAAACATCCGTCATGTCAGCCGATATGGGTGCTATGTCAGCAGGTACCCTTTCATTATCCTCCTTGCGGAGAGGCACTACCATGAATGTTTCTATTTATGTGGATATGTTATGTGAAAAGAGTTGGTAACTCATATGCAAGTACATAGACGCACAATCTTTATGTATGATGGTGTTCCATGCCACAGATCAAAGGCAGTAAAGTAAAAGGATTACTTACAGACGAAAAACAAAAATGTGTTTGACTGGCCGAGTAAGTCTCGGTCTTGATCCTATTGAGAATTTGTGGGCCATTTTAAAAGACAAGGTAGCAGAAAAACAGCGATCAAATTTTAAGCTTTGACTGACATGTTAAAATATTTGTGCAAATATATTTAAAGTTTCAAGTACCACAGTTAAAGTATGCCACATCGTATTCTGTCCGTTATAATAAACAAAGGTGGTCACACAAAGTACTGACTTCGGTCGTTTTGCGTTTCTGAAGAATGTAAGTATATTCATACGGGATGTCATTTTTTTACTTTCCTTATATACATAGTATAATGTATAAGGAAAGTATTGTGACAGGGTCGAAAATTCGAGTTTTCGACGGGAGAGCACGTTTCAAGCATCCCTGATCACGAATCGAACATGTTTGAGGTGATGTCTCAGTGTGTGTCTCTCCCACACACAGTGTGTAGTATATCACGAGCGAATGGAGTGATTCGAATGAAATTTGGTACAAAAATCACAATCCGTGAATACTGGAAGCTTATTATTTTTAAACGGGATCGAATGTTCAGACCCCCCCCCCTAAATTTCCGAGTGAAATTTCGAAAAAATCATCAAAAAATTAAAACCTTTAATAAAGTTACGCAAGTAGACATTTCTTATGCAATTTTTCCTTAGAAAACGATTGACATAAACTTTAGAACGCGAGCATGAACCGTTCTCGAGATATTGCATATTTTTCAAATAAATTTATCAAAAAATCCCACAAATTAAAAAAAACATTAACTGTTGAGAAACATGTTCACTTTTCATATATAATATCATGCGATAAATTGGGTGACATCATTCTCGTGGATCTAGCTCGTTCCATTCATGAGAAAAAATACTTTGAGTAATACTTTTGTATTTGAACGCCAATAGTCATTTATCTGCTATAAGAATAACTTATGTTTTTGTCCATAATGCTTGACGAGATTTTGGCGACGAATTTGGCGGAACGTCGCCAACTTGGCAACTTATTTAAATGTTGCTGAATTGACGAAAATCTTGCCAAATGGATAAAAATGATGCCAAATCAATGAAAATGATGACTAACTGACAAAAATTCAATATCTTGGAATGAATATAAGTATCTACTATAAGAATAAGCATTTTTTTTTTACTGTAAAAGTAGCAAATTCATTGTATTATATAAGGAAAGTCATGTGCTGCCCACATCAGATTTTTTTTTAAATATCTCTAATAAGTAATTAGTTGTTTCTTTGAAATTGGCAATTTTCAATAAAGTGATTGGTTGTTTTAAACTTTATCAAATGACCGTAGGATACATGGGGGCATTTTGAAATGCATTAAGTTGCTAAATGAAATAGGACGTTAAATCTATAAAGTTTCATGTAATATCTAATATTTATCTGTTTCGTATGTTATTTTGTGGGAAGAAACTAAAATGAATGCATAACGGGGAAGAAAAAAAAATAATGGAACGAAAGAAATGATGTGTGCTGCATTTGACTTCTAAGAGCAACTCTTTTTGACAACAAAAATTGAGCCACCCTATAACTTTTACAAAACGTTTTCTGTGAACATTTATTTTTCACTAACTGCTAGAGATGACATTTCAGGGCTGTCTCAGTTCAGTGGTCAGCGAGCAAGGATTGCACTTGGACGACACAAGTTCGATGCCTGGATTGTTCAAACTGTTTCCGTGTTCACACGGAGTACGGGCACGGGGCAAATAAGCGGGTTCATATGTCCTTCCGAGAGGTTGGTGGTAGGATAAAGAGGGTACGGTGCCTGTGGATGCCTCCCCCACTGGGTTCCGGTCTAAATTGGGTGGCACTTCCCCGTCCGTCTCAACGGTTACCTTACACCTTTCTGGTAGGTCGGACGGTCTGGGTCTCAACAACAACAACAAACAACGCTATAGTTTCACAGCTTGTTTTTACGATATGTGCATATAACGGAGAGAAAGAGCATCGTTTCTGTACTGTGACTGAAACTGTCGACTCGTCCTAGGGTACGAGAAACAATTTTGAGTGGCCCACCTGTTGTTGCTGTTGAGACCCAACCCGTCCAACCTACCAGAAAGGTGTAAGGTAACTGTTTGGCCGGTCGGGAAGAGCCACCCAATTTAGACCGGAACCCAGTGGGGGAGGCATCCACAGGGACTGTACTCTCCTTCCCTTATCACCAACCTCTCGGAAGGACTTACGGACCCACATGTTTAACGTGATCGTACTCCGCTTGAACACTGCGGCAGTTTTGGTAGCGGAGGGAATCGAAACAGGATCTACCGAGTGCAACTTCCGCGGGCTAACCACTGGGCTACCTAGCCCCCGGATTTTAAAGGATGTGTAATATTTAAATGATATATAATGCGACTTTAAAGGATGTATAATATTTAAAATTATTAACATATTTTATAATTTAAAATGAAAACTAATATTACCAGCACTTTAATATCAAAGACGACTAAAAAATAGGTTTAAAAGTCTTTTATTAAAATCTCCTTTTTATGACGTACAAAATCACGCGGTCATAGCGCTTTCGGGCACTATTATGCTCTTCACCAGTGGCGAAGTAAAATTAAAGTGCGAACATGTGCTTGAATATAGGCCATAACCGCCAGGCAAAATTTATATATCAATGCATTTACGTTTTTGCAATTTTAAATACGAGGCATTTAAAATATAATTTAATTATAAAATACAAATTACAATAAAAGGAAAAGGTTCATAAATGAAATGTTAACCAATAGGAATGTCGTCAAAAAACAAAATAAAGCATCTACTAAATATTCAGAAAATCATATGAAGGTTTAACACGGAGTGAGCCGAGAACGAGACGCCAAGGGTCTGAACGGGATCAAAATTACAAATAGATTCACGGTAAAGATAAATAAAAAGGGATTCATAACGTAAAATATTATGGGGGGTTATTGCAGCTAATTAAAAGAAAAATTTTATTAAACATAGGATGAAAATTATCGTTAAAAACATACTGGGCTTGAGCCGTGGACAGTTTACCATTTGCAACATCGCAAGCATGTTCAGCTAAACGAATACCGACAGTACGTTTAGTACTACCAATGAAGAATTTAAAGTTATTTTCGGAAGATAAAAGGGGCATAACGATAGTATTCATCCTATGTTTGATAAAACTTTACTTTTAATTAGCTGCAATAGCCCCCGTAATATTTTACTCTATGAATTCCGTTTTGTTTATCTTTGCCGTGAATCAATTTGTAATTTTGATTCTGTTCAGACCCTTAGTTATGCTTGGCGTCTCGTTCTCGACTCACTACGTTGTTGTTGTTGAGACCCATACCGTCTGACCTACCAGCTCGACTCACTACGTGTCAAACTTTATATGATTTTCTGAAAATTGAGTAGTTACTTTATTTCGTGTTTTGACGACATTCCTATTGGTTACCATTTAATGTATGATATGTAAAATGTGCCTGGTGGTTATGGCCTATATTTAAGCACACATTCGCCACTTATTTCCACTTCGCCACTGATGAAGGGCATAGTAATGCTCGAAAGCGCTATGGACGTGTGATTTTGTACGTCGTAAAAAGGAAATTTTAATAAAAGGCTTTTAAATCTATTTTTTTGGTTGTCTTTGATTTTAAAGTATTTATTGCTTGAAGTGTTTTCATACTATTTTATTAATATTACCAGTTTTAAATTAAAAATTTTTGTTTCTGGTTACATTTTTAATCACATACAAAATTTGGGGCCTAGAGCCGCAGCTCCGGAGTTCGTTAAGTAGACCCTGATGATTATACGAAATAAGTATAGAAAAGTGGATAAAATGCTTAATATTTACGTAAAAATTATAGCGTGCACACCATTTGCCACCACATGAAGGCTCATTTAACTGTTTCTTGTTAAATTAGTTATTTGAAGCAATATGCGACCATTATTTACCCCACACTATAACAGTTTCATTAGAAAAAAGTATGAAAATAAATCATTGATGAGCTCATAAGAAATACTGAAGGGCGAAAAATGAAATCGTTTTCTCCAGAAAGTTCTCCATCTCGAAGTATACACGCGCCTCACAAAAACTTATAAATAAAATCAGATAGCACTTTAACAAATATAAAATTCAAAGAGTTCTTCAAGAAGACAAGTAAAGTAGCTCAATTCAAACATTAAAATCAAGTTGGAAAAGTTTCAGTTTTCCGAAGTTAGGAAACAAAAGAGGCTGATTCTATATATTTCTGGTACTTTATTCCATGACGCCAGGAGACTGATTTATTTGAATGTTCTAAAAAATTTTTATATTTCGGAGGTGGATATTAAAATCGAGATTTTCCTCTGATTTCGGAGCTCTGTTTTTGAAATTTTGGGACTTACATTTCTGTATATGAAGTTCTTCATTTCTTGTAGGCTTCACCAGAGAGGGAAAATCTGATGTGGGCAGCACATGACTTTTCCCGCAGACTCAAAATCATTTTCTTCTTATTTCTTTACTAATTCGTTAAATTGAGTTTAATGGCACACAATAACACTGAATTGATTTAATTCAATTTTTGTTTTTATTTGGTAACTGGAGATTTTTTCAAAGGCGGCGCAACAAAAATGCAAAAAAGAAACTCCAATGTCTCGAGAACGGTTAGTCATAGAGTAAAGGGGTTGGTTTTATTCTTTTCCTCGTTAAACATTACGTATAGAACACGCATTTAATGGATACATTTGAGCACACGTAGTCTTTTATTTTAGATTTTGGCGAGTTTTGCGAACCATTTCGTAAAAAAGGCAGGTTTTTGCTTTTCCGAATCGTACCAAAATCTAATCAGCACCAGGGTATCTCACAAGAGACTTATCTACCCAATTTTATGACATTTGACTAAGTAGTTTTTTAGATAGAGTGGATACATCGAATTTTGTAGGTTATTTCGTAAAAAAAAAGGCAGATTATTTCATACCGAACCGTACTAAAATCTAATCAGCACCAAGGTCTTCCACAAACGATTTACCTACCAAATTTTATGAAATTCGGTCAATTTGCTTTTCAGTTAGAGTGGATGCATACAAGAAGACACACAGGCATACAAACACACACACACAGACATCACGTTAAAAAAAGGTGTTTTGGTATTCTAGAGGTCCCGAAACATGTAGATCCGTCGAAAACTCGAGTTGCGGTTTTTGGTATGATTCCAATACTTTCCCTATGCATTACCATGTATTGCAGGGAAAGTAAAAATAAAGGTAGTTTAGGAGTAGTAGTCAAGAAATAGAGGAAGTCCGTAATAGAAGGATTCTAAGAATCATATATTCGTTACAAGTTAATTATGCAGGTGCATTTGAATAGATCAATGTGTTTAAAGATATCGTAATCACAGAAGGCATTATTTAAATTCGTAGATTCGTGACCAGGGAGTCACAAAACGTGTGAATTCATCAAAATCCAAGAATCGAAAATTTTCCTCATAGTAATATTTATCTCTTTACCGTCAACAGTCGTAACAATGGATGAACAAAGTCGCTGTTTTCTCATGAAAGCACCTAAAGTATGCCCGATCAATGTTCCTCTCCACCCATAGAGATGCATTAAGAACCATGACATGCCTTAAGATGCATTAAGATCTCTATAGAGATGCATTAAGATCTCTATAGAGATGCATTAAGATGCATTATGATTTCTATAGAGATGCATTAAGATGCATTAAGATTTCTATAGAGATGCATTAGGATGCATTAAGATCTCCACCCATAGAGATACCATTAATATCTCACTGCATTAAGAACATTATCATCATAGAGATGCAACATTCTCATCATAGAAATGCATTAAGATCACCCATAGAGTTGAATTAAGATCTCCATAAAGAAGCATTAAGATGTATTAAGATCTCTACCCATAGGACCATTAAGATCTCCACTCATAGAGATGATTTAAGGTGTATTAAGATCTCCATCCATAGATATGCATTAATATTATTATTTTCCATTGCATTAAGATCCAAGAATTGAAAATTTTCTCTATAATAATATTTTCTCTTTACTGTCAATAGTCGCGACAATGGATGGACAAAATCGCTGCTTTCTCACGAAAGCACCTAAAATATGCCCGATCAATGTTCCTCCACCCATAGATATGATTCCTCAAAATTTCAAAATTTTTGGTCATGCTTTTATGGGGAAAATAAAGCTTTTACAGGTGTCTGTAGTCACCCCGAATAATGAAGGGGGGGGGGGGTGTATCACTGTGGATACGCCCTGTTTCTTATAAAATCCAGCTGATTTAAGAGGGAATTGGAAAGGTCGAAAAGTCAAAATTCCAAATCACATGAAAAATCATGGATTTATTTCGATTTTTCTTTTCTTATGAAAAATGTTGAGTTTTCAACCAAGGTTATATGTGGAAAAACAAAACAAAATAAAACAAACGAAAAAAAAAAAAAAAAACCCAATTCTTTATTACTGACGAGATGTGCATCCTTGTCTTTCTAATGGGGTTGATGGGTCTCTATTTTGAAAAACGAGTCTGTTTTGACTCGAAAGACCTCAATTGCAAGGGTATCCAGCTGAAGACGGAGCGTTACGAAATTTTGTGAGCACGCTGTAAAGAGCCTTGTTGCCCCAACCGGGAATCGAACCCCGGATATCCGAACTGGCCAGCCGACGCTCTACCGTTGAACTACTGGAACGAGATTGCAAGCTCTTATCGTTGATGTGAACTTTGCATTCTCCACCCTCTAATTTCAGATTGGCGGGAAACTGACAATCTGATTGCTCACCTCTTGCTATCTTTACACAGGTTAGTATCGTGAGTGGTCGTTATCATCTCAATTTGAAATCGACGCTCCATCTTCCAGAGTCCACTGAATCCGTACTAGTCGCATTAGGGTCACTTTCAGACATCCGACATCTGTGACACAGGTTGATTTGTTGGGGCGCCATTGTAAAGAGCCTTGCTGCCCCAACCGAGAATCGAACCCTGGATCTCCGAACTGGCCTGCCCACACTCTACCATTGAGCTACTGGGATGAAATTGTAAGCTGTTATTGTCGAAGTACACTCTGCAGCGCTTATACCTCCGAACTTAATAGATCAAAATCCAAATTATTTTATACTTGTTTTGTTTTACATATGGTACTATTTATGAATATCTAAAAATACTTTCGCTATTTTAATATTTTTAAGCACCTTTTTCTTTCTCAAAAATAAAAGTTTTTTTTCGAGATTAATTTCTTTCACAGCGAAACAATCATGTACAATATCCAACGCAAAATACTTACATAAAGATATCAACTTGTTTCGTAAGTTAAAAGAATCTCATTCTTCAGAACGAGGAAGAGAGAGCAGCTTCTCCAACGAAAAACATATATGCAATATTTATTCATTTTCTCCCAACGTTTGCTCTGGCAGCTGGTTTAAATTTCCTTGAAAAGTCGGAACTTCAAAAGAGAAGGGCGACATATCATTTCAAATATAAATAAATGAAATATATTTCAGAATTCAGTGAAAGTTAAAATATTTTCATCCCCAAAAATTTGAATCGAATGAGAAATGAATTTTATCCAGTTGTGATGTAAATAATTATTGTCGCATTTACTTAAGAACTGCGGCAGTTTAGCGATAATCTGCATTTCTGTTTTCAAATATATTGCATATTTTTAGACAGACGTTATATAAGAATCAACAGCAGAAAATAAGGATACTCATCAAATGACGAAATAATTTCTTATTTAAGTAACATCAAGCTAAAAAATATAGAACTTATTTTAAAGTCTTTATAATGTGTCTGTATTAACAGATCAAACCACAATATGCAATGATAATGGCTAAAATCATTGACATTCGTGACTATCTTTTGATCTTTCATAGATATTTATACAATTCTCTTTAAATGAGTGTTTTGGGTTTTCACAGACATTTTTACAATTCCCTTCACATGGGTTTTTTGATTTTCATACCGATTAACTTGATACTAGTTTGGTGTAATCAAGAATTTTATTACCTGATGCGAGGATTTATTTTTGTTCCAAAAACCAGAAAAAAAGAAACTACCTCTTTAAATAAAACTATTACCTGTGAGCATATAACTTTTTGATACTTTCTTGAAGACAGTAGAAAGAAATGCTTTCTTAGAAAGTTATATCCAAAAAACTCCTTTAAGTTTGTGCTCCAAAATAAGTCTTTTATTTTTGTGTTCCAAAGCACATTCCAAGAGATATATATATATATAAAAAGTGGTGAACTCGATTCAATGCAATTTTATTTTCATGTAGTTGCTGTAACAAAATTGTTTTTTACAGTAAGCTATAAAACTATGAAGACGACAATGACTTGTTAAAAGTTCTAAATTGTAATTCTAAGTAGCTAAGTAGCTAAATTGTAAAGGTCAAAAGTTGTGAAAAGCAAAACATGAAGTCTTACATTATGTTCTGATTTTTGTTGATAATATGAGACCAAGAGATAATTATGCAGTTTTAATATTTACGACTTTACGACCAAACAAAGCGCAGACCTCCTTAAGGCATCGTGTTTTGACTGCCTTGGGCCGGAAGCTCATGATCTCCTAGAGCCAAGGCTTAAACCAATCGTCATTGGAGACTCAGGAAGCCAATGATGCGAAGATGCGGTATCGCACTGAGAAGCCTTCAATGAGAGCAAAGAGGGAGTATCTAGACCTCAGGCAAAATGATGTGGTGACAAGAAGATAAAGTCAAAGAAAAGAATGTAATTAGAATTCAAGAAACGAAGCGAGCGGTCATGAAATTCAAGAGGTGTTGCTCATAAGCAAAATGATTATCCAAAAAGTCAGAGAGTCGTGTTTTCAAGCAGTGTCGTGGTTACTTTGAGTATTGCGAATGTTTTAGAAAAAGAGAAAGCGGATTGCAAATATCTGAAAAAGAAGAGGTAAAAATTTCAAGCATGCTGAGCAACAGACCCACAATATAGAGGTATGTGTCATTTTCCGTATATCTTAGGTCAATTGTTGATTTTGGAATAATATTCAAAGACCTGGTCTCACAAGGTGCTTTTCCCCTCCTTAAGCGTTTATTAAAATTAACGTAATTTTGATCATAACAATAATATATGTGAATAAATAATATTTATTTTAAAAGTTAAAAATGTGAAATTTAATGTGTAGTATTTAAATTAATGATTATGTTTATGAACTCGTGCAGAGAGGTAATGGTGGGTTATTGCATTCACGGTGCAATCAATGTATGAACTATATGATTTACGACCACTTCAATTAAGAGTAATAATTTAATCCACAAAATAAAATTATATATATATATAAAAGTAAACTCCAAGTTAATGTTTCTTTTCTTTCACCACAGATAACTTATCGACATCGTAGAACGTATTATTCGTAAGACAACTCTTCCTTAATTTGATCTAATTCGAATTGATACAGTTATACGTGGTTCTAAGGAAAGTTCGTATACCCATCTATATCTTTCAAATCACGAATTGTAACGCCACGTAACGTGCACCTATAGGGAAGTGGACATGGGAGTCGATTGAACGTGCTTGTAGCGCTCCCAGTGGCGAAATACCGAACTTGAAAAAACTAACTTAGAAACCAATAGAGTTAGGCAAAGAAGTCCAAATACAAAATGAAAGAGTGGTGTTTAATGAGTACAAAACGATACTTGGTTCAGCAGAAACACAGAAATGACTAAAATGTGAAAGTAGTAGATATATTTCACAACATGGACGTGACGTAAAATTTGTGCAATACAGACGCAACCGAGTAGTTTGCGTACACAGTGTCTAAAATGTGTACTGTCAGCGACGAGGCACATCTGGATTCCGGACAGAACTGCATCCAGAACACTATGCAGCATCGCAGGGCAGAGCTGTACCCGGAAATGCAATATAAGAGGGGCTGGAGTGAAATTCAAGGGACCCTCAACAGCCTTGAAGGAGGCTCTGCCTAGAAAAACATTGGGGGGGGGGGGGGGGGAGCGGAAGGAAATGCACTAAAATGTTAAATTTTAGTTTTTATAAATTATTGCATTAAAAATATGTTAATTATCATTAAATGTATATCACATAATATTACATTGTTTGTAATTACTTATCAGTTGCTAATGTATAACGTGATAATGTAGTACTTTATATAACTAATGACTCATCTGTATAACTGCTCGTCAGTTGGCAATGTATAACTCGCAATAATACACAAATACCCCAAATACTACATTCTTAATTTAATTTTTAAAATTTCATTGAGTATTTTTAAATTAAATATGCAAATAAATGGATGATCATCAATATATAACTATATAGTCTGCAACGAAGAAATCTTAATTCTGTGCTATACAAAATGAAGTTTACAAAAAATTCTGAAAAAGCAGTTTTTTTGCAAAATTTGGATGACATGTTGTATGAAATTTCTTATCACTACAAGAGATTAAATATTTTCATCAGAGGGGGCTGAGTATACCTCTTGGGGGGCCTCAGCCCCCTCTGGCCCTTGCCTGGCTACGGCCCTGTCGCAGGGACTACATAGTTACAGGTCATGCCAATGCGTTGTTTTACCATTATTTTACGTTTTGCACTAATTAGTTATCGCTCTTTTATTTTGTAATTGGAGTATTTTGCCTATCTCAGTTGTTTTCTGAGTTAGGTTTCCTAAATTAACTATTTCACCACTAGGATTGCTCTGCAAGTACGTTCATTAGATTGCAGATAATCAATTTCCTATAGGTACAGGTTATTTCCGTGATTATATAATTAAAGGTTATAGGGGGTAGACCGACTTTCCCAAGAACCTCGTATAATAAAATATCAATATAATTGAGAGAATTGGGGGTTTCCCGCAGTTGGTGTTGAGGCAATTTAAGGTATATATTTTTTCTTGTTTCGCAGTAATGGTATTTATTCCAAAATTATATTTATACGGCAGTACATAATATTTATACGGCATACATACTATAATATTTATACGGCAGTACAAAAACGAAAATGATAATGACATAATTATCAATATAATCATTAGCATGGTGGTATTGACATAATTATAATCAATATAATTATCAACATATTAATGACATAATTATCAATATAATTATCCACATAAGAAAATATTCTGCACTGTGAGTTCTATTGTAATAGGTAGCCAGCTTGAGTGCAATCGAAGAGGGCTATTGCATATTTGACGACTTTCTCATACCAAAATTTATTTTTAAGCAGACAAAATTTTACAAATTTTACAAGAAATTTAAAAAAAAATCTGTATCGTTGGTACAAATTATTACAATTATATCCGGTTATCCTTTAAAGGGTTTGAAAATTTTTTTCGATTGATACCGAGTTTGATATAGTTATCTTCCAGGGAATAATCTCTCTCCCCCCCCCCCCCCCAACGGATTAGGGATAATAATGTCATAATGGTAGCAAAATCACCACTACCATGAAGCAAACACAAAAATGTATGTTTCTGAAGAAATAGATAGATTATATCTATAAACTATTTCCATTTGGACTACATACATAAGAAGAAATAATAAATGGAAAATTGGATATCGGGAATCTGATTGAAAAAATTCACTAACCTAAAGATCACGGGAACACAGAAAGAAGTGACAAGTGTTGCCATTCACTAAGGAATAAGATATAAGATATGAACTACTGTTGCTATTCGTAATAATTAAATAGTATATATATATATATATATATATATATATATATATATATATATCACTCATATAAATTATAAATAATTTAAATTTATATATATACGCATATATATATATATATATCATTCCGAATTTTTCACTTTGAAAGCACAAAGTGCTCTCCTACATAAAAATCTTAACAAAACACCGCCGTGAGAAAAGTATCCCAACAAGATTGTAATTCAATCGAGGTAAAACGTAAACGTCAAAGAACACTCATTTCCTATAACTTCTTAGAACACTTAAGAAGAGTATATTTCTGCATTTTTCGAGAACAAAAGACAAGAAAATTCGGAAACATCACTTCCCTGAGTAAAGAAAGACATTTAACCAGACAGCAGATACGAAGTGAGGCAAATAAAGGAAAAATATATTTTCATGGCTTTACTATTTTTTGTTTTTTATATAAATTTCTGGAGGCTGCTGGGTCTGATGCTGGATTTTGTTGCAGGATAAAAACTATATCTGATTCTAGTTAAATACATTTTGAGGAAAAAAATATTGGAAGATAAGAGAGAACAAAACATATAAAAATGTAAAAATTGATGGAATTGGAGGTAAATCATGTGGTAGATTTACAATTCTCGCTGAAACAAACAATCTGATGTGGAAAGCAAGAGATTTTTCATACCAACTGTGATGAAAATTTTTGATAAATTTAGAAAACATTTACTTCAACTTTCGTTTATGCCCCCGTTGAAAAACTTGCACTACAAAATTGAAATTTACAGCTTTGTTGGTTAATATATATAATTTAGATCAAAGTTATTTTCGTATACGTGTAATAATAAATTATTTATTAATAAATTATTACGTGCATTAATAAATACGTGCATTAATAAATACGTATATGTGCATTAATAAATTATTTATTTATATGTTTGTGCGAAATCATATATATATACGTATTTGCATCATTAAATGAAGCACTTGCGCAACATTTATTTATGGGCATATATTGGCACATATATTGGCATCAAATTCGAAAATTTCAGTGAAACAATACTTTCTCTATACTATCTATATTCTATTGTGTGAGAAATTAATATTAGACCTTTTAATAATTTAATAATCCGAATAAAACTTGTGAATCCAAATAAGAATTCTATATTTTACAAGTTTATTTTGCTGTTGTAGCAAAAACAAATAAAAAAAAAGTTTAAGGAAAAACAAAACAAAACACCAATTTCTGAATTCGAGTGAAAATAGTTGGAAAATTTGTTGGAGTCTTCTTACAAAATGCTTTGGAAGTATTCACGAAGTCACGATTTTTAAGAATTCTATTTTAATTTTTTAGTCTCTTGTGAAAGTTTATAGTTTCCACTTTGGCGTGAAAAAATGTATGAAACATGAAGCACATTTTTTTCTAGTTATCTGCTTTCATTTGGATTCAAAAATCCTTCTGTAGTTTCGGAAAATAATCATTAATAATATAAACATCTTGATTTATCTGTCTGTTTATCTATCTATCTTCGGGTAATGCTTGGCAAAAATTTTGGCATCGAATTTGGCGAGATATCGCCAACTTGGCAACTTTTTAAATGTTGCGAAATTTACTAAAATGTCGCCAAATCGATGAAAATGACGTCAAATTGATAAAAATGACGCCAAATCAATGAAATTAATTTTGCTTGATAGTATTGTAATGATATTTTGATATCGTTTGTCAAGTCCAACCATCCCACTTGACGACAAATTTGACGACTTTTTAAAATGTTCCCAAATCGATATAAATGTCGGTAAATCGATAAAAATGTCTCCAAATTGATAAAAATGTCGCCAAATTGATAAATATGACGTCAAATCAATGAAATTAATTTTGTTTTGAAAGGTGATAGTATTGTAAAGATGTTTTGGCAGCGTTTGTTTGTCAGTCCAACTGTCTCACTTGGCGACAATTTTGGCGAGTTTTTAAAATGTCTCAAAATTGAACAAAATTGATCAAAAATTAACGAAAATGTCACCAAATCGATGAAAATTCAATATCTTGGAAATAATATAAAAATCTATTAAAAGAAAAAATCATTTCTCTGTTCGCCCGTCCGTGGCGTTTGACAAAAAATTTGATAAAGAATTTGGCGGGATGTCGCAAATTTCGCCAAATTGGTAAAAATGACGCCAAATAGGAGGTAATATTTTGCGAACTTTGAATTCCGTCATATGACGGTCATGCCTTCTAGTGTTAAATACTGAACTTCAAAACATAGCAATTTAAACAGGTAATAAACGTTTTAAGAGGATATGTGCATCTGAGATGCCAAAAAAATAGTTTTACTTTCTCATGCTCTAGAATATAATTAATTCTATCCTAAAAATATTGTGCCGTGGATACTGCACACCATTATTTTGCTGAGAAAGAGGTAAAGTCATTGCATTATATAGAGGAGAAAGTCATATCAAATTTTTTATGAAACTGGAGTAAGAAACAGAGTAATCTAAAATATGAATAAATGCTAGAAATCAGAGCATCCCAAACCGGGTCCTAATGTCATAAGCGTTAAGAGGATTTCTGTGTTTTAAGCTTTGATTCGTTACCACTAGATGGCGCAACGTATTTGGCGATGAATCCGTTCAAAATTACCGAAGACCGATAATTCGTCAATTTATATACCCCTGCCTCTAGTCACATTTAGTGCGCACCAAAAGATTAGTCCAAGATGCGTACCAAAAATGCGCACCAAAAGATTAGACAGTGGTAAAATAAACAGACCAAAAAGTGTAAAATTACCAAAAGTGGTAAAATAAACAGATAAAAAAGTGGTAAAATTACCAAAAGTGGTAAATTAAACAGACTACTTAATACTATTTTAATTTTATGTATGTTTATATAAATTAATTCGAAAACATAAACAGAATCTGAAATCTCTTGTAGCCAACCCAATCAGCGGATTAAATAATTAAAGACTCTATAACTCGTTGAATTAGAGACGCTATGAATCGTTGAATAAGAGACCCTAAAAATCGTTGAATTAGAGACTCTATAAATAGTTGAATTAAAGACCCTATAAATCGTTGCGTACTAAGAAAAGGACAATTTAGATATCCACACATCGGTGACTCACTAAATTTAATCTACGGGAATAATTTTCTCGGGCGTTGTTACGAATGGCAATTGTTTCAGCAAGGAATAATTCGGCCAGTCAGTCTAAGCTCTATCTATAAGGCTGAGAAAATGCCCTTACCTTTTATATATGAAGTGGACCTTACATTGATCATTGCAGATAGTAATAAGTAAAATACACTGTTCTCAAACGATAAGAAAAACTTGAGCAAAAAATAAAGAAAACTGGAGAAAAGAATAAGGAAAACTTCAGCAAACGATAAGGAAAACTTGAGCTAAGAATAAGGAAAATTTGAGCAAAGGGTAAGGAAAACTTGGGATCCCCCTCGTTAGTGCAAGATAACCAACAAATCCGAAGTCCAAAAGTGGAATGGGTCTAATGTTAGCCTATTCCACTTTTGGACTTCGGGTTTGTTAGTTCTCTTGCACTGCGGAAGGGGAGCCAGCTTATCCTAGAAACAGCCGTCTGCTGCATTGAGTTATTTGTGCTTATATACGTTTCTGTCGTAAAAATGACTTAATCAAAATGAAATTTTAGTATGCTGTTCAGACGGTCTGTAGAACCTATGGGAATTTATATGAATAATATCACCCAATTAGTTTTGGATTGAACCCGGGTTGAAAAAATGAAATACAATGAACATTATGGGACCTAATTTTTCAAACATTTTTTAAGCAGATTTGAAATTCACAAATTGCTTCGAACATTTTAAGTAATATTCAAATTATTCCATAAAATATATAAAAATAATTTCAGCAAAATATATTCAGTAGTTTTTAAAATAAAAATTAAAATAATAATTACACCTTTTATATGAAGCGATCACCATGATATGAAAAGATCACATGACCCACTTCAAAATGAAATATGGCATCCATCTTGTCTCAAAATCGTGATTTTTAAAGTTCTTTTTAATTCATATTGAGTGTTGTATTCGTCCTAACACTGCTTTATTTTTGCTTAAATTCTGTGCATCTACATACTGAAACAACGTAATTGCAATATATTTGAGTTCAAATAATCATCCAAATTTGATTATTTCTACAACGAAGCTTATTTTTCACTTATGTAAAATGTAAACAGCAAAATATGTAGAATGAGTTGTATAAGAATTGCTGTATTTCTTTAACGAAAAATTATTTAGCTCATGGAGTCTGCCTAGCTGATATGAATGAAATATTCATTGATTTTAAGGAGAGAAGGACGATTTTTTTCGATGAAGTTTTAAGCATAGAGTTTAATTACTTGTAGCTCCATGGTCTTAAGTTTTTAAATGAAAAAAATTATTATAGTATTGTGATGAATGAAAGAATGGGAAATGTTTATGAATGAAATGCTCTTTTATAGGGAGAGTCAGGCGTGTTATTTTTTCTATGACATCATTTCAATAAATTTCAGTTGTTTTCGATGAAGTTTTCCAATATAATAAATTATTGTAGTATTATGATAATTTTAAAAATATTACCGAGGAACGTATCACATTTTAGAGATGTTTAAATCTGGCAATTTATATTTCAATGCCGTCATTTGAATAAAGTTCATTTATTTCGATGAAGTTTTAAGTTTTCAAATATAATAAATTAATGTAGTATTGTGATAAGCTTTAAAATATTACCGAGGAATGTATTGCATTTTAGAGATGTTTAAATAAAATTGCATTGAAGTTGGAAAGTGTTTCATAATCAATGCTATAATCATAATTGATCTTTCTTGTTTAACATTGTAGATACGTTAGCAATGCAAATTTCTTAAGGATCAGAGACATATATTGTACTATAAATATTTCTTCTCAGTAATATAAAAATAAATTATATCGTTTATTATGAAAAGATTAAAGTAATCTTCATATAACAAGTTCAAAAAATGTTTAATAGAAAAATTTACACTATTACATCGCCTTATTGGAAAAACAACAAAAACGTCCTCCGATATTTTAAAATATATGTGTTTTTTCAACTACGCTGAAAAGTATAAAAAGTATTTTTATGCAAGCATCAAAATTCTTTTTCATAAAATAATTTAAGCAAAAAAAAAAAAGCATACCGTATCACATTTTTAAATGAACAATTTTGGCAACAGCCATCAAAAATATTTTTTCAGAGAATACATAAAATATTTATACTTTATGTTTGCTTTGATTGATGCTTGCGTTAATATTTATAAAAGTGTAATATTATAACAAGAAAGATCAATTATGCATAAAGCATTGATTATGAAACACTTTCCAACTTCAATGCAATTTTATTTAAACATCTTTAAAATGCCATACATTCCTGGGTAATATTTTTAAAATTATCACAATACTACATTAATTTATTATATTTGAAAACTTAAACCTTCATCGAAAAAATGAATTTTATTCAAATGGCATTGAAATATAAATTGCCAGGTTTAAACATCTCTAAAATGCGATACATTCCTCGGTAATATTTTGAAAATTATCATAATACTACAATAATTTATTATATTTTAAAACTTCATCGAAAACAAATGAACTTTATCCAAATGACGTCATCGAAATATGAATCGCCTGACTCTCTGTATAAAAGCTGCATTTCATTCATAAACTTTTTTCCATTTATTTCATTCATCACAATACTATAATAATTTATTTTATTTAGAAACTTAAAACCAAGGAGGTTCAAGTAATTTAACTCTATGCTTAAAACTTCATAGAAAAAATCGTCTACTTCTCTTTGCAAAATCAA
This sequence comes from Amaurobius ferox, assembly GCA_951213105.1. Taxonomy (NCBI): domain Eukaryota; kingdom Metazoa; phylum Arthropoda; class Arachnida; order Araneae; family Amaurobiidae; genus Amaurobius; species Amaurobius ferox. The sequence goes on from OX578135.1 coordinate 13,007,258, forward strand.
TGAATGTTTCATTCATATCAGCTATATTGCAGACTCCATGAGCTAAATAATTTTGCATTAAAGAAATGAAGCAATTCTTATATAACTCATTCTACATCTTTTGGTGTTTACATTCTCCATAAGGGAAAATTAGGCTTCGTTGTAGAAATAATCAAACTTTGATGATCATTTAAACTCAAATATATTGTACTTGCGTTATGTCAGGATGTAGATGCACATAATTAAAACAGAAATAAAGAGGTTTTAGGACAGATACAACACTAAATATGAATTAGAAAGAACTTTAAAAATCACGATTTTGACATAAGATTACATTTTTTTTCTCTCATTCTACATCTTTTGGTGTTTACATTCTCTATAAGGGAAAATTAGGCTTCGTTGTAGAAATAATCAAACTTTGATGATCATTTAAACTCAAAAATATTGTACTTTTGTTATGTCAGGATGTAGATGCACAGAATGTAAACAAAAACAAAGAGGTTTTAGGACAGATACAGCACTAAATATGAATTAGAAAGAACTTTAAAACTCACGATTTTGACACAAGATAGATGACATATTTTATTTTGAAGTGGATCACATGATCTCTTCATATAATGGTCTCGTGATCTCTTCATATAAAGGGTGTAATTAATATTTTAATTTCTATTAAAAAAACTATTGAATATATTTTGCTGAATTTTTTTTATATATTTTATGGGATAATTTGAATGTTACCTAAAATTTTCGAAGGAATTTGTGAATTTTAAATTCGCTTAAAAAATGTTTGAAAAACTAGGTCCCATAGGGTTCAATATATTTCATTTTTTCAACCCGGGTTCAATCCAAAGCTAATTAGGTGATATTATTCATTTATATTCCCATAGGTACTATTATAGACCGTCTGAACAACATACTAACATTTCATTTTGTTAAAGTCATTTTTACGGCAGTTATCGTGCTAACGAGCAGACAGACAGACAGAATGAACAAAGTCATAAACACTTTTCAACTATGTTGTAAAGTGTTAATAAAATGAAGGAAATGAGAATATTTAAGGCAACAAGTAATTCTTCCATTTTAAAAGGCACCTGCTTTAAAAAATAATAACACCCTGGTCACTGACTTCTTTTTTAATTGAAATATTTTTTTTTTACTTTAGTCTTCATTGTGTTTGAATGTGTTCATGAAAATAGTACTCTAATTTTGTAACGCTTAAAATTTTTTAAACAATTAAAAAAAATGATGGAGATTGAAGAAAACTCTGGAAGCGTTAAAATATCGACTGCTACAGTCGTCTTCTCCCAGCAGAGAAATCGTGGCCCTTATCTCCCTTAACATTTGATCGTCTGAAAGGGACGATTAAAATTAAGTTTGCATTAATAAAAATAAATAAAATGTTAAGTAAATTAATAAAAGAGATGATAACGAACGTGGATGTGAGTACTGGTCACACACAAGTAACGCGGGCAAAAGCTAGCGATCCTATTGGCCTGTGGCTGGGCCGAGAAAGAAGCGGTAGATGTCCCGAGTCCTTTACCGAAGTATCGGAGTGGCGCCGTCTACTGTCATCGATCGGGGATTGGAGAAAAGAGGTGCAAAATCTAGGAAACTGCTGTTTGAGAAACGAAATTGCGACATTTTCCCCATTTAGCTTCGTGGGAACCAAATGGAAGATGTGGACGCCTGCATTTCTTGATGGGGTGATCGGAAAAATAATGTGCCAACTGCTCGTGGTGTTTGTTCCCAGGTGGTCAACCTCCCAAGTACTAACCGCGCTAGATGCTGCTTGACTTCGCTGATCGGACGAGAACCGGTATTTTCAGCATGGTATGGTCGTTGGCGCCATACTATTGAAAATCTGGTCAGTTTGAGAACCTGTTGGATACTGTACCACCCTTATATTTTGTATGTAAGGAAACTAAAAATTAAAACGTTTTCATAATTTTTATTTTGAATATATTTCTGAAAGTTACATTACAGTATAAAAATCAGCATTCTTTTCAAACATCAAAAACATTTCCTATAACAATTCAAGAAAATATGCTGGCTTGGCATTTTGAAATCTATATATTAATATATATATATAAATATTTGGCAATGAATATAAAAATGTATTTTTTTAAACATACAAAAATATTTATGCTTCCTGTTTACCTGGATTGATACATTAATATCAATAAAGGACATCAGTATTATGAAAGGATCACTTAAGTGAACAAGAAATTTTATATTTAGAAAAAGAATACAGCTTTGGGCAGGACTTATTACTTTTACTTTTATTTTATATAGTCAGAATATGATAAAGTGTGGAGATTCAAGGTGTATAAAAAAAAATCTGATGTGGGCAGAACATGACTTTTCCCTGCAGACTCATATTCACGTTCACTTTATCTCTTTAACAATTCACTATATTGTACAAAATGACACCCATAGTTAATAAAATGACACTAAATTTGCATTTTTAATTCAATTTTCATTCTCATTTGGTAACTGGATTTATTTACAAAAGTGGTGTAGGGAAAATGCGAAAAACTAAAATATCTCGAGAACGGCTAGTCCAAGTGTAATGGGGTTGGTCTTATTATTTTCATCGTTAAAAATTTCCTATAAAACAAGCATTTAATTGATATATTTCAGCATACGTAGTTTTATTTTAGTTTATATCCGTAGTTTTATTTTCATACAAAAGTCATGATCGTACTTTACGATAGTACTCACGATAGTACTTTACAAGTATAAACATATGGAACTGCTTTTTGGATTTATAGACTTTGTAGAGCTTCAGTTTAGTGTTATCTTTCTTGTTTTTATTTTATATTTTTCGGTATTCCTTTTCGTCCATTCTGTGGTGTTTGTGTTGTGCATTTCTACACACTAGTGAATGGTCATTGTATCAAGTTCTACTGCTAGAAATAAAAAAAATATCTTATTACTTTTTCATTTAGTTTTGAGCTTGTTTCAACCTTCTGGTTGGTAAATTCTAATTAGTATATAATTGCTTTTAGACGAAAATTCGACTGTCCCCATATTTGAGTCTTAAGTCTCTAAGTTCCTATTTTTAGATTACATTCTGTTGGGATAACTGAGAATGTTAGTAGTTCCAATTTGTAGTCCCAATCAGACTTTTATATTTTGTTACTTTAGCTAATTAAATCTAACTTCTGTCACAAAAACTTTTTCTTAGAACTGTTTTTCGATCGGCAAGATTTAGTTAATGGTTGCCGTCTTTGTATCTGACGATTTGTTTTTAAGTAATTAAGAATTTAAATTTTTATTTCTAACACTCTGAAAGATGCATAATGATTAGTGCGAGGTCTTCGGAACTGTGTAATTCATCTAAGTGTTCTTCAAAATGTGACGCGATAATTTTGTGTAAGTTTTCTTTGAATAAAGTCATAACATTTTGAAAAACATAATTTGGATCACAGTGGACTTTTTCTTCATTTTGGCGTTCCGCCATCAAAATGAATTTCAAAAGGGTTCCGCGACCCAAAACAGTTTGAAAAACGCTGATATACGATATACTGCTTCATGTTCTTTATTACCACTATTGCCTTACATCCATGGTATAATGCACGCACAGTGTATCCTGGCGAGATTATAAATTAAAATCAAGTTTTCAACGGTTTAACACACCGAATTCACACTGAATCAGAGCTTAATTCAAGCTTTTTTGAAGCCATGTCTGCCTGAATCTCTAAGTGCGTGCGTGTGTGTGCGCGCGCATTTGTATGCACGTGAGAGAAAAATTTAGGATGATGCATTTTACATTTATTTACATCAAAATTTAGTTCAAATTTTACATCAAAATTTAGCATGTGTGTATAAAACCCCCAATTGTTAATTATATTAGACAATCATTGTTGCGGTGTGAATTTTTAAAACAAAATAAAAATGGAAAGGGGGGGGGATAAAGTTATAATGAAATGACTTATAATTAGAAGAGTGTAGTTAACAATAAGATTCATTAATTGCTTTCATTTCTTTAACTCACTAATTTTGCTGCTGCATGCAGAGTTCTTAACATGTTGTAAAATACATTTCATCAATGGAGGAGTTCAGAAAATTGTAATAACTTTAATTATAATAAGAATAATGTAGTTAACGCTAAGATATTAATTGCTTTGTGTGATTTACTTGACTCACTAATTCTGCTGCTGCATGGAGAATACTAACCATGTTGTAAAATATATTTCATTAATGGGGGAGTTCAAAAAGTTATAAAAATGAAACATAATTAGAAGAGTGTAGTTAACATTAAGATTTAATAATAGCTTTGTGTGATTTACTTAACTCACTAATTTTGCTGATGCATGTTGATTACTTACCATGTTGTAAAATACATTTCATGAATGGGGAGTTCAGAAAGTTATGATAATGTTAATTATAATAAGAAGAGTGTAGTTAACGTTAAAATATTAATTGCTTTGTGTGATTTACTTAACTCACTACCATGAATGAAACTCACTACCTGCTGCTGCATGCAGAATACTATGTTGTAAAAATACATTTCATTAATGGGGAAGTTCAGAAAGTCATAATAATGAAATATAATTAGAAGAGTGTAGTTAACATTAAGGTTTATTAATTGCTGTGTGTGACTTATTTAACTCACTAATTTTGCTGCTGAATGCCGAATACATACCACGTTGTAAAATACATTTCATTAATTGGGGGAGTTCATTAAATACTCATTTTTAACTTTAATTATTTATTATTATTTACATTACGTTCACCAATATTATATGGAGAGGGTATGATCCCTAAACTTCCACAGTCCTACTGAGGTGGACATTTCAAAACCCGATTTATTAAACTGAAGTAATTTACAAGCAGTTTTTACCTGAAAATTAAGGAAACTGAAATTTCAAATGAATTTGAAAAAATGAACTTTATTCAAATGACGTCATCGAAATATAAATCCTCTGTGTAAAAGCAGTGAATATTTCATTCATACACTTTTATTCCAGACTCCAGAGTTAAATAGTTTTGCGTGAAAGAAATTCAGCAATTCTTATACAAATCATCTTTACAATCACCTGTTTACATGTTCACCTGTTACCTGTTAATGCCAGTTATTTCACTGATTGATGACCAACGGTTAGCTTGCTGTCGAGCGTCGATCCTCTGCAGGGCGTTGACACTCCAGACAGAGGCATTTATTTGGCCGTAACCATCGCTATCATTGGCCAGTTAAAAAGTGCGATCTGTAAGAATCATTTAGAGAGGCTGCCGGTTTACAAATCATTAAAGAGAGCTTTTTTGCCACGAGCGTCATGAAGCCAATTCGTTTCGCAGGCCACACAGTTGTTAACACCTGAGTTCTCATAAATACTGGAACAAGAAAGAGCAATCATGCACAAAGCACTGATTATGAAACACTTTCCAACTGAAATGCAAAATGCATTACATTCAGCGGTGATCTATTGATGTTTTTTTAATAATCACAGAACTACGATAATTTATTTTACTTGAAAACTAGGAATTTCATCGAAAAAAATGAACTTTATTCAAATGACGTCATCGAAATATAAATCCTCTGGTTCTCTGTTGTTGTTGTTGAGACCCAGGCCGTCCGACCTACCAGAAAGGTGTAAGGTAACAGTTTGGACAGCCGGGAAGTGCCACCCAATTTAGACCGGAACCCAGTGGGGGAGGCATCCACAGGGACCGAACCCTCCTTCCCCTTCCACCAACCTCTCGGAAGGACTTGCGGACCCACATGTTTAACGTGATCGTCCTCCGCGTGAACACGGCGGCAGCTTTGGCAGTGGCTGGATTTGAACCCGGGCCTACCGAGTGCAACTCCAGCGCGCTAAACAATGGGCTACCGCGCCCCCTCTGGTTCTCTGTTGTTGTTGAGACCCAGGCCGTCCGACCTACCAGAAAGGTGTAAGGTAACTGTTTGGACGGTCGGGAAGTGCCACCCAATTTAGACCGGAACCCAGTGGGGGAGGCATCCACAGAGACCGTACCCTCCTTCCCCTACCACCAACCTCTCGGAAGGACTTACGGACCCACATGTTTAACGTGATCGTACTCCGCATGAACACGGCGCAGTGAATATTTCATTCATACACTTTTATTCCAGACTCCAGAGTTAAATAGTTTTGCGTGAAAAAAAATTCAGCAATTCTTATACAAATCATCTTTACAATCACCTGTTTACATTTGGCATCCATTAAAATTAGGTTTCGTTGTAGAAATAATCAAAGTGTGATGATCATGTAAACTCAATATTTTAATTGCGTTAACGTAGAATGCAGATACACAAAAAAGACGCAAAAATAAAGCGGTTTTAGGACGGATGCTATACAAAATATAAATTTAAAAGAACTTTAAAAATCTCGATTTTTACTCTGGGAATAAAGATGGATGCCCTATTTTATTTTGAAGTGGGTCACGTGATCTCTTCATATTATATGGGTGTGATTATTATTTTAATTTTTATTTAAAAAACTACCTGACATATTTTGATGAATTTTTTTTATATACTTTATGGGAGAATTTGAATATTTCTGAAAAATTTCGAAGCGATTTCTGAATATTAACTTTGCTTAAAAAATGTTTGAAAAATGATGTCCCATAGGGTTCAATGTATTTAAATGTTTCAAACCGGATTTAATCCAAAACTAATTGGGTGATATTATTCATTTACATTCCCATATGTCCAATAGACCGTTTCAACAACATACTAAAATTTAATTTTGATAAAGTCATTTTTAAGGCAGTTATCGTGCGAACTGACAGACAGACATACAGACAGAATGACCAAAGTCATAAACACTTTTTAACTATGTTGTAAATTGTTAAAAAGCAACTGTCCACATTAGTATCAATTGTGATTTCCGCATTTTATTAGTTTTATTGAACAATGTGATCTTTAATATATAATACAGTTTATTTTCCTGTAATTTTGCTTGATCTGGCCTTACAATTGTATATGCAATTTTGCAGTGTATAACAAATAGGCTTACTTTCGGATAATGGGCGTGCACTGTTCTTGAAATACTGTTCATTTATGGAACAGATTTATAAAAAGAGTCATGTAAAATTTGAAATTGCATTGAATACGGTTATTTGAGAAGACATATGCCAAATATCACGCGATAAATGTATTGAGACCATTACTGTGCAGCTCCCGGGAAAAACACGTTTGGTTGTGTGATGTAACTTGAAGCCAATAATATCGTCTGAACTTCCAAATTTATTTTGCCTTCAATATTGATTAAATGTCAACAATTTAACGAATATTACGCGTCAGTATAAGCGTTCTTTCTTTTTTTTTGCGTCAAATGCGTCAGATGTAAATCTATGTTGAGTATGTTCAATATGAATAACATTGTGCTACGAACGTAATTGGAACATGGTTTTAAATAACTGGGCAATAAAATTTATTAAACCTCAACAGAAATAAAACCTCACTCTTATTAACTTAACTCTTTTATTTAACCTTAGGTAAAATAAAATTTATTAAACCTAACGGAAAATAAAACCTGTTTTTAACGAAGTAAAACGTCGTTAAAAGCATACCATATAACATAATGATATCAACTTGTTTTGGAGACGAAAAACAGACTCTTTCTTCGGGATGAAAAGAAATATCCACCACACCAGCAAAGCAAATTGCGAGAGAGACGTCTGTGATAGTTGCATGTCGTCTCTCAGTACGAAAATTGCATCCAATCGGAAATGAGGAGAAAATAGTACAAGGTTAATACCTAGTAAGAAGCAATCAGTAAGACATCACAAGTACTCAACATTTTCTCAGTGAATACGACTACAAACTTGAGCGCCTTATAACAAATTAAAAAAAATCTGATGTGAGCAGCACATGACTTTCCTTATATAATGCAATGAATTTACTACTTTTACAATAAAAAAAATAGATAATTATTATAGTTGTTATTTATATTTTTTCCAAGATATTGAATTTTCGTCAATGAGTCGTCATTTTCCATGTCGTCATCATCAATGAGTTATCATTGATTTAGCGTCATTTTTATCCATTTGGTGAGTTTTTCGTTAATTTAGCAACATTTAAAAAAGTCGCCACCAAAATCTCGCCAAGTGTTATGGACGAAGAAATAAGTTATTCTTACAGCAGATAAATGACTATTGGAGTTCAAATACAAAAGTATTACTCAAAGTATCTTTTTTCATGAATGGAACGAGCTAGATCCACGAGAATGACGTCACCGCATTTATCGCATGGTGTTACATATGAACAGTGAACATGTTTCTCAATAGGAAATATATATATTTTTATTTTATATGACTTTTTGATAATTTTTTTGAAAACTGTGCAATATCTCAAGAACTGTTCATGTTAGCTTTCTAAAATTTAAGTCAATCGTTTTCTAATGATAAATTACATAAGAAATGTCCATTTGCGTAACTTTATTAAAGGTTTTGATTTTTTGATGATTTTTTTCAAAATTGCACTCGAAATTTTAGGGGGGTTCTGAACATTCGATTGCATATAAAAACAATAGGCTTCCAGTGTTTACGGATTGTGATTTTTGTACCAAATTTCGCTCGAATCGGTTCATTCGTTAGTCAGTTATCGTGTCCACAGACTCACTGACAGACACACACACAGACATCACTTCAAAAATGCTTGATTCGTGATCAGGGATGCTTGAAATGTACTCTCCCGTCGAAAACTCGAATTCGAATATTCGACCCCGTCACAATACTTTCCTTATACATTATGTATATAAGGAAAGTAATAAACAGCCGTCCAACGTGCTCTTCCGCCGAAAACTCAAATTTGAATATTCGACTCCATCACAATACTTTTCCTATACATTATACTATGTATGTAGGGAAAGTAAAAATCAGATTAACAAACTTCTGTAGTATATAAAAAAATGAAGGAAATTAGCTCTGTCGGAAACTGAATGAGATACCTTCATCAAAACACTTTTAAATATATTCGTTTAGATTATTGTTAAAAATACAAACGCGGAAAAGACCCTGAAAATTGTGAAAATAACGGAAAATAAGGCAAAAAACGAAAAAAAAATTCGGGTTTATGAAATTATTCATAACTAACAAATTCCGAAACTTTCTGAAATAAATAATAAAGATTACTAAAATAAATCTGCTGCGTTTTAAACAAAGTTTAGAGTTTATAATTTTTTGTGGCGTTTGGATGATGTAACTGAGAATTTTCCCGGATTTATCAAATTTACATTCATTGCAGTATGGACGTGAATCTTGTGTTTTTCTAGACATTTATTTAATGGAACTCATTAAAAAAAATCTAACTTTCTAACAAAAACTTTCTGCTAAACCAATTTTTCACCCGTGAAGTGTAAGTTAATGGAAGTTCCCTGTGTCTGCTTACGCTTTGCTTTTAAGTAATTAAGAATTTCAATCTTAATTTTAATCTATTTAAAGATGCATTATTATTACCACACGCCTTAATGAAGCGAGTAATTGAATTTATACACGGCTTCTAGGAAAGTTGAAGAGCACCTCAATAACTTGGCAGGGAAAGATACGTGACTGTACATGTTAGGTCTTCTGGCGGAAAAGGGTATAAACTACATTTGGTCGCACGTGACAGAGAACCCTAGCCTGTACACGTTAGGTATGTCTACAGTAAAGTTAATAAGCCCGGTCAAGCAAAAGTGATTACAGCGCCCCTAGTGGAGGAATAAAATAATTAGGATAACTAACACGGCAATAAAGCAAGATAGAAAAAGAATGCCAATTAAAAAGTTGTAGAGCATTGTTCATTGAGTAGGAAAATATAATTAAACTGTGAAGAGTTCACTTAGACGATAAGAGTTTTTATTTCCGTCCCAGTAGCTCAACGGTAGAGCGTCGGCTGGTCAGTATGAAGATCAGCGGTTCGATTCCCGGTTGGGACAGCACGGTTCTTTACAATAGCGCTCGAACAAATCAAACCTGTAGGTTAGTGCAAAGACATCGTAGGTCTGAAGACCCCAGACCGTGCGACTCGCATAGTGGGTTTAGAGTAGCTATCTGCCCGGCCGGGAAAGGATACCTCCTGCACTCAGGAGGTACCCAAGGTCTACCATCCTGCCAAACGAATATTTATGTAGGTCTAAAAAGATAACAATTGATGAAAAATATTGTAGTTAAACATACAGTTTTACATTATATTTGAACTTGACAAGTACGTTCATTTTTCAAAAATGGGAAAAGAGTTATTGCGAATATAGATAAAAAGATCATTGGAAAGTAAAATTTAGAGTGAGGTGTATTAACATAATGAAAAATAGATTAAAATTAAAGAGAATAATAAAATTTTAAAGGTTAAATTTAGAAAATATATAAAAAAAGAAAATATATGGAAAAGGAAAGGAATTTAGGCACATGGAAAACAAAAACAAAAATTTAAGAAATTTAGGATAAAATTTAGAAAAGAAAATTTAGAAAAAATACTTCAGACATCTGAGGTCTGAAAGTAACTCTAGTATAACTAGCACGGATTCAGTGGGCTTTGGTATATTGAGCTTGAGCGCCGATTTCAGATCGAGAGGACAATGATCCCGCAGGAAGCTAATTTGGAGGATAAAAATAGCGTGAGGAGGCTAAGGTGAAATAGCATCAGGAGGCTAACTTGGGGTAAAATAGCATAAGGAGGCTAACCCGAGGTAAAATAGTAACAGGAGACTAACCTGATGTAAAAATATTATTAGATGGTTAATCATAGTGTTAGTTTCGCACCAATCTGATATTAAAAGATGGAGAAATCATAGTCCACTTCGACGATAAGAACTTGCAATTCCGCCCTAGTCTCTCAACGGTAAAGCATCGGTTGGCCAGTACGAAGAAAGATCCGCGGTTCGATTATAAAGTCTGCCGATCGAACGCCTTAATCTTTAACACCACGGATTTTGTATGGCACTCCGTTGCTTAATGAATCCAAAGGGGCTGTAACACATAAAGATGACGGACCACTAGTTGAAACACCGAATCGATTCTTGCTCCAACAGCTATTAGCACACTCGACGGGCTATTCTTACACTTGAGATGGTGTTCCAAAAGTTGATACGACCACAGTGTTGTTGTTGTTGATGAGACCCAGACCGTCCCACATACCAGAAAGGTGTAAGGTAATCGTTTGGACGGCCGGGAAGTGTCACCCAATTTACACCGGAACCCAGTGGGGGAGACATCCACAGGGACCGTACCCACCTTCCCCTACCACCAACCTCTCGGAAGGACTTACGGACCCACATGTTTAACGTGATCGTACTCCACATGTTTAACGCGGTGTTCCCAGGTGGTCACCCACCCAAGTACTAACCGCGCTCGATGCTGAGTGACTTCGGTGATCTAACGAGAACCGGTGTTTTCACCACGGTAGGGCCCTTGGCCATACGACAACAGCGTAAACTTTGCGCTATAAACCTTATTGATTATGAACCATTATTGATTGTGCTCAAACTCGTGCTTTACTCAGCCCTTGCATACTGTTATCAAATTTTCGATTTTACCATTTTGCATAACTTTGTGCATTGGAATTTTGAATATTACATTCGCAGACAATGTGCTGATTTTAAAAGTGTCAATAGCTCTCAGTGCGCTAACGTATAAAGACAACGATGACTTTTCGGTCAAGGTATGAGATTTTTTTTTTCAATAAATTGAATTTCGTAAATAGATTCAGTTTTCAAAATTTGGAAAGACAATTATTTTAATAAATCACCGTGAACGAACTGAAAGTTCATAACTCTAAACTTGAAAGTACAATTTTCCGAATCAAGTTCCTGCACAGTGTAAAAGTGTCCTGATTGTCAAACTAATGAAAATTTGAATGGCAATTTGCAGAGTTCACTTTGACGACAAAAGCTTACACTTCCGTCCCGGTAGTTCAACGGTAGAGCATCGGCTGGCCGGCACGAAGATCAGTGGTGCAATTCTTGATTGGAACAGCAAGATTCTCTACGATGGCGCTAGAACAGATAGATCAACCTTATAGGTTAGTGCAAAAATGTTGGGGATCTGAATGTGACCCTAGAACAACTATCACGGATGCAGTGGACTCTGGTATATTGAGAGCCGATTTCAAATTGGGAGGTAAAATGACCGCACAAAACGCTATCCTGGAGGATAAAAATAGGAGGCTAACCTGATCAGGAGGTTAACTTAAGGTAAAAATAGCAGGAAGTGGTCAACCAGATTGTCATATACACATTAATCTGACATTAGAGAGTCGAAGACCCAGACCACTTGACTGGTCCTAGGACTTACAGCAGATATTTGAGTGGCCGGGAATGTGGCATTAGAGGGTGGATAATGTCGAAAGGAGTGTCGAAAGCCCAGACCACCCGACTCGTCCGTAGACTTAGAGCAGCTGTTTGGATGGCCGGGAGGGTGGATAATGTATAATGAGCCCATTTTAACAAGATATTTCATCTTAGCGGTGGAACCTCGGCTTAACGGTAGAACCTCGGCTGGCCAGCACAAAGATCCACCGATTCCCGGTTTGGACAGCAAGGTTCTTTACAATAGCGCCAGAACAGATCAACCCTGTAAATTAGTGCAAATATGTCGTGGGTCTGAAAGTTATCCTAAAATAACTAGACATCAAGATTTTTTACAGCAATTTTAACTGGAGTGAATGCATATACACATACACAGGCACATTACATTTTGTTGATTCTTGTTCCCGGCTGCGTAAACCGAGTAAACACGCTAGAATTTTGAATTCTAATTTTGAACCCCATTCAATAATTTCTCTATGCATAAACTATGTAACATTGTAAAAGTGATGAAATGAGTTTTTCTTACGTCGGAACCTTCCTTGTATTACTTTATTTGTATCACTTAAAATGCAATATATTTTCCAAAGACACTTTTGTAATCTGAAAATTCGCATTGACTGAAAGATCGATGGCTCCCTATATTTTAATTTCTCTTAACCGTCGCAGATACAGTATAAAGAGATAATACTCTCTTAGAAAATTTTAATATGTTATAGAAATTATTCATTTTCAGAAAAAAATATCTTATTTTTTTTTAAATCTGAAATGTTTGCTTTAAAAAAATTAGATCGAGATTTTTTTTAAAAACTCTCCCCAGAATATCGATCACTTCTTCTGAGTTTAATATATGGCATTTAATAACGCTAGAGAGAAAGGATGAAAAAAGAGTTTTTTTTGTGTGTACTAGTATAAAAATGAGATTTTGACTTTATATATTTTTGACTTATAATATTTTTTGATAGAGATTATTGATTGCCTTGACAGCATCTGATAAAGGAAATAGTAAAGGTATATAATTATTAAGAAATGAATTTTCATAAATTGTGCCATAAATCATTTATATATAAAAATATTTTTTATCGTTTATTTAATGAAATTGGAATCGAAGTAAATTGCAACAAATATGAATTTAACAATAATGTTATTACCATAGAGTTAGAGAGAAGGAGATAAAACTCCCACGGATGAAACGCTTAAAAATACCATAATGCTTTGAGAAATATATTTAGGCGTCGATAATATTAGTAAAGCGCCCATTGTTTCCATTTGACACAGTAGAGAGACATAGTATTGTTGCGAATGTGAAATATTCTCTCACTGGTGTCTTTTCCTTCGTCGCTGTCGAAGACCAGACAAAGAAAACACTATGACGTGGACAGTCCATGACGTGGACATGATGTGAGCGTAGGGTTGCCAGAATTTGGCAATTTACTGCCCAATTAAGTGGTTGCCAGATTTAGCAATTTATTGTAAATTTGGCGACATTTGGCGACTTCCCGAATATTCGAGTAAAACCGCGAATTTTTCTGCACCAGTTTTCCGACCACTTTTTCTGGACTGCAACTAAAATAATAAAATATATTCCACTTTAAGGTGTAAATGATGAAATTGTAGCTCAGAGAAATAGTTCGCCAGATAAGAAATAGATGGCGCTCTCTATCCATTGACTTGTTTTCCCGGTATCTTTTGCGTATTTTTTGGACTATTTCTCTTAGAGGCAAATCACTCTAGAAAAAATAGTTCGGGAGATATGAAATAGAAGGCGCTGATTCTAATTTGACTTACCTACACACGCCATCTTTTGCGCGTTTTATAAACTATTTCTCTTAGCAAATTTTTATGGGCGAAACAGTTTAGTAGATGAGAAATAGATAACTCTGTCTATACATTTATTCTTCTTCATTTCCTGAACGATTTCTCTTAGAAGCGAATCGATCATTTAACTAGGATAAATGTATCTTAAGTAGGATACATTCATAAAGTTGGAAATTTTTTTTAAGTAGGATAAATCATTTAAGTAAGATAAAAGGTGTTTATGTGTGTGTGTGTGCCTGTGTAGACAATATCTCATGACCGTACGGAGCGATGAATGTACTAATACGCTTTATGATGATCGCATGATTAATTATTAATGCTTGTGCTAGTTTATTGTACGAGTAAATTTGTTGGGACCGGGCCCTCATTTTATGAAAAAATAATTTACCGGGCCGCAATCTCATAAAGATTAAAAAGCATTGGTCTAGGCGATATGGAGAATTCTAGAAGTTTCTATAGAGAGACTGTGTCATCCCTCAGTGGGAGTTGAGTTGATCTGATTCGAGCTACATTGGACTGTGAGTTTTGACAATGTTTTGAGAATAGTGGCAGCTGCTTTATGAAATTACTTTCGTAAATATTTCGAGAATAATATCAGTTATTTTAGAACATTTGTGGAGCATTGAAGTGCTGTTTAAATATATATTTTTCCTGTTATATTTTGTGCTTGTGAATAAACGTGTTTAGTTATCCAGAAATTTATACTCATTTTTAACACTTTACAACAAAGTTGAAAAGTGTTTATGACTTTGTTCATTCATTCTGTCTGTCTTTCTGTCCGTTAGCACGATAACTGTCGTAAAAATGACTTAATCCAAATGAAATTTTAGTATGTTGTTCAGACGGTCTGTAGGACCTATGGGAATATAAATGAATAATATCACCCAATTAGTTTTGGATTGAACCCGGGTTAAAAAATTGAAATACATTCAGCCCTATGGGACCTAATTTTTCAAACATTTTTTAAGCGGATTTAAAATTCACAAATTGCTTCGAAAATTTTAGGTAATATTCAAATTGTTCCATAAAATATATAAAAAAAATTCAGCGAAATATATTCAGTAGTTTTTTAAATAAAAATTAAAATAATAATTACACCTCTTATATGAAACGATCACGTGACCATGATATGAAACGATCACATGACCCACTTCAAAATGATATGTGGCATCCATCTTGCTTCAAAACCGTGATTTTTAAGTTCTTTTTAATTCATATTGAGTGTTGTATCCGTCCTAAAACTACTTTATTTTTGCTTAAATTCTGTGCATCTACATACTGAAACAACGCAATGACAATATATTTGAGTTTAAATGCTCATCTAAATTTGATTATTTCTACAACTAAGCCTATTTTTCACCTCTGTAAAATGTAAACAGCAAAATATGTAGAATGAGTTGTATTAGAATTCCTGTACTTTTTAACACAAAATAATTTAGTCCATGGAGTCTGCATGGCTGATATGAATGAAATATTAATTGATTTTATAAAGAGACGGACGATTTTTTTCGATGAAGTTTTAAGCATAGAGTTTAATTATTTGTGCCTCCATGGTCTTGAATAAAATGTTTAAATAAAATAAATTATTATAGTATTGTGATGAATGAAATGAATGGGAGAAAGTTATGAATGAAATCCTGTTTTTATAGAGAGATCCAGGCGTGTTATTTCTATGACGTCATTTGAATTAATTTCAGTTGTTTTCGAATATAATGAATTATCGTAGTATTATGATAATTCTAAAACTATTACCGAGGAATGTATAATATTTTAGAGATGTTTAAACCAGGCAATTTATATTTCAATGCCGTCATTTGAATGAAATTCATTTTATTCGATGGAGGTTTAAGTTTTCAAATATAATAAATTAATGCAGTATTGTGATAAGTTTCAAAATATTACCGAGGAATGTATTGCATTTTAGACTTGTTTAAATAAAATTGCATTGAAGTTGGAAAGTGTTTCATAATCAATGCTTTAAGCATGATTGATCTTTCTTGTTATATCCTATGCGCACACTCACGATTACAGAAGATACGTTCATAACAGTATTGAGTACATGCATTTCTGAAATGTAATTTTGATTATTTTTAAATTAATATTCCCTAATTATTAGTATAATTAATCGGTATTTTTTTTCACAGTTGTAGGACAGAGTTCAGAATATAGGGAGATAAAAACAAATTGAAAAGTAAAATAATTTTGAATACTTTAGAACATTCTTTATTGTTTCGGTTCCAATTTGCGTTGCTCTACTAATTTATGTCTACAAAATTGGCAGTTTAAATAAATATTTGAATTTTTTTACCATATAAATACATGAAATGCATGGGCGCTTATCTTATCGCAACGCCATCTGAATGATTGTCTCAAATAATATTGGCATTTTCTTAGTATGGAGTTTTAACTCCTTACTTTTATTTCCTTGGGTTTCTTTTAAATGGACAAATTATGGAGTTAGAAAAAAGGAGATAAAATTTCTATGGATGAAACGCTTGAAAATGCCACAATGCTTTGAGAATTATATCTAGGTGTCGCTTGTATTAGTAAAGTAGTCGCCCTTGTTAGTTGACACGTCAGAAAGGCGTAGTATTTAGTATATATATTTTTGATTATTTTTAAATGAAAAGGTTCCCTAATGATGAGTATAATTAACCAGTATTTTTCATAGTTGTAGGATAGAGGACAGAATATAGGGAGATAAACATAAATTGAAAGGTAAAAACAATTTTGAATACGTATGAATATTCTTTATTGTTTCCGTTCTACTTTGCATTGCGCTCATAATTTATTTTGACAAAATGGACAGTTTAAATAAATATTGTATGCTTTTTGCCAAAGAAATGCATACAATGCAGGACTAATTATCTTAAACTAGCGTCACCTGAAGGATTGTCTCGAACGATATTGGCGTTTTCTTAATATGAAGTTTTAATTCTTTACTTCAAAATTCTGGATTTCTGACAAATTTTCTGGACAAATTCTGGATTTCTGAAATTGTTTCTAATTGTTCCAGAATTTTACATGAGTCCAAGATTAGGCTCATGAAATTTTGAAGTTTTCGTAGTAGAGATTATGTACAAAATAAAGATTTAGTGTACTTTGTGTACTTAATTTTGCTGCAAACCACTATTCACTTAATATACGGACCCTAAATATTGGTCTCATGAATATCCCCATGAGATTTTCATTTAGAACCGTCAATTTTTTTTAATGGACTCCGGATTTTATGCAAATATTTTCAGTAATCGAATTTTTTCGCTGAGAAGGCTATATATAACATGTTATTTTTTGTATTTTCTTTTCTTTTTACTAATACGCCACATAGTTTAGAAAGTGTTTTAATATAACTCTTTTTTAAGCATTAAATTTGCCAATAGGAAGCATTGTCGTTTTAAAAGTTATAAGTCTGGTCAGTCTTTATGAAACACCCTGTATAGCTTCAATTTAAAAAATCTGATGTGGGCAGCACATGACTTTCTCTTCCGACATAAATTCATTTACAGACATCAATTCATGTTCTTGACAAAAATGCATTCTTTTGACATAAATTAGTTCTCTTGACATAAATACAACTTTATGCAAGAGCATACTCGGATAAAAATAACTAGCAGTACTTTTAAGTCTTCATTTTTGCAGTTAATTGTTTAAAATATGACCTGCATGTTGTCAAAGTTGTTCTAAGAAGTTCAATGAGATGGCTATTAGTGGAGATAGCACGATGTTTTGACTTGACACATTTTATTACGGCGAAGAGAGATTCACAGCAGTAAGTTGCCCCTAAAGTATAGTTATAAGCCAGTTTTCTGGGATACTTTGCTTTTGGACTTTTTCTAAGAGGATGAGCTTGCAGAGTCTACTTCAAGGATAACAGCTTGCAATTTCGTCCCAGTAAATCAACGGTAGGGGGTTGGCTGTCCAGTTCGGAGATCCAGGTTTCGATTCCCGGTTGGGGTAGAAAGGCTCTTTAAAATGACGCCCGAACCAATCAACCTTGTAGGTTAGTGCAAAAATGTCATAAGTCTGAAAGTGATCCTAGTACGACTGTACGGATTCAGTGAACTCTGGAAGATGGAGTGTCGATTGCAAATTAAGGGGATAACGGCCATGTAGGATACTTACCTGGATAAAAATATTAGTAGAAAGTGGTTAACCTGAGGTAAAAATAGCAGGAGGTGATCAGTCAGATTGTCAGCTGCCAGCTGCCAGCCAATCTGACATTAGAGGGTGGATAATTCAGAGTCCGCTTCGACGATAAGAGCTTGCAATTTCGTCCCAGTAGCTCAACGGTACAGCGTCAGCTGGCCAGTTCGGAAATCCAGGGTTCGATTCCAGGGTTAGAGCAGCAAGACTCTTTATAAGCTTCTGTGAACTTTTATTCCAGCGTCATAAAGGGTTGATATACAATTTTAGGAAAAGTGACTATGAAACCAAATATTGTATCGCAAGCCACGCAGAGTATCTTCGAAAGCCGCAATTTGTTCATCTATGCTATATAATATACATACGTTGTACATAGTTTAAAACTATTCTTTATTGATTATTGCTACTAGAATCCATGCACAGTTACATAAACACAGCAAAACAGCTTGGTTCAAGGGAAATATATGAGTAAAATATACTAATAGTTTATGTAAATTCCTGTATTATCATTTGACAGAGGTTTATTTTTTATATACACTATGCATATTAAACACTATTCTATCCTGGATATCACTATTTTTATCGTATGTACATTTATATAAAAACAACAAAACAAGTTTATACATGAAAATATTCGAAAAAAAAAATGCACTAATAGTTTGTGTATGTGCGTGTTATACATGATTCTTTTACAAATACCTAAACATTACTATTTACGCAATTTAAATGATTGCGTTGGCTTTAAAATTATCAAAATTACTTAAAAAATAAAGTAAAACATCGGTAAGCAAGTTTATTATACTTATCATTATATCACACCGAGCATCAGCCATTTTTAACAATACAATAGCTATCTTTTGTTACAAAATTATAATATAAATATGTTGACTTGACCATTGAGTTTTATTTATACTGTTACCATTGTGCCAGACTAGAACAGCAAGATCAATTCCGTCAATAATGACCGCAGTTACATATAAATAAGTTTCGGGAATTAAACGAGCTGTTTAATCCAAAAAGGGAAAAGAAAGATAGTACAAATAACAGAAAACTGGTTTTGAAAAATGAGTGAGCAATTAATTACCTTCTGAAAGAAAAACACAGTGTTTTAAAATAAAAGAAATAATCAGCTTCGAAAGCCAAATTAGATTCTTCATATACGGACAATAAAAACAGACATTGATAGATAAGGAATAGAAAATGTTTGCGAAATTAAATGAGGAAACTATATTAGTAAATCAAATCAATAGACATTTACATATTAAGAAAGGAAGAAGTTTCGGAAAACTGTCATATTTACAATTAAAGCGCGATTCATAAATTTACGTTCAGTAATGTCTGATTCTGTGGCTTATTTTCGAATTTATCCAGCAAGTGAAAATAATTCAAGCAACTCTTGCATTTTGGGAAAATTTACATAACGGTAAACAATACGTTTGCCGGATATTAGCATTTCATGATTCATTTCAGGTATTAGTATTCGTCTAATTGTATATAAAACGATATCTAGCTTATTGAATATTATTTTAGACATTTAAAAAATACCTCACAGGTTTTAGCAATACTGACATTTGTATATTTTTATTTTAGAAACTGTTATAAAAACTATTTTGATTTGGAGATTTGGACGAACAAGCGAAATTTTAGATTTCCTGAACACATTTCAAATACTTAAAGATGTTTGTGTGTATGTTTATGAGTTTAGGAATACGACAATTGAAGATTGAATGATTGTGACCTTTCATGTGTGGGCAAGTATTTAAGGGGCATGGTACCCAAAACATCCAAAAAGTCTCAATTTTTTTATTGTTTAAAAAAAATTCATAATTGTTTGATTCCAATGACACCAAATTCATCTTTCTACGTTAAATAGAACAGATTATATTGCAATGTTAAAAGTTGAACTACTGAAATTGTCACCAGCCATGTTAAACTTTAATGCCTTTTTTTCTCAAAGACGTGATTTTCGACATTTGTATAAGTTTAAATTGATATAAGTCAAATTCTGCAGCACGGATATGAATGAAATTTGGAACAATTGTTATATATATATATTTTTCTTTAATTTGTATACAGCAATGGCTGAAATATGCGTTTGTTTTTTTATTATGATTTTCGAAAACAAGATTTGTGGTGTAAAATCTCGTTTTTTTTACATTATGTTTTATTAACATTTTTCTGATTCATATTTACAAAAACCTTGAAGACAATTTATTTCTTACACATTTTTATGTTAAAAAATGTTCAAATTAAAATTTTCGAAAAAATATTTTTCTACTTATATCAAAAAGAAAACTTATCAAATTTTTGAAATTTTAATTTTTAAAAAATATTTTCTTTTTTTTTAATTTTTAAAATTTTGACTGTCACATTTTGTTTACTATACTTAAAATCTACCTGAATACAAAAAATTGCAACTATAACTTCGAAATTGCAGATTTCAGCAATTTGGATTCCATACCCCCCTAAATTCGGGGAGACAGGGCTAGCCGCTTTTATCGAAAATTGGTCCATTTTTGTTCTGTCTGGTGGTCCAAACCATAAGTGTGCGAAGTTTCTACCTTCTGGGTCATCGAGGGTCTTCCTGGTGAGTCCAGGAAATCCTGCCGAAATTCCCCATTTTTTCTGCAACGAGGGGGGGGGGGGGGATCGGAAATTTGAGTCCTTTAGGTTCCGTCCCTATGGTTGATAGCGTGCAATGATTCAGCCTTCTAAATCACCGGAAAGATCCCAGAAAGTCCGATAAGACTTAAAAATGTTTTGTCCGCCCCTAGGAGAGATAGGCTTGAAAATTCGACCCAGTTGGGTTCTGTCCTGTGGTCGATACTATACGTGTGAAAATATTCACCCTACTAGATCACAAATAATTGCTTCTGGAGGTCTGAAAAAAGATTTCAATAACCCCATATTTTTCTG
Source organism: Amaurobius ferox (assembly GCA_951213105.1). Classification (NCBI taxonomy): domain Eukaryota; kingdom Metazoa; phylum Arthropoda; class Arachnida; order Araneae; family Amaurobiidae; genus Amaurobius; species Amaurobius ferox. The sequence goes on from OX578135.1 coordinate 13,028,362, forward strand.
AACTCGAATTGACCGTTTTTGAGATAACGTTTGAGTATGCGTGTGTCCGTCCGTAAGACTATAGATGTGCCATCTAACGAACGAATAGAGAGTTTAGAACGTAATTTGGTATAATTATTACGTTACTTGAATACTGGAACGCTATTGATTTTAAAAGTGATCAAGCTATCGGAAGGCCCCCAAATGTTAAATAAATTTTTGAAAATATCATAAAAAGATCAGCACATTCAATAGTGTTAAACAAATTATCATTTAGTACGTATATTTTTATATTCTTGAACATATAACACAAACTTTCTTTAGAACGTTAGCTTGAACCGTTCTCAAGATATTGTCCGTTTTCAAATAAATATGTTTAAAATTACATAAAAATTAAGTTCAATCAAATTATGCGACACTTGACAAAAAATTTGGTGACATTGGCGTCTAATCTGGACACATTAATGGATTTTCCTTTTGTGGTGACTTTAACAATCATCGATAACAAACGCGGTTACCCTAATATACCAACCTCATTTTTTTACGATTTAAACTTCATTCTATATAAATGTCATAGTTTTAAAACCACACATATAACCCTAGTATCCGATAAAATTAGGAGAAATTAAATGAAAGAACATTTTTCTTGTCAGAAATGGCGACCTCCCTTCCACGTCTAATCTAGCGCCTATTTATTACTTTTCCGTTCGAACAGCAAAAAGGAACTAAATATTCTCGAAATTGGATAAAACGGGACATACCTGAGAGGTCTGGAATTGGAGAAAAGAAATGAAACAGATATTTATTCTTTCGAATGAAATTTAAGGAGCATGAAATAAAAGTCACGACACTTGTTGGGAATTTCTTTAAATTCGCAAAGAATAGCAGCGCAAGGTACGGAATAGGGAAAAACCTTAATATGGAATAACTTCGTTGGGCATAGTATTTAAACGAATTAGGTGTGTCAAAAGCAGGAAACGGCCTCTTCTTCAGAATAAAAATACAGCACAAGCACATCATACCACCATAATACCTGAACATCAATTCAATCAGCACATTAAATTCTCAATAACAGAGCAAGGTACGGCATAGGAAAATATATTAATATAGAATAGCTTCGTTGGGTAATAGTGTTTAAATGAATTAGGTGTGCCAAAAGTAGAAAGCGGCCTTTTCTTCAGAATAAAAATGCAGCACCAGCACACCATACCACCATCATACAAGCAAATCAATTCAACCAGCACATTAAATTCTCAAAGAATAACACCGCATGGCAAAGAATAGAGCAAGACATTACTATAGAATAGCTCCTTTGGGTATAGTATTTAAACGAATTAGGTGTGTCAAAAGCAGAAAACGGGCTCTTCTTCAGAATAAAAATACAACACAAGCACATCATATCACCATAATACCTGAACATCAATTCAATCAGCACATTAAATTCTCAATAACAGAGCGAGGTACGGCATAGGAAAATATATTAATATAGAATAGCTTCGTTGGGTAATAGTGTTTAAATGAATTAGGTGTGCCAAAAGTAGAAAGCGGCCTTTTCTTCAGAATAAAAATGCAGCACCAGCACACCATACCACCATCATACAAGCAAATCAATTCAACCAGCACATTAAATTCTCAAAGAATAACACCGCATGGCAAAGAATAGAGCAAGACATTACTATAGAATAGCTCCTTTGGGTATAGTATTTAAACGAATTAGGTGTGTCAAAAGCAGAAAACGGGCTCTTCTTCAGAATAAAAATACAACACAAGCACATCATATCACCATAATACCTGAACATCAATTCAATCAGCACATTAAATTCTCAATAACAGAGCGAGGTACGGCATAGGAAAATAGATTAATATAGAATAGCTTCATTGGGTAATAGTGTTTAAATGAATTAGGTGTGCCAAAAGTAGAAAGCGGCCTTTTCTTCAGAATAAAAATGCAGCATCAGCACACCATACCACCATCATACAAGCAAATCAATTCAACCAGCACATTAAATTCTCAAAGAATAACACCGCATGGCAAAGAATAGAGCAAGACATTACTATAGAATAGCTCCTTTGGGTATAGTATTTAAACGAATTAGGTGTGTCAAAAGCAGAAAACGGGCTCTTCTTCAGAATAAAAATACAACACAAGCACATCATATCACCATAATACCTGAACATCAATTCAATCAGCACATTAAATTCTCAATAACAGAGCGAGGTACGGCATAGGAAAATATATTAATATAGAATAGCTTCGTTGGGTAATGGTGTTTAAATGAATTAGGTGTGCCAAAAGTAGAAAGCGGCCTTTTCTTCAGAATAAAAATGCAGCACCAGCACACCATACCACCATCATACAAGCAAATCAATTCAACCAGCACATTAAATTCTCAAAGAATAACACCGCATGGCAAAGAATAGAGCAAGACATTACTATAGAATAGCTCCTTTGGGTATAGTATTTAAACGAATTAGGTGTGTCAAAAGCAGGAAACGGCCTCTTCTTCAGAATAAAAATACAGCACAAGCACATCATACCACCATAATACCTGAACATCAATTCAATCAGCACATTAAATTCTCAATAACAGAGCGAGGTACGGCATAGGAAAATATATTAATATAGAATAGCTTCGTTGGGTAATAGTGTTTAAATAATTTAGGTGTGCCAAAAGTAGAAAGCGGCCTTTTCTTCAGAATAAAAATGCAGCACCAGCACACCATACCACCATCATACAAGCAAATCAATTCAACCAGCACATTAAATTCTCAAAGAATAACACCGCATGGCAAAGCATAGAGCAAGACATTACTATAGAATAGCTCCTTTGGGTATAGTATTTAAACGAATTAGGTGTGTCAAAAGCAGAAAACGGGCTCTTCTTCAGAATAAAAATACAACACAAGCACATCATATCACCATAATACCTGAACATCAATTCAATCAGCACATTAAATTCTCAATAACAGAGCGAGGTACGGCATAGAAAAATATATTAATAAAGAATAGCTTCGTTGGGTAATGGTGTTTAAATGAATTAGGTGTGCCAAAAGTAGAAAGCGGCCTTTTCTTCAGAATAAAAATGCAGCACCAGCACACCATACCACCATCATACAAGCAAATCAATTCAACCAGCACATTAAATTCTCAAAGAATAACACCGCATGGCAAAGAATAGAGCAAGACATTACTATAGAATAGCTCCTTTGGGTATAGTATTTAAACGAATTAGGTGTGTCAAAAGCAGGAAACGGCCTCTTCTTCAGAATAAAAATACAGCACAAGCACATAATACCACCATAATACCTGAACATCAATTCAATCAGCACATTAAATTCTCAATAACAGAGCGAGGTACCGCATAGGAAAATATATTAATATAGAATAGCTTCGTTGAGTAATAGTGTTTAAATGAATTAGGTGTGCCAAAAGTAGAAAGCGGCCTTTTCTTCAGAATAAAAATGCAGCACCAGCACACCATACCACCATCATACAAGCAAATCAATTCAACCAGCACGTTAAATTCGCAAAGAATAGCACCGCATGGCAAAGAATAGAGCAAGACATTACTATAGAATAGCTCCTTTGGGTATAGTATTTAAACGAATTAGGTGTGTCAAAAGCAGAAAACGGGCTCTTCTTCAGAATAAAAATACAACACAAGCACATCATATCACCATAATACCTGAACATCAATTCAATCAGCACATTAAATTCTCAATAACAGAGCGAGGTACGGCATAGGAAAATATATTAATATAGAATAGCTTCGTTGGGTAATGGTGTTTAAATGAATTAGGTGTGCCAAAAGTAGAAAGCGGCCTTTTCTTCAGAATAAAAATGCAGCACCAGCACACCATACCACCATCATACAAGCAAATCAATTCAACCAGCACATTAAATTCTCAAAGAATAACACCGCATGGCAAAGAATAGAGCAAGACATTACTATAGAATAGTTCCTTTGGGTATAGTATTTAAACGAATTAGGTGTGTCAAAAGCAGAAAACGGGCTCTTCTTCAGAATAAAAATACAACACAAGCACATCATATCACCATAATACCTGAACATCAATTCAATCAGCACATTAAATTCTCAATAACAGAGCGAGGTACGGCATAGGAAAATATATTAATATAGAATAGCTTCGTTGGGTAATGGTGTTTAAATGAATTAGGTGTGCCAAAAGTAGAAAGCGGCCTTTTCTTCAGAATAAAAATGCAGCACCAGCACACCATACCACCATCATACAAGCAAATCAATTCAACCAGCACATTAAATTCGCAAAGAATAGCACCGCATGGCAAAGAATAGAGCAAGACATTACTATAGAATAGCTCCTTTGGGTATAGTATTTAAACGAATTAGGTGTGTCAAAAGCAGAAAACGGGCTCTTCTTCAGAATAAAAATACAACACAAGCACATCATATCACCATAATACCTGAACATCAATTCAATCAGCACATTAAATTCTCAATAACAGAGCGAGGTACGGCATAGGAAAATATATTAATATAGAATAGCTTCGTTGGGTAATGGTGTTTAAATGAATTAGGTGTGCCAAAAGTAGAAAGCGGCCTTTTCTTCAGAATAAAAATGCAGCACCAGCACACCATACCACCATCATACAAGCAAATCAATTCAACCAGCACATTAAATTCTCAAAGAATAACACCGCATGGCAAAGAATAGAGCAAGACATTACTATAGAATAGTTCCTTTGGGTATAGTATTTAAACGAATTAGGTGTGTCAAAAGCAGAAAACGGGCTCTTCTTCAGAATAAAAATACAACACAAGCACATCATATCACCATAATACCTGAACATCAATTCAATCAGCACATTAAATTCTCAATAACAGAGCGAGGTACGGCATAGGAAAATATATTAATATAGAATAGCTTCGTTGGGTAATAGTGTTTAAATAATTTAGGTGTGCCAAAAGTAGAAAGCGGCCTTTTCTTCAGAATAAAAATGCAGCACCAGCACACCATACCACCATCATACAAGCAAATCAATTCAACCAGCACATTAAATTCTCAAAGAATAACACCGCATGGCAAAGCATAGAGCAAGACATTACTATAGAATAGCTCCTTTGGGTATAGTATTTAAACGAATTAGGTGTGTCAAAAGCAGAAAACGGGCTCTTCTTCAGAATAAAAATACAACACAAGCACATCATATCACCATAATACCTGAACATCAATTCAATCAGCACATTAAATTCTCAATAACAGAGCGAGGTACGGCATAGGAAAATATATTAATAAAGAATAGCTTCGTTGGGTAATGGTGTTTAAATGAATTAGGTGTGCCAAAAGTAGAAAGCGGCCTTTTCTTCAGAATAAAAATGCAGCACCAGCACACCATACCACCATCATACAAGCAAATCAATTCAACCAGCACATTAAATTCTCAAAGAATAACACCGCATGGCAAAGAATAGAGCAAGACATTACTATAGAATAGCTCCTTTGGGTATAGTATTTAAACGAATTAGGTGTGTCAAAAGCAGGAAACGGCCTCTTCTTCAGAATAAAAATACAGCACAAGCACATAATACCACCATAATACCTGAACATCAATTCAATCAGCACATTAAATTCTCAATAACAGAGCGAGGTACGGCATAGGAAAATATATTAATATAGAATAGCTTCGTTGGGTAATAGTGTTTAAATGAATTAGGTGTGCCAAAAGTAGAAAGCGGCCTTTTCTTCAGAATAAAAATGCAGCACCAGCACACCATACCACCATCATACAAGCAAATCAATTCAACCAGCACGTTAAATTCGCAAAGAATAGCACCGCATGGCAAAGAATAGAGCAAGACATTACTATAGAATAGCTCCTTTGGGTATAGTATTTAAACGAATTAGGTGTGTCAAAAGCAGAAAACGGGCTCTTCTTCAGAATAAAAATACAACACAAGCACATCATATCACCATAATACCTGAACATCAATTCAATCAGCACATTAAATTCTCAATAACAGAGCGAGGTACGGCATAGGAAAATATATTAATATAGAATAGCTTCGTTGGGTAATGGTGTTTAAATGAATTAGGTGAGCCAAAAGTAGAAAGCGGCCTTTTCTTCAGAATAAAAATGCAGCACCAGCACACCATACCACCATCATACAAGCAAATCAATTCAACCAGCACATTAAATTCTCAAAGAATAACACCGCATGGCAAAGAATAGAGCAAGACATTACTATAGAATAGCTCCTTTGGGTATAGTATTTAAACGAATTAGGTGTGTCAAAAGCAGAAAACGGGCTCTTCTTCAGAATAAAAATACAACACAAGCACATCATATCACCATAATACCTGAACATCAATTCAATCAGCACATTAAATTCTCAATAACAGAGCGAGGTACGGCATAGGAAAATATATTAATATAGAATAGCTTCGTTGGGTAATAGTGTTTAAATGAATTAGGTTTGCCAAAAGTAGAAAGCGGCCTTTTCTTCAGAATAAAAATGCAGCACCAGCACACCATACCACCATCATACAAGCAAATCAATTCAACCAGCACATTAAATTCTCAAAGAATAACACCGCATGGCAAAGAATAGAGCAAGACATTACTATAGAATAGCTCCTTTGGGTATAGTATTTAAACGAATTAGGTGTGTCAAAAGCAGAAAACGGGCTCTTCTTCAGAATAAAAATACAACACAAGCACATCATATCACCATAATACCTGAACATCAATTCAATCAGCACATTAAATTCTCAATAACAGAGCGAGGTACGGCATAGGAAAATATATTAATATAGAATAGCTTCGTTGGGTAATGGTGTTTAAATGAATTAGGTGTGCCAAAAGTAGAAAGCGGCCTTTTCTTCAGAATAAAAATGCAGCACCAGCACACCATACCACCATCATACAAGCAAATCAATTCAACCAGCACATTAAATTCTCAAAGAATAACACCGCATGGCAAAGAATAGAGCAAGACATTACTATAGAATAGCTCCTTTGGGTATAGTATTTAAACGAATTAGGTGTGTCAAAAGCAGGAAACGGCCTCTTCTTCAGAATAAAAATACAGCACAAGCACATCATACCACCATAATACCTGAACATCAATTCAATCAGCACATTAAATTCTCAATAACAGAGCGAGGTACGGCATAGGAAAATATATTAATATAGAATAGCTTCGTTGGGTAATAGTGTTTAAATGAATTAGGTGTGCCAAAAGTAGAAAGCGGCCTTTTCTTCAGAATAAAAATGCAGCACCAGCACACCATACCACCATCATACAAGCAAATCAATTCAACCAGCACATTAAATTCTCAAAGAATAACACCGCATGGCAAAGCATAGAGCAAGACATTACTATAGAATAGCTCCTTTGGGTATAGTATTTAAACGAATTAGGTGTGTCAAAAGCAGAAAACGGGCTCTTCTTCAGAATAAAAATACAACACAAGCACATCATATCACCATAATACCTGAACATCAATTCAATCAGCACATTAAATTCTCAATAACAGAGCGAGGTACGGCATAGGAAAATATATTAATATAGAATAGCTTCGTTGGGTAATGGTGTTTAAAAGAATTAGGTGTGCCAAAAGTAGAAAGCGGCCTTTTCTTCAGAATAAAAATGCAGCACCAGCACACCATACCACCATCATACAAGCAAATCAATTCAACCAGCACATTAAATTCTCAAAGAATAACACCGCATGGCAAAGAATAGAGCAAGACATTACTATAGAATAGCTCCTTTGGGTATAGTATTTAAACGAATTAGGTGTGTCAAAAGCAGGAAACGGCCTCTTCTTCAGAATAAAAATACAGCACAAGCACATCATACCACCATAATACCTGAACATCAATTCAATCAGCACATTAAATTCTCAATAACAGAGCGAGGTACGCCATAGGAAAATATATTAATATAGAATAGCTTCGTTGGGTAATAGTGTTTAAATGAATTAGGTGTGCCAAAAGTAGAAAGCGGCCTTTTCTTCAGAATAAAAATGCAGCACCAGCACACCATACCACCATCATACAAGCAAATCAATTCAACCAGCACGTTAAATTCGCAAAGAATAGCACCGCATGGCAAAGAATAGAGCAAGACATTACTATAGAATAGCTCCTTTGGGTATAGTATTTAAACGAATTAGGTGTATCAAAAGCAGAAAACGGGCTCTTCTTCAGAATAAAAATACAACACAAGCACATCATATCACCATAATACCTGAACATCAATTCAATCAGCACATTAAATTCTCAATAACAGAGCGAGGTACGGCATAGGAAAATATATTAATATAGAATAGCTTCGTTGGGTAATGGTGTTTAAATGAATTAGGTGTGCCAAAAGTAGAAAGCGGCCTTTTCTTCAGAATAAAAATGCAGCACCAGCACACCATACCACCATCATACAAGCAAATCAATTCAACCAGCACGTTAAATTCGCAAAGAATAGCACCGCATGGCAAAGAATAGAGCAAGACATTACTATAGAATAGCTCCTTTGGGTATAGTATTTAAACGAATTAGGTGTGTCAAAAGCAGAAAACGGGCTCTTCTTCAGAATAAAAATACAACACAAGCACATCATATCACCATAATACCTGAACATCAATTCAATCAGCACATTAAATTCTCAATAACAGAGCGAGGTACGGCATAGGAAAATATATTAATATAGAATAGCTTCGTTGGGTAATGGTGTTTAAATGAATTAGGTGTGCCAAAAGTAGAAAGCGGCCTTTTCTTCAGAATAAAAATGCAGCACCAGCACACCATACCACCATCATACAAGCAAATCAATTCAACCAGCACATTAAATTCTCAAAGAATAACACCGCATGGCAAAGAATAGAGCAAGACATTACTATAGAATAGCTCCTTTGGGTATAGTATTTAAACGAATTAGGTGTGTCAAAAGCAGAAAACGGGCTCTTCTTCAGAATAAAAATACAACACAAGCACATCATATCACCATAATACCTGAACATCAATTCAATCAGCACATTAAATTCTCAATAACAGAGCGAGGTACGGCATAGGAAAATATATTAATATAGAATAGCTTCGTTGGGTAATGGTGTTTAAATGAATTAGGTATGCCAAAAGTAGAAAGCGGCCTTTTCTTCAGAATAAAAATGCAGCACCAACACACCATACCACCATCATACAAGCAAATCAATTCAACCAGCACATTAAATTCTCAAAGAATAACACCGCATGGCAAAGAATAGAGCAAGACATTACTATAGAATAGTTCCTTTGGGTATAGTATTTAAACGAATTAGGTGTGTCAAAAGCAGAAAACGGGCTCTTCTTCAGAATAAAAATACAACACAAGCACATCATATCACCATAATACCTGAACATCAATTCAATCAGCACATTAAATTCTCAATAACAGAGCGAGGTACGGCATAGGAAAATATATTAATATAGAATAGCTTCGTTGGGTAATGGTGTTTAAATGAATTAGGTGTGCCAAAAGTAGAAAGCGGCCTTTTCTTCAGAATAAAAATGCAGCACCAGCACACCATACCACCATCATACAAGCAAATCAATTCAACCAACACATTAAATTCTCAAAGAATAACACCGCATGGCAAAGAATAGAGCAAGACATTACTATAGAATAGCTCCTTTGGGTATAGTATTTAAACGAATTAGGTGTGTCAAAAGCAGAAAACGGGCTCTTCTTCAGAATAAAAATACAACACAAGCACATCATATCACCATAATACCTGAACATCAATTCAATCAGCACATTAAATTCTCAATAACAGAGCGAGGTACGGCATAGGAAAATATATTAATATAGAATAGCTTCGTTGGGTAATGGTGTTTAAATGAATTAGGTGTGCCAAAAGTAGAAAGCGGCCTTTTCTTCAGAATAAAAATGCAGCACCAGCACACCATACCACCATCATACAAGCAAATCAATTCAACCAGCACATTAAATTCTCAAAGAATAACACCGCATGGCAAAGAATAGAACAAGACATTACTATAGAATAGCTCCTTTGGGTATAGTATTTAAACGAATTAGGTGTGTCAAAAGCAGAAAACGGGCTCTTCTTCAGAATAAAAATACAACACAAGCACATCATATCACCATAATACCTGAACATCAATTCAATCAGCACATTAAATTCTCAATAACAGAGCGAGGTACGGCATAGGAAAATATATTAATATAGAATAGCTTCGTTGGGTAATGGTGTTTAAATGAATTAGGTGTGCCAAAAGTAGAAAGCGGCCTTTTCTTCAGAATAAAAATGCAGCACCAGCACACCATACCACCATCATACAAGCAAATCAATTCAACCAGCACATTAAATTCTCAAAGAATAACACCGCATGGCAAAGAATAGAGCAAGACATTACTATAGAATAGTTCCTTTGGGTATAGTATTTAAACGAATTAGGTGTGTCAAAAGCAGAAAACGGGCTCTTCTTCAGAATAAAAATACAACACAAGCACATCATATCACCATAATACCTGAACATCAATTCAATCAGCACATTAAATTCTCAATAACAGAGCGAGGTACGGCATAGGAAAATATATTAATATAGAATAGCTTCGTTGGGTAATGGTGTTTAAATGAATTAGGTGTGCCAAAAGTAGAAAGCGGCCTTTTCTTCAGAATAAAAATGCAGCACCAGCACACCATACCACCATCATACAAGCAAATCAATTCAACCAGCACATTAAATTCTCAAAGAATAACACCGCATGGCAAAGAATAGAGCAAGACATTACTATAGAATAGCTCCTTTGGGTATAGTATTTAAACGAATTAGGTGTGTCAAAAGCAGAAAACGGGCTCTTCTTCAGAATAAAAATACAACACAAGCACATCATATCACCATAATACCTGAACATCAATTCAATCAGCACATTAAATTCTCAATAACAGAGCGAGGTACGGCATAGGAAAATATATTAATATAGAATAGCTTCGTTGGGTAATGGTGTTTAAATGAATTAGGTGTGCCAAAAGTAGAAAGCGGCCTTTTCTTCAGAATAAAAATGCAGCACCAGCACACCATACCACCATCATACAAGCAAATCAATTCAACCAGCACATTAAATTCTCAAAGAATAACACCGCATGGCAAAGAATAGAGCAAGACATTACTATAGAATAGTTCCTTTGGGTATAGTATTTATACGAATTAGGTGTGTCAAAAGCAGAAAACGGGCTCTTCTTCAGAATAAAAATACAACACAAGCACATCATATCACCATAATACCTGAACATCAATTCAATCCGCACATTAAATTCTCAATAACAGAGCGAGGTACGGCATAGGAAAATATATTAATATAGAATAGCTTCGTTGGGTAATGGTGTTTAAATGAATTAGGTGTGCCAAAAGTAGAAAGCGGCCTTTTCTTCAGAATAAAAATGCAGCACCAGCACACCATACCACCATCATACAAGCAAATCAATTCAACCAGCACATTAAATTCTCAAAGAATAACACCGCATGGCAAAGAATAGAGCAAGACATTACTATAGAATAGCTCCTTTGGGTATAGTATTTAAACGAATTAGGTGTTAAAGACCCAGACCGTCCGACTCGTCCAGAGGACTTAGAGTAACTAGTTGGACGGCCGGAAACGAATTAGGTGTGTCAAAAGCAGAAAACGGGCTCTTCTTCAGAATAAAAATACAACACAAGCACATCATATCACCATAATACCTGAACATCAATTCAATCAGCACATTAAATTCTCAATAACAGAGCGAGGTACGGCATAGGAAAATATATTAATATAGAATAGCTTCGTTGGGTAATGGTGTTTAAATGAATTAGGTGTGCCAAAAGTAGAAAGCGGCCTTTTCTTCAGAATAAAAATGCAGCACCAGCACACCATACCACCATCATACAAGCAAATCAATTCAACCAGCACATTAAATTCTCAAAGAATAACACCGCATGGCAAAGAATAGAGCAAGACATTACTATAGAATAGCTCCTTTGGGTATAGTATTTAAACGAATTAGGTGTGTCAAAAGCAGAAAACGGGCTCTTCTTCAGAATAAAAATACAACACAAGCACATCATATCACCATAATACCTGAACATCAATTCAATCAGCACATTAAATTCTCAATAACAGAGCGAGGTACGGCATAGGAAAATATATTAATATAGAATAGCTTCGTTGGGTAATGGTGTTTAAATGAATTAGGTGTGCCAAAAGTAGAAAGCGGCCTTTTCTTCAGAATAAAAATGCAGCACCAGCACACCATACCACCATCATACAAGCAAATCAATTCAACCAGCACATTAAATTCTCAAAGAATAACACCGCATGGCAAAGAATAGAGCAAGACATTACTATAGAATAGCTCCTTTGGGTATAGTATTTAAACGAATTAGGTGTGTCAAAAGCAGAAAACGGGCTCTTCTTCAGAATAAAAATACAACACAAGCACATCATATCACCATAATACCTGAACATCAATTCAATCAGCACATTAAATTCTCAATAACAGAGCGAGGTACGGCATAGGAAAATATATTAATATAGAATAGCTTCGTTGGGTAATGGTGTTTAAATGAATTAGGTGTGCCAAAAGTAGAAAGCGGCCTTTTCTTCAGAATAAAAATGCAGCACCAGCACACCATACCACCATCATACAAGCAAATCAATTCAACCAGCACATTAAATTCTCAAAGAATAACACCGCATGGCAAAGAATAGAGCAAGACATTACTATAGAATAGCTCCTTTGGGTATAGTATTTAAACGAATTAGGTGTGTCAAAAGCAGAAAACGGGCTCTTCTTCAGAATAAAAATACAACACAAGCACATCATATCACCATAATACCTGAACATCAATTCAATCAGCACATTAAATTCTCAATAACAGAGCGAGGTACGGCATAGGAAAATATATTAATATAGAATAGCTTCGTTGGGTAATGGTGTTTAAATGAATTAGGTGTGCCAAAAGTAGAAAGCGGCCTTTTCTTCAGAATAAAAATGCAGCACCAGCACACCATACCACCATCATACAAGCAAATCAATTCAACCAGCACGTTAAATTCGCAAAGAATAACCTCGCAAGGTACAGAATAGAGCAAGACATTACTATAGAATAGCTCCGTTGAGCATAGTATTTAAACGAATTAGATGTGTCAAAAGTAGAAAGCAGATTCTTCAGAATAAAAATGCACTACAAGCACATTATGCAACCATCATACAAGCAAATCAGTTCAACCAACACATTTAAAGCATTCAGAAAGTTGACGAAATTCAGCTTTTGGAGAAATTGGGCAGCCGTATGTTTCAGAGAATGAGTTTGTCCAAAAAGTGGCATTGTATCTCGAGCGACAGTGATTAGGTGGAGTGCAATACAGATCGGAGGGTGTGGGGGGGGGGGGGAGGTGTAGTTTCGAAAACATTAAAGTTTCTGTAAAATTTCAGACACACAGATTTATATTAAACTTTCAATATGATGGTTAATTAAACTCTCCCTGACCAGTTTAACATTTTCGCCATCGTTGGTGTTGAAAGTATCAAATATAATGTGCATTAACCATTGCAAACATTGACAAAGTGCTGTTTTGAAACACACTGATAAAGTTGAAGCTAGGGGGTGAGATATTTTTTTCTGTATTTCTTATGAACAATCCATCTAATTATTATTTATTCATAACTATGATTTATATTTATGTCAAAATTTTAATGCGAATTGTTCAAAGGGCATCACACTCCTTAATTATCGAGCAATTATTAGAAAAAAAGGTTAATAACAAATTGCAAGCAATTGAATTAAGATCTATTTAATAATTTGATCTTTATGAAAATTGAGTAGTAATGCGTTTTTAACACTTTACAACAAAGTTGAAAAGTGTTTATGACTTTGTTCATTCTGTCTGTCTGTCTGTCTGTCTGTCTGTCTGTCTGTCTGTCTGTCTGTCTGTCTGTCTGTCCGTTAGCACGATAACTGCCGTAAAAATGAGTTTATCAAAATGAAATTTTAGTATGTTGTTCAGACGGTCTGTAGGACCTATGGGAATATAAATAAATAATATCACCCAATTAGTTTTTTAGTGAACCCGGGTTGAAAAAATGAAATACATTGAACCCTATGGGACCTAATTTTTCAAACATTTTTTAAGTAAATTTAAAATTCACGAATTGTTTCGAAATTTTTAGGAAATATTCACATTGTCCCATAGAATATATAAAAAAAAATTCAGTAAAATATGTTAAGTAGTTTTTTAATTAAAAAAATTATTTAATATAGGGAAAAAAACAAATTCAATTAAATTCTGACTTTGGGATATCTTCCAGAAAGAAAAGAGAGAGATATTATATAATAAATATCTCTCCATTTGTTTAAACGTTTAGCATATGGGAGTGGCTTCATATTTTAAAATAAATTTGGTAGATAACAATTTTTCATTTTTTTTAAATTTTATATAACTCTTCATGATAAATTTAATTGATGGCATTTTAAATGCACTTTCCTACGTCCTAGAGAGTTAAAATTTGGTACACAGCTTAAATTTGTTGAACATTTTATTCGACAAAAATTTGATGGATCTTTAAATATAGATCATACATTTTTTTCGAAATGGCCTGAAAATAATCCCCGTTCACTTCTATAAATCATTGGTGTAATATTGTTAAAAATTCTGATGTGGACAGCACATGTCTTTCTCTGCAGACTCATATTCGTTCTCTTTATTTATTCAATGATAATTTGAGTTTATCTGCACAACATAAGTATTTTAAATGACATTGAATTTACACGTTAAACTTAAATTTGGTTCTCATTTGATAGCTGGACTTATTGTCAAAGGTGGCGTAGCGAAAACGCGAAAAAACTAGAATATCTCAAGAACGGCTAGTCCTAGAGTAATGGGGTTAGTCTTATTCTTTTTGTTGTCAAAAATCACATATAAAATAGGAATTTAATTGATATAATTGAGCACACGTAGTCTTTTATTTTTATATATAACGATTTTTGCTGGCCATTTCGCAAAAATAGCCCGTTCCTTTTTCCCGAATCGTAGTAGAATAACCTACAAATGATTTATATACAAAATTTTGTTAAATTTGGTATATAAATCACTTGTAGGTTATAGAAATATTATACTCCAAATTTTGTTAAATTTGGTTCATTAGTTTTTAGCTAGAGTGGATAAAGGCAATTTCTGCGGCCATTTCGCAAAGAAGGCAGATTCTTTTATTACGAATCGTACTATAATCTAATGAACATCAGGATTTCCCACAAAAAACATACCTACCAAATTGTATGAAATTCGGTCCATTAGTTTTTCAATTAGAGTGGATGTAATATCCACACAGACACACAGAAACATACACAGATACACCCTTACACACACAGACGTCTTCCTAAAAGTAGTTTTTTCGTGTTCTAGAAGTCCCAAAACGTGTAGATCCTTTGAAAATTCGAGTTCCGATCTTCGGCACGATTCCAATACTTTGAGTACATACACATACACATATATATTATCTGTGTATTATCTGTGTATCTAAATTCCGTGCCTATGCAATTACAATAGTTGTGATTTTAAATGATCCCTAAACTTTTATTATTTCTTCAAGGAAGCCTAATTTTAACATATGCAGAATGCAAATATCTCAAGCGATTGTAAGATGAATTACATTGCTGAATTTTTTTCACACAAAATTATTTAGCTCTGGAGTCTGGAATACAAGTTATATGAATGAAATATTCATTGATTTTGCATAAAGAATCAGATGATTTATATTTCCATACAGTTTTAAATATTTAAGTATAATAAATTACTGTAGTACTGTGATAATGTAAAAGATATTACCACTGAATGAATCACATTTTAGAAATTTTTAAATGAAATTACTTTTCAGTTGGAAAGTGTTTCATAATCAATGCTTATGCATGATTGATCTTTCTTGTTTAAACAATAAATTGATTAAATTTTAGAGCATACTTAAAGCAAAAGCGTCTTGCAATTGTGTTTTGATACTATTTCTTTTCAGCGTATTTCAGAGAGTTTGGGGTTCTTTTTACTTTCCCTGCAATGCATTGTAATGTATAGGGAATGTATTGAAATCATTCCCAAAATTACAGTAATAGTTTTCGACGGATCTACACGTTTTAGGAACTTTAGAATACGAAAATAATATTTTTAGAGTGACGTGTGTGTGTGTCTCTCTGTGCAATGTATGTATCCACTCACTCTAACTCAAAAACTAATGGGCCAAATTTCATAAAATTTGGTAGGTAAGTCACTTGTGTGTGACTCTGGTGCCGCTTAGCTTTTGGTACAATTCGGGATAAAAGAACCCGCCGTTTTTTGCAAAATGGTCTGCAAAAATTGCCTGTATTCACTCTAGCTAAAAAACTAATAGATCAAATTCTACAAAATTTGGCAAATAAGTCACTTGTGGGACATCCTGGTGCTGATTAGATTTTGGGATGATTTGGAAAAAAAATAACCTGTCTTTTTTGCAAAATGGCCCGCAAAAATCATTAAAATCTAAAATAAAAAACTACGTATGCTCAAATATATTGTTTCATACGCAATTTTTTACGATGAAAGGCGTAAGACCAACTCTATTACACCAGGACTAGCCGTTCTCGAGACAGTTTATTTTTTTCGCATTTTCGCTACTCCACCTTTGAAAATAAGTCTAGTTACCAAATGAGAACGGAAATTGAATTAAAAATTGCAAATTCTGTGCCATTTTAAATAATTGTGGGTGTTATTTTGTGTAATTAAACTCAATACAATATATTATTGAAGAAATAAAGAGAAAGTGAATATGAGTCTGCAGGGAAAGTCACGTGCTGCTCACACCAGTCTGTTTTTATTACTTTCCTTATATACATAATGTATAAGGAAAGTATTGTGACGGGGTCGAAAATTCGAATTCGAGTTTTCGACGGGAGAGCACGTTTCAAGTATCCCTGATCACGAATCAAACATTTTTGAAGTGATGTCTGTGTGTGTGTGTGTGTATGTGTGTGTGTGTGTGTGTGTGTGTGTGTGTGTGTGTGTGTGTGTGTGTGTGTGTGTGTGTGTGTGTGTGTGAAAGTATGTGTGTGTGTGTGTGTGTGTGTGTGTGTGTGTGTGTGTGTGAAAGTATGTGTGTGTGTGTGTGTGTGTGTCAGTGAGACTGTGGAGACGATAACTGACGAACGAATGGACCGATTCGAACGAAATTTGGTACAAAAATCACAATCCGTAAACACTGGAAGCCTATTGTTTTTATACATAATCGAATGTTCAGAACCCCCCTAAATTTTCGAATGAAATTTTGAAAAAATCGTCAAAAAATCAAAACCGCTAATAAAGTTACGCAAATAGACATTTCTTATGTAATTTTTCACTAGAAAACGATTGGCATAAATTTTAGAACGATAATATGAACCGGTCTCGAGATATTGTACATTTTTCAAAAAAATTATGAAAAAGTCGCATAAAAAAAAAAAATTCCTATTGAGAAACATGTTCACTTTTCATATGTAATACCATGCGATAAATAGAGTGACATCATTCTCGTGGATCTAGCTCGTTCCATTCATGAAAAAATATACTTTGAATAATACTTTTGTATTTGAACGCCAATAGTCATTTATCTGTTGTAAGAATAACTTTTTTCTTAGTGCATAACGCTTGGCGAGATTTTGGCGACGAATTTGGCGGAATGTCGCCAACTTGGCGACTTTTTTGAAATGTTGCCAAATTAATGAAAATCTCGCCAAATGGATAAAAATGATGCTAAATCAATGAAAATGACGACTGATTGTCGAAAATTCAATATCTTGGAAAGAATATTAGTATCTACTATAAGAAAATCCTATTTTTTTACTGTAAAAGTAGTAAATTCATTACATCATATAAGGAAAGTCATGTGTTGCCCACATCAGATTTTTTTCCTTATATACATAATGTATAAGGAAAGCATTGTGACTGGATCGAAAATTCGAATTCGAGTTTTCGACAGGAAAGCATGTTTCAAGCATCCTTGATCACGAATCGAACATTTTTGAGGTGATGTCTGTTTGTGTGAGAAAGTATGTGTGTGTGTGTGTTAGTGAGTCTGTGGAGACGATATCTCACGAACGAATGGAGCGATTCGAAAGAAATTTGGTACAAAAATCACAATCTATGAATACTGGAAGCCTATTGTTTTAAAACACAATCGAATGTTCAGAACCCTCCTAAATTTTCGAGTGAAATTTTGAAAAAATCATCAAAAAATCAAAGCCTTTAATAAAGTTATGCAAATAGACATTCCTTAAGTAAATTGTCCCTAGAAAACGATTGACATAAACTTTAGAACGCTAGCATGAACCGTTCTCGAGATATTGCACATTTCTCAAATAAATTTATCAAAAAATCCCATAAATTAAAAAAAAATACTAACTGTTGAAAAACATGTTCACTTTTCATATGTAATATCATGCGATAAATTGGGTGACATCATTCTCGTGGATCTAACTCGTTCCATTCACGAGAGAAGATACTTTGAGTAATACTTTTGTATTTGAACACCAATAGTCATTTATCTGCTGTAAAAATAACTTATTTCTCTGTCCATAACGCTTGGCGAGATTTTGGCGACGAATTTAGCGGAATGTCGCCAACCTGGCGACATTTTTAAATGTTTCCAAATTAATGAAAATCTCGCCAAATGGATAAAAATGACGCTAAATCAATGAAAATGACGACTAATTTAAGAAAATTCAATATCTTTGAAAGAATATAAGTATCTACTATAAGAATGACATTTTTTTAAACTGTAAAAGTAGTAAATTCATTGCATTATATAAGGAAAGTCATGTGTTGCCCACATCAGATTTTTTATTTTAAGACGTGACATCTGGCGGGTTTGGAGAAATCACTCAATGCGATGTACAATTATTTCAAACTGAACTAGACATTTAAATTAAATTCCAACACTAAATTACCACCAAATAAAACAACTCCGTATTACATCTGTTATAGGGTAAAATCTGTTGAGAAGTAGAAAAATTCATATGATGATACAGCGAGATTTTTCTCGACCTTTTAAGTTGGTTTATTTAATTAGATACATCTCTTAGTTTGGGATGCCATCTTGCTACTTTAAAGGGATTAAGTATTAAAACACTGACATATATATAAGGGAAAAGAAAGGCCAAGTATTTTTCTAAAAACTGAACTTGTATTTGAAATAAGCAACTTCATTTTTAGCTCACACTTAAAACATATTTTAATTGGTTTGTAACTGCAAGTGGATGTTCTTTATAAAAAATAAAATACTATAGAAAATGAATTACTATTATTTTAAAGCAAATCGGAATCGGAAAGGAAAATGTAACAGCGTATTTTTTTGAAAATGCTTTGTAAAATTCATTTGTGATTACCTTTAAGTTAATGAAGATACTAAATTTTTCAAGTGGTAAAATCTCGGCAAAGATGCTATGCGTAAAAATGCCTTTTATTTACTTATTTAATTTCAATAAGTAAAGCGATTAGGAGATTAAAAAGATGAGCATATTTGTATTATTTGAAAATATATTTATTTACTTTTTAAGTTAAAGAATTATAATAATTAGAATGTTTCTTGTATCTGAAA
The DNA here is from genome assembly GCA_951213105.1 of Amaurobius ferox. NCBI lineage: Eukaryota > Metazoa > Arthropoda > Arachnida > Araneae > Amaurobiidae > Amaurobius > Amaurobius ferox. The sequence continues at coordinate 13,047,955 of OX578135.1, forward strand.
TAAAGAGGTTTTTGAAAACTACATTACGTCGTTAGTAAGAGCATAAGATGGTTAATTAAATGCATGTATCAGTTTGAACGTCAAAGAGATTTTTCATAAAGATAATTGAGGAAGATTACTATAACAGATCCAGGAACATTTTTGTCAGACAGAAAATGTCACGTATAAGATCGGCACTGCCAATGTGAAAAATATAACGCGAAAAAGCAACGGATGTATGAAACAAAGTAAAATAGAAACAGAGTTAAAAGAATCTGATGTGGGCAGCACATGACTTTCCCTGCAGACTTATATACACATTCTTTTTATTTTAATTAAATTCAATTCACTATTAATTCAATGTTCGTTCTCATTTGGTAACAGGACTCATTTTCAAAGGTGGCGCAGGGAAAAAACGAAAAAACGAAAATATCTCGAGAACGGCTGGTCCTAATGTAATGGGGTTGGTCTTATTCTTTTCTTCGTTAAAAAATACGTATAAAATAAGAATTTAATGGATATATTTCAGCATACGTAGTTTTTTATTTTAGATTTTGTCGATTTTTCGGGCCATTTTGCAAAAAAAGGTAGGTTATTTTTTTCCGAATCGGACCAAAATCTAATCAGTACCAGGGTGACTCACAAACGACTTATCTACCAAATTTTGTGATATTCGGTACATTAGATTTTCAGCTAGAGTGGATACAAGCTTTACGGGCCATTTCGCAAGAAAAGGCGGGTTCTTTTATCCCGAATCGTACCCAAAACCAATCAGCACCAGATTCGCCTATAAATGACTTACCCACCAAATATTATGAAATTCGGTTAATTAGTTTTTTAGAGTGGATACAAAATCTGCACAGACAGACAGACGAACAGACATACAGACAGACAGACACACACACACACACACACACAGACGTCACGCTAAAATTAGTTTTTTTGTATTCTAGAGGTCTCGAAACGTGTAGATCCGTCGAAAATTCGAATTGCGATTTTCAACATGATTCCTATATTTTCCTTATACATTACCATGTATTGCAGGGAAAGTAAAAATCTGATGTGGGCAGCACATGACTTTCCCTGCAGACTTATATCCACGTTCTCTTTATTTTAATTAAATTTATTTCACTTTTAATTCAATTTTCGTTCTCTTTCGGTAACCGAAATTATTTTCAAAGTTGGTGTAGAGAAAATACGAAAAACTAAAATATCTCGAGAACGGCTAGTCCTAATGTAATGGGTTTGGTCTTATTCTTTTCGTTGTTAAAAATTACGTATTAAACGTGCATTTAATGGATATATTTGAGTATACCTAGTTTTTTAGTTTAGAATTTGACGATTTTTGCGGGCTATTTTGCAAAAAAAGCAGGTTATTTTTTTCCGAATTGTACCAAAATCTAATCAACACCAAGGTTATCCATAAGTGACTCATGTACCGAATTTTGTGAAATTTGGTCCATTAGTTTTTCAGTTAGAGTGGATACAAGTTTTTGCGGGCCATTTCGCAAAAAAAAAAAAAGGCGGGTTTTTTTATCCCAAATCGTACCCAAAACTAATCAGCACCAGACTCGCTCACAAGTGACTTACTTACCAAATTTTGTGAAATTCGGTCCATTAGTTTTTTAGTTAGAGTGGATACAAAATCTGCACAGACACACAGACAGACAGACACACAGACGTCACGCTAAAAATAGTTTTTTCGTATTCTAGAGGTCTCGAAACGTGTAGATCCGTCGAAAACTCGAGTTGCGATTTTCGGCATGATTCCAATACTTTCCCTATACATTACCATGTATTGCAGGGAAAGTAAAAAAATCGCTTAAAATACTGAAAAATTAATTGTGATTATATAAAATAATGAAAAGGAGTTGCGTTTTAAAATAAAAAAAAAAAAACCGCCATTGGAAAATGAAATACCTATCTTTTCGCATAGTTGCTTAAGTAATAAGCGCATAAAATACTTACTATGTCATTTTGTTTAAGAAAAAACGAGTTTCACTAGGACAAGTAAAATAAAGTAGTTCTTGCAAAACAAAACTAACTGTCGACAAAAAGCTCTACAAATGTCATACAAATGTAACAATGTTGCCAAACAATTTAAAAATATAACCAACAGCTAGGAGAATATACGTAAAGGTAATGAATACGAGATATATGATAATGCAAAAGAAATGCATACATTTGAATATCTGAAATCAACGGAGAGTCGTCTTTCATTATACTTTTCCTAACCAAAACCATAAAAATAAACAAATAAATAGAATAAGTCAGTAGAATAAATAAACATAATAAATCATTCATGAAATAAGATACTTTGGGCAATAGTTTTGCATTTTGACGCTTAAAAATTTGCCAACAGTCATTTATATATAATTTCTTCCCTTTGTATGTTTATAACACTTGGCGATACGTTAGCAAACTTGGCGACTCATAGGGTGACTTATAGGTGGCGTCAATCTGTGGTTATTTCCCCCAAGATTGACGAAAATATCTTCAAAATTGTCAAACTGACGCAAATTAACGAAAATGACGTCAAATGAATGAATTCATTATTTAAATATTTTAATATATAGACTACATTGCTTATTTTGGATTGCTTTGATCATTGTCCATTTAGAAAATAAGTCGAAATATAAGTAATTGGGTACATCGAAATAGTTTGACATGTTGCCATCCGGTGCTAAACGTATAACTCAACGTTAAAAACATATCTTATACATCATTTTTTTCACTGTAAAAGTAGTCAATTAATTGCATGATATTGGGAAAGTCATGTGCTGTTCACTTAAGATATTTTTAAAATACACTGATACTAAGATTCATGTCTTGAAATTCAGAATTTATTCAACAGATGGCGGTAGTAGTGCTAAAATATCTGTTTCTTAATCGATATGTGTATCGGTATAGGGGAATAGAATTGTATTCTCCCGCGCTTTTTCCATCACTGATTTCAAAACACATTTTATCTCCAGAGTCAACGAGTGAGAAATTGTGCCAGCTTTGATCTGACGGGTGCTTTTATAGATCGGCACTGTTTTTGAAACCTATTTTCTAACATTTGATATGGAATAAATATGAATTTATTAGTCATGACTTTCGGAAGTTTTTGGAAACTATTAATATATAGGGTGCAGAAGCTTCGCTTAAATTTTGTTCTAGAAAAACTTAACGTTTAGAAACAATTATATCAAAACAATATTTCGTATTTAGTGTTCTGGTGAAAAGAAAAACCCGGATGATTTTAAACGCTCTTCAAAAAACAGTTTTGTTTCTTCGGACTTAACAATAAGGTCTTTTTGGGGATTTTTTGTTTTTGGGGATTATTAAAATTTGGTAGTATAGATATCTCATACTATAGAATATAGTATAAAGAAAGTATTGTCATCAGGAAATTTTTCATTCTCGAGAGCTTGGTGCCAATATTGGACCTCCTGAACACGTTTTAATTGTTTTTAGAGTGATGTCTGTCGTCCTTCTGTGATTGATTTCTTATGTAGGCGATAGCTGCCACAACTGTCAATGGAATCTCACGAAGCGTTTTATCCGGCTTTGCCAATGAAAACTAAATATATAATGCTAGATATAAACACTTGCTAGAACTATATATATATATATATATATTTTAATTCGAGCGAAAACTTCGAAATTGATTCGAAATTTTATATTTCCTTAACATGGCAGCATAGGACAAAATTTAACATAATTATGCATAAAAGGGGTTATTTATGGCTCAATGATCATGAAACTTAACAGTTTCAATCATTGTAGTGAAAAATTGTGGCTATATAAATGTTGGGTACTTAAGTATTATCCCGTCGAACATTTTAGTTGAAATCGAAACTGTCGCCAAAAGGCGGATTTCGCGCCAATAATCGAGAATTATGACACAGCAACACACTGTGCAAACTTTGGTCACTAAAGCGGAAGTCATCCATTTCTGCTTTGGTAAATGTGCATATTAAAGCGTGTTGTTTTTTCCTCTGTCGGCAAAATGATTAAAATTTGGGACTTGCCTACTCAGGGTTAATTTGTGTTCAGTGTTTTGTTTGTATCTTCATGAAAATGTAAGTAAAGTTTTTTTTTATTTTAAATAAAACTTCGTAGTTGGCGATAATATTTTGGTTACAACGTTTAATTGACTACGTTTCGTCAACTTTTTGTCGCCAACTAAAAGTTCGCCACCGGTCGACGGGATAATACGCAAGTACCAAATGTTGCGTTCGTGACATCAATAGCCCCCTCAAGGGGAAGGAGGAGAAGTTACAGACGGGATACATCGTCAAACTTGATATTACTCGAAATATTTTTCAAGCCCTCTAGAAGGAAGGGCAACATGCTGTAATTGGAATTATTTGGATCAGCATTAAAGATTTTTCAAATGTTTTTGCAAAATTTTCAAAATAATATTAATAAAAAAAAAAATTAAAGCTACATAAAAATGGATTTTGGTATGAAAAAGTCGAGTTGAGCCGCACGTTAGGCTAACTTTTTTGTATACATCAATGGAAACATCATTTATATATATATATAATACACACACACACACATATATACATACATATATATATATATATATATATATATATATATATATATATATATATATATATATATATATAATAAAAAGGTTTGAATGTCCAATGAATGAAAAGTGAAAAGCTGTAACACGATGAACCTAACTTTCTAACAGGCTTACAAAATAAAAGTATAAAATAGCAAATCTTCAAGCAAATGGAAAAAATACAAATTTCGAATCATCAAGTCTAAGAAATGTATCAAAAAACAAAGGTATGGAATCGATAAAAGAAAAACAGACGAAATCCAAGCACAAACTCTGTACACTTGGACAAGGCTCTAGGCCTAAATCAGGATTTTTTCACTTCTTCTAAACTCGTTTTCAAGCCCATGTGCCTTGTAGAAGCAAACACAAATATGTATGTTTCTGAAGAAATAGATATATTATATCTATAAACTATTTCTACTTGGACTACATACATGAAGAAGAAAAATAAATAGAAAAATATATACCTAGAATCTGACTGAAAAAATACATTAACCTAGTGAGCACAGGAACACAGAAAGAAGTGACAAGTGCTGCCATTCACAAAGGAATGAGATATACTGTTGCCATTCGTAAGAAATAAATAACAGTAAAGCGAAAAGACATGTACAAGAGATAATATACAATCAAGAGGAGCAATAATAGAAATGCTAATGTGTAAGTGGATGTAAAAATAAAACATAATTAAATGAAGAGAAGGGAGATGTCAGGTTAATATATAAAAAAACACCACAAAAGGAATTCCTGAAAATCCAGCTAATCTAAATTTTTTAACTATACCATTTACAAAATAAGAGGGATATTTATATAAGTTGCTGGTAATTTTTAGATTATCAATATGTAAAGCATGAAATTTTTTATCAGATAATCTATATATTCTAAAAAGCTGATTAAGAATAATATTTCTAAACAATAGAAACGAGTTACAGGAATTAAATGGTAAGATTTTATTAATGTTAAAATTAAAAGAGTATTTTTTATCATATAAATTAGTAACAATTCTATTAGAAGGTTCCACAAAAAGATTTAAATCCAAAAAATTAATATTTATACTAATAGCAGTTTCATTAGGAATTAATTTCAAATTATCAGGATAGAAATCTATATTAATGACACAATTTTCAGTATATACTAAGAAAATCAGATCATCAACATATCTGTATAATGTATAATCTATTGATGTAAAAGGCTGTTCAAAATGATAAAGATATAAATTAGCTAACATACTGCTATTGCAGCCACCCTGTGGAACTCCTGAGACTTGTGGGTATAATTTATTTCCTTGAAAAATATAGTTATTGAAAATAACAAAGTGAAGAAGTTTAGGAAAATTTACGAAACTGGTATGAGTTGAATGATTAGTAATATATGCATTGTATAGAGCTAAAGTTACATCATATAGGTCTGAGATCTTGATATTATTGAAAAGATCTTTAAAATCAAATGTTTGAAATCCTATTAGTTTTTAAGGGATGTTAATCTATTCTTTAATTCTTTACTATTATTTAGAATAAGGTAATTATTGCTAGACTGACGTAAACTATCATTTATTTGATTTAAAGAATTCTCGCAGTAGTAGAGTAAGTATTATGCCCACTAGCTACTGTTCTAAATTTAATAGGATTTTTGTGAAATTTTGAAATAAGCACTATATATGGAAATTTAAGAAATTTATATTTAATATTTAAATCACTGTACATATTGATATTTTTCAATTTGATACTATTAATGGAATGTAAATCAAGTTTAAAAAGACTATTGTTTTTTAAATAATCTAACAGAAATTGTATATAAATTTTTTTTCAGATAATAGCATAATTATTAGAGGCTTTATCAACATAGGTGATAACAAAAGATCTTAGTAAATCAATAATGGAGGGTTTAATATTATCAAAATTATATATGGATCTAGACAATTTAATACTACTAATAGCATTTTTAATAGATTCTAATAAAGTAAATTTCCACATATGAAATGCCTCTAAAGGCATAGCATATTTAGAAGCTAATTTATATATATATTTATCAAGATCAAGATTAATTGATTTTAAAATTTTAATAGAATTATGACAAGAAGGTAACCTGAATTCTGTGCCAAAAGACTAACTTACGAAATGTTTTTAGCTATACCTAAGTCTCCTAAAACTATATGTCCCAGGTCTGGATTTAGAAATTTAGCATAATCTTTTACTGTACAATTACTTTTATTTTCTAAAATTGACTTAGAATACTGATCTAAAGAGAGAGATTGTGAAATTTCATTATAATTAAATATTGATCTACCAATAGGCCTGTTGTATTTAAAAATCTTTGATACACTCAAATATCCAATAGGCATTAAATGCTTGAACTTGTTAAAAAGATGACCAAAATTTATAGAATTATAAATTGGATGCTTGAAAGAAATTACACAATATGAATTAGTTAACATATTATTAAGATGATATTGATTAAGTTTTAAATTTAAATACTTTGATCTTGTAATAAGCAAATCATAGAAAATATGATTAAATTGTTCATTAGCAAGATTTAATTTTAAGAAAATTGCATAAACTTTATTTAAATGTTTTTTCTTTACCGCAAAGATTTAATTAATTTCCACTGAAAAGTGGAAGTTAAATTTATTATGTAAACTAATTATCTCAGGTTTATGATTATTGATTGGAGAATTTCCATTTCCTCTTTTAAATCTTTTAAATGTAACTGATTTACTATTTTTTAAAAGAGGTTTTAAAAAAAAGGTGATTAAAAATAGAGTATTAATTATCTACAAAATTATTTTTTACAATATTATCATTAAGATATAGTTGATTTAATCCAGTACAATTATATATATATATATATATATATTACCAAGACATAATTAAAGAGATCAAGTTACTACACGACAAATTTGTAATCACATATGTTGATAAGGCATCCTGTAATTATGCTTTTATCTGCAAAAAAATTTATTTGGACGAACTTAAATTGCAACTCAGTACCTCTCCTTTATTAACTCCTTTATACACTAATATCAATGGTATAAGTAAACAAATAATAGCTTACTGCAAACTTCTTAAACTAAAATACAATCTCAATTTTCCTTACTTGGTACTCATACCTAAATTCCATAAATCACCTATTTCTTTTAGAACAGTCACTATAGGATTTAATTCATATACCAATGCTGCTGATAAACAACTTCTAATCATACTCTATCAAATTTATGATTATTTTACTGCACAAAAAATACATATAATCAAAAATAGCCTGGAACTAATTAATAAAATAAAACTCATCCCTTACATACATGATGTAAAAACTTTTGATTTCAAAGATCTTTTAAATAATATAGACATTAATGATTTATATAAAGTCATACTGCATGTATATGAACAATTCACTCAAGCAAAAACATTTCATTTCCAAAATTCAAAACTTTATTAAAATTCATTTTGTTCAAACAGTATATAGTTCAAGGAAAATGCATATACAAATTAAATAAGGGAATACCATAGGGAGGTACATGATCCACCATACTGGCCAATCTTTATCTACATTTTTACGAAATTCAGAGCCTTTTCAACAGTCATAAAATGTACAGATATATTGATGATCTAATTATTATTGGAATTACTAATGAGGCCAATGAATTAAACTTTGATTTCTATCCACCTAATCTACAACTCATTGAAAATGTATATACATCCAACTGGATCAATTTTTTAGACGTTAGTTTAAGAATTCATAATGCAGACACACTAAAATTTAAAATGTATGACAAAACAGCAACTTATAACTTCAAAGTAAATAAACTTCAACATTTCTCTTCCAATCTTTCAAAATCAGTATATAGAAATATTATTAATAACTGTAATAATAAAAAAAAATGGGCGGCGGTCCGTCTTTAATATTATGATTATGTGCCACTGGTACGTGTCAAGGCACCATATGTGGCGAAACGATGGCGGCCTCATATGTTGTAAAAGGAACTTCACACCGGGGAAATTTAACGGCGTTTGTAATAGGAATGCACAAGTAATTGGAGCGCAATCGCTGCGGGTGGTTTCTCACAGGCATCGGAGAAGATGGGAGATCCGCGCAGATGTGGCAATGGTATCAATACATCGTATATAGTGATTGGGTGCTGATGGTGGCGTGATGATAGTAGAAGACAAGCAATGATGACTCAATTCCTTTAAATTTACCTTTTTCTTTATTAGATGAAAATTACCAAATTCCAAATCATGAACATCAAGAAGAATTAGACATCGAATTTGTTGACGATGATATCTTAAATTACATTTAGATTTCCAACATTATAGAACAATACAACGGCGAATCCGATAGTGATTTGCGCCGGTCAGACATCTTCAAATAATCATTTTACGATGAACATATCTCGCGACTCTTGGAAATTACATTAAAACGCGACGTACGCAATTTACTTCATTATTAATTTAATTTTAGAAACATTCTATTGATAATACATTCTGTTCTTTGCCCCGCGGGCAAGAACACGTCCGACTGCTATGGAATTACATCGCCAACTGAAACTAATCACCAAAAACAGATATAAGCATCTTTAATGTTATTACGCGTTCATGACGCAAATAAAAAGAGTTCCAATGTTAAAGAATATGAAATGCAAATACGAAGTACATGTACTAAAGCGCGGGACAAAACCTTACACCAAGGTTTGCCGGAACTGGCGGGAAATATCCAAAAAGGGCCGAATACAGAAATGGCGCTTTATCAATTTGGAATAAATTTCTGAGAACAAGTTTTAGAATCGAAAGTAAATTAGAATTTGCGGTAAGTTAAATTTTGAACGAAAACAACAATTGAACGAGGGCAAGCATTTCACAACATAACCACTTATTAAGAATCAAAATGTTAAGTACACCATGTTACTACAAAGAACATATTCATACATTCATAAATACCACTATCAAAAATAACTACCCGCCCAACCTTATTTTCTCTTTTATTAAAACACATTTTAAATTTAAATTCAACACCTTGCTAAAATTACAGCAACATATTGACAAATCATACTCTAACAATTCTAAATAATTCTTCATCTCCGTGTTTTCTTCTAACAGTTAAAAAATTCGTATAATTAACTATAACCTGCTTTGAGATAAATTGTTTATTCAGTAACAAACTTCACTGTAACCTGTTCGGAGATGTTTGGTCAGTTTCATGCTATTTCAGAAGTTCAGCAGAACAAGGGGTAGATATATATTCATTATATTATTTAGATTTTACCTTAAATTACATTGTATTCTCATTTAAATAATTTACCACAAGCTGGTGTAATAGTATATATTATATTCATAATTGTTTTCTTTGTGTATTTGATCCACTTTGTATTTTCTTCTACGTCGGGTCATGTACATTATTTCTGTAATACATTTTACAGCTATGTACACAGAAACGTAGAATCAGCATTAATGAAACATGTATGGCCCTTGATAACGTACATGGTTTCAGAAATGCTTTCCATATTCTTTTTATTCCATTTATTCCACATCCACACTTTTTGGGAGGCAGAAAAAGCCTAGCTCATCTTGCTACACTTTGTTTCTGATTTGCAATTTTTCATCTTATATATTAAGTAATTATACATTAGTATTTACACCTTGTATGCCTATGTAGGGAACCAGGGGATTAGTACCTTAGTAACTGCATTAGATATGAGTTAAATTACTTTCTTACATGTTCTCATATACAAGTTTTAATTCACCCTTCTTTACAGTTTATCTCCTTACCTTATGGCACATAATAACAGGAGTATTTTTAAATATTATAATATATGATATTATCATAATTACTTTTATTGTTTTTCAGATACAACAGCTCGTTGTACAGTCTTTTAGTTACCACAGCAGTCCATTCTCATTTTTCTTTTTTTATATAAAGCATTTTTCTATTAATGGGATATCTCGGGTATATATATATATTACAAGTTAAAATTAAAATCTTCAATTATATATATATATATATATAGTTCGGAGACCATGATATCTCCAACCCTGATTGGAGGAGAGGGGAACTATTTTACCGTGGCGTAGAGGCAGATGTGACGCGAGATGTGAAAAGGAAGAAGCAGGTCCTCAGGGCCTCAGGGCAGGGTTTTTCCAGACAATGCGTGCCAGTGAACTGGAGTCGTTTGCGTTCATCGAAAACGGAAATGACGTTTGAAGAACAACGTGCGAATAACAAATTCTGCCAGCGTTTGGGGAAATCGTCGACTGAATCATTGCACCTGCTGCAGCAGGTGTTATATACAATAGTGTTTGAATAAATTGCGCTGACCATGGTAACCGAGTTAAGCTTTAAATACCGAAATCATGGTATGCCTATTCTTCAAATCAAAGAATTGAAAAATAATGCTATAATAAAAGATTTATCTGAGAATGTTGAAAGAAAATGGCAATATACACCTATCGGAAATGAAATATTGTTTCGCATATCGCAATTTCCATGCCAACAGAACTGAATGTGCGCCATTTTTACTTTAACTGCAATGCATGGTAAAGTATATGGAAAGTATTGGGATGGTGTCAAAAATCGTAACTCGAATTTTCCAAGGATCTACACATTTTGCGACATCTAGAACACGAAAAACTATTTTTAGGCATCTTTTGATAAAAAGTAGTAGGCATCTAGTAGGCATACTAGTAGGCATCTTTTGATGAAAAACTACAAGTTTATTCTTAAACTGTAGAAATCATAAAATAAAATTCCACTACACTATATTACAAATACAGTCTAACCTCGATATGTCGAATTTGATGGGAGAAGAAAAAAATTCGAGATATCGAAAATTTGAAAAAATTTAAGGAATTCATAAAAGATACTAGTCCTATACTTTACATACTAGTCCTGCAGTATACACATTTTTAAAAAAATCACTTACTTTATCTTGCAGACAGAGAATTGGGTATTACCCAAGAACATGCTGACAACAAATAAAGCGAAGCTTGAAATGATTGGATACACATTTAATGTAATACTATGTACGTACATACATTAGTAAAATTTAATCTTGCATTTCTTTACTTTGCAATAATAATACCTTGGTCCAAAGGCTGTAACTTAGGCTGTAACAATATCGCGATTTTCGCTAGACATTTTTCTGTCTAGTTCCTTCAGCCAATTAGTGAAAATTTCGGCAGTCATCCAAACCTTTTTGTTTGCAAAATAAGTCATTGGAAAAGATTTCATTACTGAAAAACATTGGGGTTTTAGCAGATTTAACTTTCATAAGAGGTTTGAGACTTTCTGAATCATCCATATCAGTGCAAAACAGCAGAGTTAATCTTTCTTTGCTCCTTTCCTCGCCGTAACATGCTTCACCTTCAATGGTCATAGTTTTATCAGGCATACACTTAAAAAAATCGTCCTGTGTTCGTCTGCATTAAACACATTTTTTGGATCGTATTTTTCCAAATGAAAAGTTGAAAATGGTAAGATGATCCAAATGGTAAGATGAAAAAATTCGAGATATCGAGAGTTTGATTAGAAAAATTTCGAGTTAAAGAGTTTGTTTTACATTAGTTTTATACCGTGCGTGAAGGGAGATGAAAATATTTCGAGATATCGAAAATTTCGAGATACCGAGGTTCGACATATCGAGGTTCACCTGTAATAAATATGTATGCACATGGTCCACCATTTCTACCATCCCCTGCATCCACACGCTCAACACTCCACGTACTAACTCGTACCAACTCCCACCACTTCCTCTCTATATTGTACTCGCTTTTGCACCTCGCCTTTTTATAACCTGGTTGCCAGCACCTTCAACCGTCCGCAATCTGCGCGGCTGCTATTTAAATTTAGACTCTTCTTTCCTGGGGGAGGACACTGCTTGAAAAATAAGAAGTCGAGAATAGAAATTGTTAATCCTTACAAAGTATGCTCAAATGTATCCATTAAAGGTATGCTTTATACGTGATTTCGAGATTTATGACGAGGAAAAGAAAGGACCAATCCCGTTTCTTAGGACTAGCCGTTCTCAATGTATTGTAGTTTTTTTTTTTGCATTTCTGCTACATCGACTTTGAAAATACTTCCAGTTACCAAATGAAACAAAATTGAATTCAAAGTGCCAATTCAGTGTCATTTCAAATAATGATGCGTGTTATTCTGTGCCATTAAAATCAATGTAATGAATTATTAAAGAAATAAAGAGGAAATGAATTTGAGTCTGTAGGGAAAGTCATGTGTTGAGCACATTAGATGGTTGTAATTAAATCTGAAAAGGTTTTTGACATTCAAAAATTTACCCAGATGTGACAAGATTATAGACCATTTCGACAGCGCTAAGCGTGGGTGACTATGACTAGTATAATACAAGATTTTACCTTTCTACAATGTTAAAATCTCAAATTTAATTCTAGAAAGTTTTTTTGCTTTAAAGAAATGGTGTTCTCCTTTTTTATGTTTTAATCTCTCCTACATTTTGCTCTTTTGGTAGACGGTGAGAAATTGAAGATTCTGGACATGGATAAAATGAAACGTATCCAAGAATTCGTGAAACGGCAAGAAATGAAATAGGGATATGCGTTCCTGCAATGGAATCTGGAGAATAAAGAAATGAAAGAATTCGCACACTTGTTGAAGACATAATTTAAAAAATCTACAGGGCAATATCACCGAAAAGGAATTTGAAGTCGTATTTTAAGTTCTTTTTAACACTTTAATACCAAGTAAATTGAATTGCGTTTTTACACTCGTTGACTTAATTTTTAAACATTTAAATTTAAATATATAACAAGAAAGATGAATCATGCGTAAAACATTGATTATGAAACACTTTCCAACTGAAATGAAATTTTTTAAGCATCTCTAAAATGCGATACATTCAGCGGTGATATTTTTTACATTATCACAGTACTACAATAATTTATTATATTTGAAAACTTAACTTCATCGAAAAAAATGAACTTCCTTCAAATGACGTCATCGAGATATAAATCATCTGGCTCTCTATAAAAGCAATGAATGTTTCAGATGTTTGTTTAATTCCAGAATGAATGTTTTATTCCAGACTCCAGTGCTAAATAATTTTGAGTGAAATAAAGTTAGCAATTCTTATACAACTCATCTTACAATCACTTGTTTACATTCTGCATCCATTAAAATTAAGCTTCGTTGTAGAAATAATTAAAGTTGGTTGATCATTTAAACTACAAAATAGTGCAATCGGCACAGAATATATATATGCACAGAAAATACGCAAAACAAAAGCTGTTTTAGGACGGATGCAACACTAAATATAAATTTAAAAGAATAAAATTCACGGTTTTAACACTGGGAAAAAAAGATGGATTCCCTATTTTATCTTGAAGTGGGTCACGTGATTTCTTCATATTGTATGCATGTTATTACTATTTTAATACTTATTTAAAAACTACCGAACATATTTTACTAAATTTTTTTTATATATTTTATGGGATAATTTGAATATTTTCTAAAATTTTCAAAGCAATTTGCAAATCTTAACTTCGCTTAAAAATGTTTGAAAAATTAGGCTCCATAGGGTTCAACATATTTTACTTTTTCATCCCGGGTTTAATCCAAAACTAACTAAACTAATTTGGTGATATTACTAATTTACATTCCCATATGTTCCACAAATCGTCTCAACAACATACTAAAATTTCATTTTGATAAAAACATTTTTTACGACAGACATACGGACAGAATGCACAAAGTCTTAAATACTTTTCAACTATGTTGGAAAGTGTTAAAAAGTAGGATCAATACAACGCATTCTAAAGTTAACTGGCTTCAAATTTTAAGATCCTATTGTATATGCATGAATAAAATATAGCCCAATGTAACAATGGAATGTATTTAAATGTAATGAATAATATTATTGCGTTCACGTTCTTAGCTTATATAATAAAAGAATGCCTATGGATTCGCTTCGGCGAGATTTTTTTGAAAATTCGAATTTGTTTAGTTATTTAATGTTGAACCACGATTTTGAGCGATTTCCACATAAACTGGATCCATAGTGATTGAAAATAGTATCACATAGTTTCTATCTTGACATTATCAAAAAGACCGAAGACCGATCTTTTCAAAGATCTCTGAACCGAATTTGTAAGGAAATTCATTCATATTTATTATAGTACTTTTCTTGTAATATTCTTACAATTTGAATCCGTTTACAGTATATTTTTTGTATTTTCCGTGTATATTTCTTGGGTTAATTTTGTATTAATTAATAGTCGGTTCATTTGCCAATTTTATATTTTTATGCAAATTTGCTGTGTAACTGGTCTATATATGAACATTCCATGTTTACTTTTCATGTAGCTACTGATGAAGAGCGTATTAACGTTTGAAAGCGCTGTGGCAATTTTAAATGCATTGTACGTTTTATAAGATGTTTTAATAAATGACTTTTCGTCTAACGACGTTAGGTCCTTAATTTTATTTAGTTGAATTCATACGTGATACTAATTTTTGATCATTAATATTTATTTATTTACTTTTAAATTCATCTAAATATGCATTTTTAACACTTTCCAACATAGTTGAAAAGTATTTATGACTTTGTTCATTCTGTCTGTCTGTCCGTTCGCACGATAACTGTCGTAAAAATGACTTCATCAAAATAAAATTTTAGTATGTTGTTGAGACGGTCTGTGAGACATATGAGAATGTAAATGAATAATATCACCCAATTAGATTTGGATTGAACCCGGATTGAAAAAGTGAATTACATCGAACCCTATGGGACTTAATTTTTTAAATATTTTTTAAGCGAATTTAAAATTTGCATATTGTTTCGAAAATTTTAGGAAATATTCAAATTATCCCATAAAATATATAAAAATAAATTTCAGCAAAATATGTTAGGTAGATATTTAAATAAAAATTAAAATAATAATTACAGCCAAATTATATGAAGAGATCACGCGACGCACTTCAAAACTATGGCTTCCATCTTTTCTTCCTAGTGTAAAAATCGTGATTTTTAAAGTTCGCATTTAGTGTTGCCTCCGCCCTGAAATTGCTTTATTTTTGCGTATTCTCTGTGCATCTATATTCTGTGGCAACGCAATTATAATATTTTTGAGTTCAAATGATCAGCAAACTTTGATTATTTTTACAAGGAAGCCTAATTTTAATGGATGCAGAATATAAACAAGTGATTGTAATATGAGTTGTATAAGAATAGCTGAAAATATTTCACGCAAATTAGTTAGCTCTGGAGTCTAGAATAAAAATGATATGAATGAAATATTCATTGCTTTTACATAGAGAGCCAGACGATTTATATTTTATGACATCATTTGAATAAAGTTAATTTTTTTCGATGAAGTTTTTAATTTTCAAATATCATAAATTATTGTAGTACTGTGATAATTTAAAATATATCAGCGCTGAATGTATCGTATTTTAGAGATGTTTAAATAAAATTGCATTTCAATTGGAAAGTGTTTCTTAATCAATGCTTTATGCATGATTAATCTTTCTTGTTTATTTTTTATTTTCTTATTTCGCTACAAATGAAAATAGAAGATTGGCACAATTTTGTAAATTGGCGAAAATATGGGTGTATATCGTTACATTCCAATACGTTTGTCAATCACTCTATTTTCTGATAATTTTCAATCAAAAGCATCTACGTTAATGTTTCCGGAATCTTTTCGCTGGTAGCAGTTAGATGTTCGTGCGTATTCCTGTCAAATTACATATACGTTGAAACTAAAAGATTTGGATAGAAACGATGGGAATGATTTTGCCATAAAACAGGCTATTTGGAAATCGAGTGGTGTTATTTGTATTTGTATTATATAAGTTTATTGAAGTGTATGTGTTATTTTAGCTTATTAAATTTAAGAATAAGTATTTGAATTATTACTTATTTAAGACCCGCAACACTGGGTAATTCCTTTTAGTATTCTTACATATTAATCTCACAAAAAATGCCAATTTATGTTAAAAATAAAATCGCCGCCAAGTACAAAAAAGCAAAATCTCCTTTCGAGAAAAATTATGAAATTTAAAAGTGTGCCAACTCCCTTAAGGATTGAAGCTGGGCTTTTTCACGTCTAGGGCACCCTATTGAAGGATCCTAACTCTGATTTGAAGAAGGATTATTGAATTCGAAAATTTTCGACTCAATAATATTTTCTCTAAAAAGAGTATAAGCAATTTAAAAGGAGTATTTGAAAATAGAAAAATAATGTTAGTTTTAATATTTTAGAAAGAAAAATTCAAACAAATTTAAGTTTAAAATATTAAAAAAAGCCATTTTTAATCTAAAACACATTTGTTTTGCTCTGTTTTATTAACACTTTACAACATTTTTGAAAAGTGTTTATGACTTTGTTCATTCTGTCTGCCTGTCCGTTTGCACAATAACTGCCGTAAAAATGACTGTATCGAAAGGAAATTTTAGTATGTTGTTCAGACGGTCTGTGGGGCATATGGAAATGTAAATGAATAATATAACACAATTAGTTTTGGATTCAACCCGGGTTGGAAAAATGATATACATTGAAAAAATGATATACATTTTTTATGCAATTTAAAGATTCACAAATTGCTACGAAAATTCTAGAAAATATTCAAATTAGTCCATTAAATATATAAAACAAATTCTGCAAAATACGTTAGGTAGTTCCTTAAATAAAAATTAAGATAATAATTGCATCCATATTATATGGAAATATCACGTGACCCACTTCAAAATAAAATAGGGCATCCATCTTGTGTCAAAATCGTGATTTTGACACAAGTTCTTTTTAATTTATATTTAGTGTTGAATCCGTCCTAAAATCGCTTTATTTTTGAATTTTTTCTCTTCATCTATATACTGAGTGGCTGCGCCTCGATGTCCCACTGAATGCTATAAACCCAAGCTGGTTAGCAGGGCTCGCTGGTATGTACTCTTCATCTATATACTGCGCCAACGCAATTACAATATGATCATCAATCAAATGATCATCTAACTTTTATTATTTCTACAACTTTTAAGTTTGGAGAATGTCAACACATCGAGCTCTAACACGAATTGTATAATAATTGCTGAATTTCTTTAACGTAAAACTATTTAGCTGTGGAGTCTGCAATGTAGTTGATATGAATGAAGCATTCATTAATTTTACATAGAGACACAGACGATTCCATATTATTGCTTTTTGGATGACGTTTTAAGCATGGCGTTAGAAAGTAATTTTACCTCCATGGTTTTATATTTTTAAGTAAAATAAATTGTTGTAGTATTGTGATCATTTTAAAAATATCGCCGCTGAATGGAAAAAAGGAATTGAAAAAAGTTTATGACAGAAGCATTCAGTACTTTTATAGAGCCAGGTGATTTATATTTCGATGACGTCATTTGAATAAAGTTCATTAGTTTTCGATGAAGTTTTCAAATATAATGAGTTATTGTAGTATTGTAATAATTTCAAAAATATTACCGCTGAATGTATCGCATTTTAGAGATGTTTAAATAAAAGTGTATTTCAGTTGGAAAGTGTTTCATAATCAATGCTTTATGCATGATTGATCTTTCTTGTTTAATTTATATTTATTAGGAGGCTCCGCCCCCTCACCGTTTCGCTCCCCCTCGCCAATCCAGTAACATCGGCGCTCGTATTGCTAGCTATTTGAAGTCAGGCTAAAGTTTAAATCGAAATATGGTTATTATTTATTTATATACTTATTATTTATTTACAAATGTACGAAATTTTATATTTTTGTATGTTTTGCGGTACGAGGTAGCGACCCCGAGGAACGCGCCGATACTGAAAAATGTTTTTCACTTCATTAATGTATAAAAAGTAGAATGATTCGTAAACTACATATAAATAAAAAAAAAGGTTCCGTCTTGCGTTACATGCATTGCATTGCGTTACATGTTCGTTGTCTGTACATGCATACAACAATTTGTGATCTTGCTATTGTTAGTCTGTTCAAGACGCGAAATCGCTTCTTAAGTATTTTGTCTTCGAAATTGACATTAAACATTTATTAAACTAAAGTCTAAATCGAAAAATATTTTATTTCAGCGTATTCACTAAACACTCCTCTGTAAGTGTACCAAATTTTATGTTTTTGTATGTTATAGTTTTTGCAGGTCGAAGCAGAGAATCTCAAAGAACGCTTAATTTGTCAAACAACAGCGTCTACTTTTTTTTACCATGGAGAGATACTGAAATGGAAAGAAAGTAAAATCGTCAAGGACAAAGTTTCCAATATGAGTCTGTTCTTGTTTATACTGGGAAATTGTTCCTGGTTAATACTGGGTGTTTGGGGAAATGAAATTGCAGATCGTCTAACTTTTGATGCTACATCAGATATCTCCGTTCAGAGTACGAAGTTACCATATCCCCCTTCATTGTTAAGGTCACATCTAAATATTATTCCATAAAAGAGTGGCAACAGCAGTGGAATGAAAGTTAGAGAAGAAGAGAAACTTTTAACTATCTTCACAGAGAATCTCAAGAGCAACTGATTTGCAGCAGAAAATGGGTACAGTTTTTCTCGCGGTATGGCGGTTTCCCAACCTATCTTTACAAAAGACTCAATGGACAAGATATGCCAATATTTGCAATAAACTTTCTGGGTAATAGCTGGGTTAATCAGAGAATAAAGACTATAATTCAATTCTTAGAGGAAAACGAACATATTTTGTGAATTATTACTGGTAACCACCAAACATTCGATCACTAATTATTGTATATTTATTCGTAGTACGTGTAAATTCTATTATATATACTGCACACACACAATCAAATTACTTTTAAATTTACATTTGTTTATATCGTTGCAAAAATCATTGTATGTATGAATGTAGTATTGAAAGCCATGGTAATCTGTGATATTTGTTTGTATATATTATATATACAGGGTGTCCAGAAAGTTCCGGAACGGCGCAATATCTCGAGAAATACACTTCGGATCAAAAAATAAAAAAACACGTATTCAATATTTTTATAAAAGCTATCCAATGATACCAAAATTGACCCCTCCCCCCAGGAGGAGGGAGGGGGGTCGGGCAACTTTGAAATTTTCAATGGGAACCCCCATATTTTATTGCTTGTTTGGATTCTCCAGAAAAAATTACATACATTTGATCTACGATTTTTGCTCCCACAAACGAGAAAAATCGAAGTATAATGAAATATAATCGAGAAAAATGGAAGTGGGGCACAAACGTTTAAAAATGGGAATGTGTCGGGAAATACACTTCGGATAGAAAAATAAAAAATACGTGTTCAATATTTAAAAAAAAAAAAAAACTAGACAATGATGCTAAAATTGACCCCCTCCCCCCGCTAACCGTTCACTTCAACAGTAACTGTTGACTTCAGTTTAGAAAACGGTTCAAAACTACTTTTAGCACTACCCAGGAACAACGACGATGTGGACGTAGTAGTTTTCTGTTCCCTTCGGGGTGCTTGATTAACATGAGTCTCCTTGCCTCTCATGATCAGGGTGCTTTTTTCTGTAACTCCCCTTGCCTCTCATGATCAGGGTGCTTTTTTCTTTAACTTTTAAACGTTTGGTCCCCACTTCCATTTTTCTCGATTATACCGCCGTTTGTGGGAGCAAATATAAAAAATCGTAGGTTAAATGTATGTAATTTTTTCTGGAGAATCCAAATCTGCAATAAAATATGGGGAGTCTCATTGAAAATTTCAAAGTTGCCCTACCCCCCTTCTCCCAGGAGGGGGGAAGGGGTCAATTTTTGGTATCATTGGATAGTGTTTCTAAAAATATTGAATACGTGTTTTATTATTTTTTGATCCAAAGTGTATTTCTCGAGTTATTGCGCCGTTCCGGAACTTTCTGGACACCCTCTATAGTCTTGAATGCATGTTTGCATAAGCAGTTTTGTATACAGGGTGCCCACTTATATCCGTTACACCCCCCCTTAACTTCTAAACGGTGACAGCTTAGGCCATAAAGTTCGTGTCTAGGTATAGTAAAAAGGCTATGCGCTACTCGATGAGATAACTTACAGCGCCATCTATCGGCAAATTTTGGAATTAGCGGTCCTATCTCCTAAACGGTGAAAGATACGTGAAAAAAGTCAATTAGAAAGTTGTAGAGCACTCTCGATTTAGTACGAAAAGATACCTTGCGCACATTAATACTGAAAACAGAATGCAAAAAATGAACATTTGTTTGATTGTGAAGCGAAGTGAGAAAAGACCACTTTACGGATTAAATACGAGCCAGGTTGTGGCGCAGGGGAAACGCACGTGATTCGCATTCATGAGGACCATGGTTTTGACCCCAACGCTTGCGTGTTTTACTGAATGTCTCTACAAACCATGAAAACTTTCTGCTGATCTTGCAAAATCGTCTCTCCAAACACACAGCTCAACCATGTCTGGTATAAAAATCACATGGATCTCATATATTATGCAAATGAGGATGGAACGTCATACCAGTTCACCAGAGACTACTACTATAAAAAGGATGTTTCTGCTGGGCTGTACGTTAAAGCGGGGAGTTATGGCAAAATTTGGCAGTAACGAGTGTTGCGAGATGTTGTTAATTTACGGTGAATGTGGGCGTAAGGCAAAATAAGCTGCAAGGCTGTATCGTGAACGTTTTCCCCAAGGTCCGCATCCTACACGGCAGACCATCTTAAAAGTTGTAAAACGTTTAAGGGAGACGGGCTGCGTGACCAGCCGACCTCGAATTCGTACATCTCGTAATGTAGGACGCAAAGTGCAACCTGAAGATGTGCTAGCATACGTTCTCGCCCATCCTCAGAGCAGCACAAGAATGATCAGTGAAAATTGTGACCTTTCAAAGAGCTGCGTCTGGAAAATCCTGAATGAATCATGTGCTCATCCATACCGATCCACACCTGCTCAGGGATTGCTGCCAAGAGATGCTGAGAGACGTTACACGTGGTGCAACTTTGTGATGAATAACTTAGAGGTCCCCCCAACATTCCTGACAGACATAATATGGACGGATGAGGCATGTTTTTCGAGGAACGGAATGTTTAATAGACAGAACGTTCATACCTGGTCGCTGGAAAATCCGAGATATGCCTTCGAAGTTCGACATCAACAACGCTGGTCGATTAATGTTTGGTGCGGAATTTTTAATGACCGGCTCATTGGATCAGTATTTTATGAGGGCACGTTAACGGGACAACGGTACTTGCAGCTTCTGCAGGATGTAATAATTGACTTTGTTGAGAATCTACCGTTGCACCAACTCCTAAATGTATGGTTCCAACATGACGGCGCACCTCCGCATAAGTTTTCAAACGTTCAGCAGTACCTAATAGAGACATTCCAAAATCAAGTCATCGGGTATGGTGGTTCCGTCGAGTTGCCCCCGCGCTCACCTGACTTGACCCCATTGGACTTCTTCATTGGGGCACATAAAAGGGCAGGTATATGCGACCCCTCCGCCAACATTGCAGGATCTTCGACGACGCATTACTGATGCTTGTGCGTCCGCAACACCTACCATGTTGCACAATGTGCAGCAAGAAATCCAGTCCAGAGTGCAAATGTGTATAGTGGCTAACGGAGAGCATTTTGAGCAATATACTATTGTAAATAAATGATCCTGAAGGCAGGGAAGTGCCTCAGTTTCTTTCTTCTACTCTTTATGACATGACAATTTTCGAAATCGTGACCAAACAAATGTTCATTTTTTGCATTCTGTTTTGAGTATTAATGTGCGCAAGGTATCTTTTCGTACTAAATCGAGAGTGCTCTACCACTTTCTAATTAACTTTTTTCATATATCTTTCACCATTTACGAGATAGGACCGCTAATTCCAAAATTTTCCGATAAATGGCGTTGTAAGTTGTCTCATCGAGTAGCGTATAGCCTTTTTACTATACCTAGACACCAACTTTATGGCCTAAGCTGTCACCGTTTAGAAGTTAAGGGGGGTGTAACGGATATATGTGGGCACCCTGTATATATATGTGTACCTCTGTGAATATTATTCGTGGCATTTTGTATATGTAATAACCCATTTTAGAAATATTTTAAATATATCGTTGCTCCTATTTGAAACAGTTCTGCACATAAGTGTTTATGGATGTGAAATATTTTTATAGTTCAGCTGTATCTAGTATGAACAAACATATTGTACATAATTGTGTATCATTCACATTTTGGCATTAAGTTTTGTTTTCTGGTTTTGACAGATATTCCTCCACCATAGGCTGTAATTACTGTAAACCTTCAGATTGGTGCCTATAGGTGTTTAATCTGTTAATCTGGTTAATACTGGATGTACAATAACAATATTATAGTCAGAAAAAAAACACTTTTTGTAGAGGAGAGAGGCGTAGTTGTAAGAAAAACAAATGCATTCTTTCCCATTTCCCCCAAAACTATTTTTTCGAACGTCAATGATAACTGATGGGCTTCTGGGGGGTTATGGCCCCTCCCCCCTCCTTGGCAACGCCACTGTACGGTAAGCCTACAGTTCCTTGCGCTTTTGTGTGAAAGGGACGCAAGAAATATAAACGCATTTCAGCTGGAAATATTTTGTACCATAAAACTTCAATCGCAGACTACATCATTTCAAACATTCACAATTTATGACCGCATAAAAAAATAAACGTCGTTTTATTGTTTGACGATAGACCCAGATGAAAAAGTTCCATATTCTAAAGTTTGATTTTCACAAAAGAATGCATAGCTCAATTTATGGACTGGAGTCAGATGAGATTTTTTTTGTCGCCTTGTTAAAAGCGACTGTGGGAGAATAGTTTTAGCGTCTCTAAGAATTGTTCATTTTATTTGGTCTTGCCTGAAAAATTTACTTTCCACCTGAAAAAGGAGCATATAGGATAAAATACAATTTTCGAAGGAAAACAAGATACTTTTCTATGGGTGGGTGGGTGAAGGGGTACGTAAAAATATCTTTCAGAATATTTTTACGTAAAATTAAATAGTTTTTCATAATGACGGGAATGCATTCGGAGAAAAAGTTCCATTCACCTGTCCTTAAGGATTATTTTATAACATTTCAAACCTCGATAAAAAATTAAAAACGTTAAGTTTCTCGAGAGGCTGTTCAAAAGTTTCATGAGTTTCGAACATATTTTTTTTAAATGTTCGGATTACACTCATTTCCAAAAGTTAAGCAACAAAATGGAAAAAAAAGCGTATAAAAGTAAAAGTAGTTATTCGAATTCATTGAAACTTTCACAGAATATGGGGTATAGCAAAAGGGAAATGCAAAGAACCACTACCAACACACCTTTTTTTGAGTCGATTTTTATGCACTTTCAATTTGTTGAAATTGAAATGATTTTTCAGACGGCATCTACACTATTAAAGCATATTTAACCATGTATAAATGTACATATGAATGTGAGTTACTCCATTGATTTAAAACGCTATTTCTAATTTTTGGCGCAATTTTGAAAAACAAGGCTTGTTTAAAAGTAGTGGTACAGATTATTATTAGGTGTGCGTATAACTTAAACTAATTAAATAGAATTTAATAGAATATTTTTAATTATTTGGAATGAACATGAAACATTTCTCTAGATCTACTTAATTTGTTTCGAAATATGATTTTTTTTTACCTCAAAGAACACACATGGTACGATACGCTAAATGGCAGAATGCGAGTCTGGCTCGGGAATTTCCAAAGCAAAGATTGAGCAGGTTGTTGAATAAATTGACTGGCAGATTAAAGTGAAAATTCTAAATTTCTCAATAATTTTAGTTGTATGGTAAAATATTGGTTGTTATTAAAATATAAATATATTTCATTATAGTTAGTAATGTGTCGAAATATCCTTTAAGCCACTGGGACGTAATTATTATGTCGTTATGTGTGGTGACCTATACAGTTTTTCCTTAAACAATTCTATTCATACTTAGAGCGGTAACACGTCAAAATTATACACTGATTTAAATAAATTAAAAACGAAATATTTAGATTTTAAAACCATTTAATAAACATCCTATAGACGTACATATAGATTAAAAGCCATAATTTAAATTGAAGGAATACATACCATGCTTGATATAGAACTTGTCAATTTGTCTTTCTAATTTTGCATTATAATAGCCTTCAATTTAAATTTCTTGCTCATGTGTTTATGTTGATGCATTATCGTCTTTGTTGTAATGATGCCGATTTGTAATATGCAAAGTTTGCCTATCAGTGTGGATAGTATTTAAGCTTGTTGGTACGATTTTCATATAATGCCACTGAGGAAGGGTATAGTGATGCCCGAAAGCGCTCTGACTTTTAATCCATATGTACATCTATAAGATGTTTATAAAATGACTTTTAAAATCTAAAGATTTCGTCATTAATTTATTTAAATCAATTCCATTCATTATTCAAGAAATGTGTAAGCTTAAATTGTTTAAATGTCAGAACTGTTTGCTACAAAGAAACAGTTTAAAACTTTTATTCATATTTCACTATTGTTAAAAATCAGCATAAAAACAAAAATGCTACGCGTGCATAAACATTTCGTGCCCAGTTCTTGGTTTAAATTGAAACATTAATATTTATAAAAGGCATAAAATAATAAGAAAAGCTGGAACACTTTAGTGCAATACATTTTAATATTTCAATATGTGCAATTTCTCTTCTAAAGTATCCTGTGTCGGCGATGGTCGTTTTGAATTTAAAATGGTCCTTGAGCTTTGCGTATACTTTTTATGTCTTAAATGCATTTCCATAAATCTATTGATTGCTTTTCACCTTTAAGTTTTCCTTTCGAACAAAGAACATCAAAAGAAAAATAATCAATGATTGTAAGAGGTATTTTTCTATTTTGGTTTGTAAACGGGGTTATGGTAAAATTCAATGCATGGTACAACACAGCGCCGATTATCCGGATCAGTCGGGATCGGTGTTGATCTGGATAATCAGACAGTTTTGTAAAATCATTTTTAAGCATGCATTTTTTGTAGCAATCGTGTATTTTAAGTCATGTGTAAAAATACATTGAATTAAAATTATTTCTTACAAAGGTAGTTAGTTAAGAGAATTACATTCTTCATGTCTCTTCATCTATAGTTTTTTCGAAGTATTCAAATGATCCAAGTACTAGATATACTAGTACTAACCAGATATACCTTTATTGAAGGCAAGTAAGGTCATTTTTAATTTGTGTTCAGAAAGCATCAGTTTCGGATGTGATATTGTGGTACATACCTTCGTTCAAATCTTCCAATGTTAAGGACCCCCCACCCCCACCCCATACACACACAAACATACGCGCATACACATAAAGAAATAACACATGATTTGGATAATCGGACATCTTGGTAATCTGAGTACGGATAATCGGCGTTATACTATACTTTTTAAAATGCCTCCACGACACATTTCTTACAATGCACTTCGCTTCAGATGGATCAACTTCACTTTGGATGTTAATACTATTAACACAAAGTTTCCAGACTTTAAATCGGTTGATTGGTACCACAGTGGGATCGTGGTTCTGATGAAATGCTGGCAAAATATTATTGAAGACAACGGCATGCACTTTGCAGATGAAGTGAGCGCATCATTAAATTTTTTATAGTTAAAACGGAAAGAAATTTGACTCACATTGACATGGCAGCATAGTTTAGATGGACCTGTTCTAGCCCAGTAAACACTATGTCTCCCATTTTGGGAACCTTTAGTTAATATTTCTTTTGTTCCATAAGCTATTTAAATATTTACAAGCAATTTTTTATTTAAATTTTGAAGTATTAAGCATTACGCGATTTCTTTTTCAAAAAGGTATTTATGAAATTTATTTTTCTTACATCTGCATGAATATAGTGAAAGCGGGAAGAACTTTTGACTCGCTGTTGAAATTCAGCATAGCTTAGATGGGCCTGTTTTAATTGTGTTACATCTCATCAGCCCCAAAATGACAGTTTTTTGTACTATTCTGTGTTGATGAGCTAAAAGTGCAATACAAGTGCATTGAAGCTGTTTTCTACTCAGGGAACATGACTTCTGGACGGTAGATTTTACTTTAAAAGAGCAATCACTATGAAAAATATATAAACAATAAAGTTTACGAAACGAAAAAATAATCCCTAATATTCACATATGTAATGCGTAAATTTTTCATATTGTATATTCATGTGTGTCCCAGAAATTAGAAGTATATAAATCTATAAATTCTATGTAATTAAAATTTTCACGAATGTAAAAGTAGATTATTGTGGTATTAAGTTCTATAATCCTTTTTCTAGTGTTGAGGTTCGGAAAACAATCACTCGCCATTTGAGACTCCAAAAAAAAAAAACAACATTTGATAATACATAAAACTTATAAATCTTTTACAAAGCATAGCTAGGATTAGCTATATCTTACAACACGTTAGCTATGTGCTTTGAACGCCATTCTCGAAGACCAAAGTCTTATGAAACAGAAACAAATGTTCTTAAGTCTGTTCAGTGCAGCCATCTAGTGCTCTTATGGGAAAATCCAGAAATTACTCTTACAGCTGGAGATGAAATTGATGTTTAAGATACTGTTGAAGCAGGATGGAGTAATGATTTTTTACTTTCCCTATATACATAATGTATAAGGAAAGTATTGTGACGGGGTCGAAAATTCGAATTCGAGTTTTCTAAGGGAGAGCTACGTTTCAAGCATCCCTGATCCCGAATCAAATATTTTTGAAGTGATGTCTGTGCGTGTGTGTGTGTGAGCTTGTGTGTGTGTGTGTGAAAGTATGTGTGTGTATGTGAAAGTATGTGTGTGTGTGTGAAAGTATGTGTGTGTGTGTGTGTGTGTGTGTGTCAGTGAGTCTGTGGAGACGATAACTGACGAACGAATGGACCGATTCGTCCGAAATTTTGTACAAATATCACACTTCGTAAACACTGGAAGTCTATTGCTTTTACACGCAATCGAATGTTCAGACCCCCCCCCCCCTAAATTTTCGAGTGAAATTTTGAAAAAAAAATCGTCAAAAAATCAAAACCGCTAATAATGTTACGCAAATAGACATTTCTTATGTAATTTTTCATTAGAAAACGATTGACATAAATTTTAGAACGCTAACATGAACCATTCTCGAGATATTGCACAGTTTTAAAAAAATTATCAAAAAGTCATATAAAATAAAAAAAAATATTTCCTATTGAGACACATGTTCACTTTTCATATGTAATACCATGCGATAAGTTTGGTGACATCATTCTCGTGGATCTAGCTCGTTCCATTCTTGAAAAAAGATACTTTGAGTAATACTTTTGTATTTGAACGCCAATAGTCATTTATCTGCTGTAAGAATAACTTATTTCTTCGTCCATAACGCTTGACGAGATTTTGGCGACGAATATGGTGGAATGTCGCCAACTTGGCGACTTTTTTAAATGTTGCTAAATTAACAAAAAATTCGCCAAATGGATAAAAATGACACTAAATCAATGACGACTCATTGATGATGATGACATGGGAAATGCCGACTCATTGACGAAAATTCAATATCTTGGAAAGGATATAAATAACTACTATAAAAATAATCTATTTTTTTTACTATAAAAGTAGTAAATTCATTGCATTATATAAGGAAAGTCATGTGCTGTCTACATCAGATTTTTTTAAATAAGGGGCAAACGTGCTCATATTTTTAATACGTATGATTTTAATAGGTGACGATTCAATTTCGTCTTATATATTTCATGTAAAATCCTAGAAATAAATACTTAAGGTGTTCCTAAGTTCAGTTTATAGAAATTATGAAAACAAATAACCAGATACTCACAGAACCCGCCTATAGAGAACTATTCCAGAGTTGGAATCACGCAACCATTGCAGATAAGAGCATATATAGATTAGATATCTGATTGCAGATAATATTCCCCATTGTCCTCTCAATTGGGGAGCGATCTTAGCTAACAGAGAATCTGAGGTTATATTGTCACAGTCCCACTTTTTGTCAAAAGTTCCGTTTTATTTCTTGTCAAAACTTGCAACGTATAAAGGCCACATTAAACGCAGCAATTCCCTATGTGTTTTCTGAAGGATTGCTTTCCCATGAGGAAACAGCCTCTGTAAACACAGCATTTCACGCAACAATTTTCCTATGTGCTTTGCCATCGAGACACAGCACCTATAAACGCGGCATACAAGTAACAAACCTATGTGTTTTCTAACGTGGGCTTTCTCACGAGGAAACAGCTATTGTAAACACAGCATTGCACGTAACAATTTCTCTATGTTCTTCCAGACGTAAGTTTTTTTCATGTGGAAACATTGCTTGTAAAGGCAGCATACATGTGGCAATCCTATGCATTTTCTGACGTGGGCTTTTTCATGGGGAAATAACGTTTGTAATCGTTGCATTACACGTAACAATTTCCCCATGTGCTTTTCCCTTTATGGGTTTATGAGTAGTAAATGTGCCGCTTCTCCATAAGAAAAGCCAATATCACAAGTTGCAAGGGGGAAGTGTTGTTGTTGTTGTTGCAAATCCCCTAAGACCAGCAGAGCTAGATCAGGTCCATGACATTATACACCCTAAAGAAATCCAGCACCAACAACGGACTGGCAGCAAGATCCCGCGTGGAGAACCCCAGGCACGCAAGAATATGAAAAGGGGAGGCCTGCTCAGAGGAACACTTGGTGCAGACCTCAAAACACTTAGAGCTCTCAGTATATTTCATAGATCTGAGATGCCCACTGAGGAAGCGAGTAAGAGTAGCTTGATCCTGCCTATTACAACCAAGTGCCAGAGAACCACCCGGTCGGTTCCCCTGATACCAGTGGTGCACTGGTGGAACGAGCCAGGTGTCTTTGTTATTGCATTTTGTCCTGGAGAAAAGTTTCATGTAGGTAAGAGGCGCAGAAGGCACCGAGGCAACACAAGAACCCGCCTTGGCCAGGGTGTTCGCGATCTCATTTCCCTCGAGGTGAACGTGAGAAGGAATCCACTGCAGGTGGATCCGATGAGACGAGAAAAGTCGTTTCAACCTTTTAAGAATACTCACTCCCATATTATCCCTCACACTATGCCAATTGGCCAAGTGTTGGACAGGACTCCTGCTATCACACAGGATCCAGATTTCATTAGTCTGAGTGAGTGACACAAGCGAACCAAGGCCTTCATCTGTGGCTATTAGTTCACTACGAAAACAGAACAGAAGTCAGGACTTATCCTTTGAATCCTTATTTCCTGGTTTTGTGATTTGATGTAAATTCCACTACCAGCACCATCACGATTGTTCCTGCTACTATCCGTATATACCCGAACAGCATCCGCTGGAATATCATTAATTCTCTCGAGAGCCAGTTGCCTAAATAAACAGGAAGAAAGGGGGAAGTTGTTAAGTATAATGCAGCCTTAAGAGCACGCAATATATATTTTGCTAACTAGGTCCCATAGCATCTGAAGTAATGCAGATATGTTAGTAGTGGTGTAACTAGATTTTTGGCGCTATGAATTCAAGCTCCATGGCTGTACACCACTGTGTATTGTATCAATTGTACGTAAAATACTTTCCATTTTAAACTTCATATTTTAGTGTAATTAACATCTATGCTTGGGGTTACCGTTGCGGAAATCTGAGCATTACGAAAAATGTAAACATTTTGGACGGGTATATCTCCAAACCTCATAGATAAAAATGTAAATAATTTTTCTTGTTTTGTCGAAAATGGAGTCCAGATTATGAATATGTAAAATAATTTCAATGTTTTAATATTTTGAACTTTTTGTTTCGAAAAAACTTGTTTTGTTTCGAAAAACTGTCCGAGCGAGTATTTTTCTTCCACTCGAAACATTTTCGAAACCATAAATGATAGATATAAATGGTAAACGACAAAAATATGCATCCGTCCGACGATTACTCGAAAACTATATACTAACTATCGATAACTATAACTAACTAACCAACGGTCTGAGTATCCAGATGAAATCGGGGCCAAAAGTAAAAGTGGTAGTTAGCCATAACAGTTAGCGAGTAATTTGTAGCTTTTTGAAAGCCTGTAAATAAGATAAACGAGTCTGAAAAATTCGAAAAATCAAATAGACTCGTTAAACTTTACTGAGGTTTTATTTACAAAATGTTATTCACATAAAAATAATCTCGTCTTTATCGGACTGTAGCCACCGTTAATTTTTATACTTCTTTACTATTTAAATTTTTTCTTTAAATTATTTACTTGATATCGAAGTTTTGTGCATGTATAAAGTTGTTATGATCCTTACGTGCCGCAGATCGATCATTTCTTTTATGAAATAAATAAAATTCTAAAATTATAAAAAGGTATACTTCACTTTACAAGACATTTTAATATTACAATATGTGTAGTGGATCTTTTAAAAACAAAAAGGAAAGGTACTTTGATGTAGCCGTAATATTTACTTTTACGATACTGAAATGGCCCTCTAGCTTTGTATGCATGTGCTTTAAATTCATTCCTTGAGAGCTATTGACTGCGGTTCACTTTTATGTTTCTCCTTCAAATAAAGAACTCTAAAAGGAGTAAAAAAATCAATGATTGTAGATTTACGAAAGTTTTTCTCTTGTTTTGTGAATATTATGCTAAAATTCTAAGTTCAACCGTGCTTGTATTACTGTATAAAATATTGTTGTTTTAAAAAAGTAGAGTAGGAATGGCAGTTTTTTACTTACCATATAATACAAAAATACGAAAGTTTTAAACAAAGAATGAGGGGGGGGGGGGGGAGGGGTACACCGGGGAAACCAAAGCAGTATTGCATATAGACAACACCTTGTTTATTTTAAGAAATCTTTTACATTCTTTCCTAGTACTTTAGAGTACACTAATAGAATAATAATTACTGAAACTTTTAATTTAAATACATTGAAAATAGAGACATTGACCTTAACCAACCCACGTCGGCAGCTCCGTCTGCAGAGGAGTGTCATGAATCAGGGATTCTCGTCCCGGACATGACTGACTTAATATTTCTTTTGGTATGGTTCTGAGCATATGATATCATAGGAATACGCAACCGCGCGCATTTTGTTCTCGTGTTCTCAGGAGAGACCGAACCCGGTAACTGCAACTGTAATTCTGATCACCAACGCTAAATCTCTTTGGACATCACTGGGGAAGGTGTGCACAGCACAATTTAAAATTTCTGCGCAGATTGTTTACGTCTGGTTATTACTACTTTAAAATTAACCAACAATTTTTACTTTCCTTATATACAATAATGTATAAGGAAAGTATTGTGACGGGGTCGAAAATTCGAATTCGAGTATTCGGCGGGAGAGCACGTTACAAGTATCCCTGATCACGAATCGAACATTTTTGAAGTGATGTCTGTGTGTGTGTGTGTGTGTGAAAGTATGTGTGTGTGTGTGTATGTCAGTGAGTCTGTGGAGACGATAACTGACGAACGAATGAACCGATTCGAACGAAATTTGGTAAAAAAATTACAATACGTAAACACTGAAAGCCTATTGTTTTTATGCGCAATTGAATGTTCAGAACCCCCCTAATTTTCGAGTGAAATTTTGAAAAAATCGTCAAAAAATCAAAACCTCTACTAAGGCTACGTAAATAGACATTTCTTATGTAATTTTTCATTAGAAAACGATTGACATAAATTTTAGAACGCTAACATGAACCGTTCTTGAGATATTGTACATTTTTAAAGAAAATATCAAAAGTCATATAAAATAAAAA
This sequence comes from Amaurobius ferox, assembly GCA_951213105.1. Lineage (NCBI taxonomy): Eukaryota > Metazoa > Arthropoda > Arachnida > Araneae > Amaurobiidae > Amaurobius > Amaurobius ferox. Next base: position 13,080,105 of record OX578135.1, read on the forward strand.
AAAAATATTTCGTATTGAGAAACACGTTCACTTTTTATATGTAATACCATGCGATAAATTGGGTGACATCATTCTCGTGGATCTATCTCGTTCCATTTATGAAAAAAGATATTTTGAGTAATACTTTTGTATTTGAACGTTAATAGTCATTTATCGGCTTTAAGAATAACTCATTTCTCCGTCCATAACGCTTGGCGAGATTTTAGCGACGAATTTGGTGGAATGTCGCCAACTTGGCGACTTAAATGTTGCTAAATTAACGAAAAATTCGCCAAATGGATAAAAATGATGCTAAATCAATGAAAGTGACAACTCATTGGCGAAAATTCAGTATCTTGGAAAGAATATAAATATCTACTATAAAAATAATCTATTTTTATTTTACCGTAAAAGTAGTAAATTCATTGCATTATATAAGGAAAGTCATGTGCTGCCCACATCAGATTTTTTATTGTAATAGTTGGAAAACTTGTTGTGTTTTGGCAACAACTCTCGAAGTCCTTCTTGGTCCGTGGCGGCACGAATGACGAAATGCTAAGTTTGTCGACGTCAAAATTTTCATTGGTTGCCGGGATGACTGCCCCGTTTTTATTAAAAGATCTTTGGTCCAGGTGTCATGAAAGGTCTCTGAACGGTCAAATTGTATAGCGTAGCAACCAGTTGCAATTGCTTCTAGTGGAATGGTGTTAGGAGACGACATCTACGTAGACGATTTTTGCAGCAGAGTGATATGTATAAGCAGGGGGGGAGGGGTCTATCTCGGGTAAGACTGATTGTATTTTCTTACATGGCTCTACGCATGTGATGTCACGGGAATAACAAACGCGAACATTTTGTTCTCGGGCTCACTGAAGAGACCGAGAACCTCTTTGGATGTCATTGAGGAAGAAGTGTACAGCACAATTAAAAATCTTAGTGCAGGTTGTTTATGTCTGGAAATTGCCAATGCAAAATGAATGCACAACTTTTAATTGTAATAATGGGAAAACTTGCTGTATTTTGGCAACGACTCTCAAAGTCCTCCTTGGACGAAATGCTCGTCGACGTCGGGCTGACAACTTTTTGATGGGTTGCCGGGATGATTGCCCAATCTTATATTAAATGACCTTGATGTATAGAGCATGGGCACGTGACGTCACACAGATAATTTTACCCTTATGTTTCTAAAACCAAATGCTCGTATTCTTAGCAGTATGGAAATTTTATTATTCCTGCATTAAAAACGACTATTTTAGAAATGTAATTCATTTTTAATTTGCCTGTAAATTTACCTGTAAATAAATTATTCACTTTCAATAAAATATATACACAAGTTCTTTTTTAAGAAAATTACTTATGTTCTTTTTTCCTTCTCGTTTGTACATACACTGCAAAATATGTTAGTAAATGTATATATCTTCAGACCGCTAGCTAAGCATTATGGTAAAAATGTGTAGTAGTGCATATTCACTAAAAATTCCTTAAAGTCCACTTTAGCGAATGAAAATGTTTAAACACATATTATTACTCAAGTATGCTAAACAATTCATTTTCAGTATAAATATAAATTTCGATGTTTAATGGGTTAGTTTTAATTTTTATATACCATCATCGTTAATTTACCATTATTGGCTGTTTATTATGCTGTTTATTTACATTTGTGGCCACGCTCTATAGCAGATCCTGGGGCACATTTTTTTTTCTCTTTCTTGTCACGTTTGCAAGAGTTCGTTTACCAGCAAGATAATTTCCAACCAGACACGGCTTGCTTCATCCAGGAGTAACAAACCCTTTCTTAACCAGCTAGGTGATTAGAGCGTTAATTATCCCACAAGGATCTCTTCCATATTGTTTGTACCTACTTGAAAATACTTTATTCAATAAAATAGTATGGAAACACGCTAAAATAGTTAATACTTTAAAAATAAAGACCACCAAAAATGTGGCCACAATTAAAAGTATTTTATTGAAATTTCATTTTTACGATATACAAAAGTCACACGGCTATAGCGTCGAAAGGAGTGTAGAAAGCCCAGACAGTTTGGCTCATCCTTGGACATAGAGCAGCAAGGTAGGTGGCCGGACACTGCCATAGCGTTGTTGTTGTTGAGACCCAGACCGTCCGACCTACCAGAAAGGTGTAAGGTAACCGTTTGGACGGCTGGGAAGTCACACCCAATTTAGTGTGTGTGTGGGGGGGGCACTGCCATCGCCTGTCAAACCTTTTTATGATTTTCTGAAAATTTAGTTGATGCTTTATTTCGTGTTTTGACGACTTTCCTATTAGTTACCATTTAATTTATGAACCTTTTTCCTTTTATTGTAATTTGTATGTTATGGTTAATTTATATTTTAAATGCTTCGTATTTAAAAATGTAAAAATGTAAATTTTATATGTAAATTTTGTCTGGCGGTTATGGCCTATATTTGAGCACGTGTTTGCCCCTTATTTTCACTTCGCCGCTGATGAAGGGCATCCTAATGCCCGAAAGCGCTGTGGCTGTGTGAACGTCGTAAAAAGGAGATTTTGATAAAATACTTTTAATTGTAGTCAAATTTTTTGGTGGTCTTTATTTTTAAAGTACTTTATTCAAGTTTAAACATTTTATATATTTGATTTTTCTTTTAAAACATTTACGTTATATTTTTTGCAAACGTAAATCGTTTATGCTGCCTTTTGTGGCTCAGATCGATATATTTATATTTATAAATGATAAAATATGTTATTAATAAAATGAAGAATGGAAATGCAATTTTGATATTTCAATGTATAATGGTTCTTTTTCCGAAATAGGATATTTTAAACTAGCCGTGATGTTTGGATTTTGATATTGAAATGCCCTTTCAACTTCGCAAAACGTATGATTTAAACGCATTTCTTAAGGGATATTGATTGTGGTAAAGAATGCGCAAAAGAATGAAAAAGAATTAATGGTTGTAGGTTTATGGAAGTTCCGTCTTTGTTCTGTCAATGCTGTTATGTTGAAATTTAAAGTTCAATCGAGGTTATGCTACTTCTTGAAACAGTGTTGCTTTTGAAATTCATCTGAGTAATGGGAGATTTATGTCTGCCATTCTCAGTGCAATAGTAAAAATATGATGTGTCCAAATTATGATTTTCACTACAACCTAATAAACTTCAATAATCTGTGACAAAAATTTATGGGAGTTTTACTTTTACAGCCTTTTATTTAATTTGATGTTTTATTTGTTTTTGTATGTCAGTGTGATTCAAATCTTTGAGGTCCATAAATCATAGCAACATGAAATTTGGTATGCCATTGTCTGCTGTGGTATATTTTAATTATTTTGATTTCCAACCTTATCGGGCTAGCCGGTCCTGGGTTCAACATTAGAATGTGCTCGTTTTGGGGGAATTACTCGTGAACCAGACAGCTAGAAAGTCTAAATTTGGTATGTCATTTTTCTATGATACGTGTGGATACGTTGGATTTTTAACAGCCCGCCTTGAGCCCGCCTTAGGAATGTACTCATTTTTTAGGAATTACTCTAGAACCGGTGAAAATAGAAAGACCATATGTTGTCTTTTGAGGCATATTCCAATGTTTTGAATTTTGAACCTAATCGGGCTTGCCTGCCCTAAGTCCACCATATTTTATGTGTGAGAATAACTTGAAAATCAAAGCAGCTATAGAAAGTCCAAATTTGGTATGTCATTGTTTTTTGTAGTATATTTTAATTCTTGGGATTTTATGTCTTATAGGGTTAGTTCGTCCTGAGGTTCGCCATAGAAATATACTCGATTTTTGGGAATAACTCGAGATTCAGTGTAGCTCGAATAATCATATTTGGTATGTCACTATCTTTCGTGGCACATGCTAACTTTTTGGATTTTGAATCCTACTATCCCAGCCCGTCCTGAGTCCGCCATAGGAAAGTACTCGTTTAATGAGAATTACTTGAGAATCAAAGCAGCTAGTAAGTTTAAATTTGGTATATCGTTGTTTTTTATGTTTTCATGCATTTTATTACACTTTATTTGCACACAGATAATAAAAGATGTGTATTAAAACCTACGTCTTTTGCTTTTACATTTTACTAAACTTTGAAATTCATTAGGCGTTTTGTTGCTAACAATTTAAATAAACCTACCAACTTTAATAAAAAGAGGCTTGGATCTTTTGAGATATATCACGTTCTCCTTTGAGAAGGGTAATGATTTTAATATCTTAAGAACGACCTGCGATCACTTCCAAATAACGCAGTCCATTATTTTCTGGAAACTTTTTTTTTCTTAAAAAATTCATTCATTTGACGAAGCAAATACATGTATCTTATTATGACTTTTGCTGTTTCACATTGAAAAGTTGCATTGGTGAATACTACTGCTGAATGAATTTTCTAAAGAAATGAAAATTATATTACATATTTCTATTATTTTTTTTTAATGATACAACTCATGTCACACTTTTATTATTGTACTTTTTGTTGTTATCAATATATTGTAAATATATTTCATATTTATTTATGAGGATGGAGAGGGATGATGTAAAGCTTTCAACATTTTCACTTTCTCATACGTAGTATTTAGAAAGTGAAAATGTTAAAAGCCTTGCATCATCCCTCGTGCATCTCCCAAAATTTTCGTGTAAATAATTCTTTCTTATACGTGAAAGAATTGATTGAGAAAGAATTATTTACAAGAAAATTTTTGATTTCGACATTTTGATGCCAATGTATGTTATAAGATATCCTGAACACGTTTTGACTATTTTTGGAGGGATGCCCGCCTGTCTGTCTGTCAGTCTATCCGTAGTACATCTATGGTTGATTTCTTGTGTAATCAATAGTGGCCACAAATAGTCATGGATTTTCACTAAACTTTATATCCGACTTTGTTATTAAAAAATCTAGAACTACATAGAATGTTCTCAAATTCGAGCGAAAATTTTGAAATTTGTTTGAAATTTTATATTTTTGTTACATGACAGCATAGAACAAAATGTGACATAATCATTCATAAAAGGACTTATTTATGACACAATGATCATGGGACTTCATAATTTCAATCATTGTTGTGAAAAATTGCCGCGATACAATGTTTTTTGTCCGTGACGTCATTGGACACCCCTTCGGCGGTGCAGTTACCCGCCCACCGGCAGGTACATTGTCAAGTATGGCTTCAATGGAAAAAAAATTTCAAGTCCTTTAAAGCGAAGGGAATAATGATATTCATCACGCTATGTTTATATTCATATGGAGTGATTATACTGATTTTTTAATATTCTTCTTGTAAAATTCGAAAGAAAACTGCTGAAAATCGATTCTGGTACGAGAAAGTCGAGTTCAGCACTCTAATTTCGAACATTTTCCCTTTGTATTGAAACACCCTATAACAGCATTATTTCTTTACAATATATGAAAGACATACATTGTTAATAAAAATGAAGATAATCTCAATGAAATTTTAGTTATATGAAATTGTGCAACTGTTCTTCATGAAGAATAAAGGTGTCTTAAACAATCTGTAAGATTTGAGTTTTCCAAATTGAAATGACTTTTCATCTTCAACATTACATAGTAGTGTTTAAATGATTCCGTATACCGATTTTAAACTGTTATCTTCTGGTTTTCGTCATATAACGAACAGAAAAAAGGGAATCTTACAGATTCTTCGGTTGCATTTCCGATTTTTATTTTTCAGAAATGGCTAAGATGAAATTCAAAGCATGCTACTTTATAAAACATTTCTTGTTTCAAAGGATAAAGTTGGCAGGTGTCCAATTGCCATTTGGTGAAAAATAGAAAACGTTTCTGTTCGTATATAAACTGGAGGAAATAGCCACAAAGAGAAAGTTAGCCCTGCGCATTTGTAATACTTTCTTCCATTCATAGAATTTCGTAGCATTTCGAAGAATGATTTGAAAAATCATCCATAAAATTCAAACGTAAAAATTCTTTTAAAATGTACACAGTATACGAGGGAAACCTATCGATCTTGCATAATAAAGGAATTGATTCCGTAATTGAAAATCTGATATAAGCTGTACCTGACTTTGACTACATAAGCCAGATACATTTTTGCATTCACATTTGCCTAATGTAGAAAATTGATTTTAATTGCATGAAATGATAAGGATACTTATTTGAAATAACACCGAATTTTTCAGTTTTAATTCAATTTTGATTTTCGATGGGTGACCGGATGCATTTTCAGAGCCGGCGTCGCAAAAATGCCAAAAATCTGAAACATCTTGAGAATAGTTTGTCATGCAGTAATGGTGTTGATTTTATTCCTTTTGTAGGCCAAAATGAAGGATAAAACAAGCATTTAATGAATACTGTTAAATATATGCAGTCTTTTATTTCAGATGTTGACATATTTTCTGATGTCGACATCATTTAAAAAAAGAGGCAGGTTCTATTTATCCGGATCGTACCACAATTTAATCAGCATCTGGGTGACCCACAGGCAGTATTCCATTCCGGCACACCCCCAGGAGACGAGTATTCGCCTATCCCTCCGGAAATATTTCATGTTAACCTAGTTTCTATTTATGTGACACAGCATTTAGATATATTTATATAGGACAAATAGATAACTTATCCCCCCCCGTTCTAAAATTTCATTAGCCCTTCCCGGCCAAAAAATCCTGAAAGAAACACTGCCCATAGGTAACTTACTTAATTTTTATGAAATCTCTTCGAATAATTTTTGAGCTAGAGTGAATAGTGTTACGAACATGTCAATTGCCTTCACTGTGCTTTGCCTGTCTGCACTGTAAAGCAACCTTTACAGGCAGCCATTATTACGTGAAGGTAAGTTTAATTTATTTTGACTTTCGGAACAGGATTGGCGATTTATCACCAACTTGTCGACTTTTGACGACTTTTTGAATGCACTAGAATTTTTATGAAATATCAAATATTTTTGAAGATACGAGACCTTTTTTAAAAATTTCTGCGGTGAGTATATAAAAAGATTCATTGCTCAGTTGAAGGGTAGTTGACGTGATACGAGCTAAAGTGAATTGTGAGATACTCCAGTCTTTTGAGAATAGTATCTGCTATTTCTGTGAATTACTGGAGCATTTACTTACTGTTTTATTGTATCTGTCAGCTGTTTAGTGACGTGGTAAGATAGTTCTCGAGCTGTTTGCTATATGTTATTCTTGGTTACGCTTACTACTGCTTTTAAATAAGAGTGTCAGTCAGTCATTCAGAAATTTGGACTCATTTCTTGTACCCTGAGAGTACACCTACGATTAAAGATCATATTTCGTAACAATACACACATAGACTAAAACACATATTGTCTGAAATTTAGGCAGATTTGAAGTTTTAATTAAATTCTTATTTTCGTTTGGTAACTGGATATATTACTTTCCCTGCAATACATGGTAATGTATAGGGAAAGTATTAGAAACGTGTTGAAAATCGCAACTAAACGGATCTAAACGTTTCAAGCACTTTTAAACACGAAAAAAGAATTTTAGCGTGGCGTTTGTGTGTGTGTGTTTCTGTCTACCTGCGTATCTGTATATACAATGTACACATCTACTTTAGCTGTTTGAACAAATTTCACAAAATGTGGTAGATGTGTGCGTTAGATTTTGACACGATACAGAAAAATAGAGTCCATCTTTTTGGTGCAAGATGGCCGGCAAAAGAAGATTGTTTCCGATCTAGCTAAGAAACTAATTGACCAAATGTTACAAAAATTTACCAACAAATCACTTGTGGGTTGTCCCGGAGTTGATTAGATTTAGGTATGATTCGGAAAAAAAGAATTCACCTTTTTTCTGAAATAGTCTTTTAAAATCGTCAAAATATAAAATAAAAGACTACACATTCCCAAATATATGAATTAAAAGCTAATTTGATACGTAATGTTTGACAACGGAAAGAACAAAACTCTAACCCCATAACTCTAGATTAAACCGTTCTCGAGACAATTTAGTTTTTTCATAGTTTTATCACTTAACCTTTGAAAATACGCGCAGTCGACAAATGAAAACTAAAATTGAATTAAAACTGCAAATTAGTGCCATTTTAAATAATTATCGGTGTTATATTGTACAACTAAACTCACATTAATGTGTTATGAAGATAAATGGAATTTGAGTCTGTAGTGAAAGTCATGTGTTGTCCACGTCAGATTGTTTGCAGAAATGACGCTATATTAACGAAAATGACGCATGAGAATAATGTTTCGCAAATTCTGATTTCCGTCATATGACGGCCATATATTCTAGTATATAAGAAATGTTCTTCTCTCCGTTTGTCTGTAACACTTGGTGATGCATTTGGCTAACTTGGCGAATAATCTACCAAAGTATCGCCAACTTGGCGATATTTCGTCCCACATTGACAAAATTATCGCCGAAATTGCAAAAATAACGCTAAATTAATGAAAATGGCGCTAAATTGATGAATTAATTATTAAAATATTTCCTTATATGGACTCTTTTGCTTAATGCAGATGCAGTGAATATTGATAATTGTTAATTCAGAGTTGCTCGAAATATAAGTTAATCGAGTACTTCGAAACAGTTTTGCATGTTGTCGTCCGGAAAATCGCCAAATGTATAATTCAACGTTAAAAACACAGTATCTTGGATCTTATAATTCATTCTTCACTGTGAATGAAGTAAATTCATTGCATTATATAGGAAATGTCATGTGCTGTCTACATTAGATATTTTTTTGATCTGGAAACTCAACTCCTAAGAATTAACATGGATTACAAATGGCGCATTTGAATGAAATGGACATTTGAATAAATGGATTACGAAATTCAGACGTCGTATAACAAAGTGGCGTCGTTCCAAACTTACTCACGGGTCCCATTCTAAAATATGATCATTCAATATTCTAGGAAATGGTAAGCTTAATTTATTTCAACGGCAATGCCGTTTGTCTTAATTGAAACTTGGAAACTGTTGTTTATGTTTATCAGGCTGTACGCCCAAACACGAAAGTCCTCTAAACCATTCTACAATCCCTTCTTTTACCGCATTGGTGCATTAATATTTATAAGAAACATAAAATAGTAAGATAAATGGAAACACTTTAGTATATGCGAGACATTCTAATATTTCAAGATGTACAATTATTCCTTTACGAAATAAGGGAGGTTTTAAATAGCCGTGATGGCTTTTTTGGACTTTGGAAGGACCTTTGAAATTTGAATAATTTTTTTTTGTTTAAATATATTCTAATAAAACTATTGATCGCGTTTCACTTCAGTTTTTTTTAAAGGAACACTAGTAAGAGAAAAGAAATTAATGGCTATCGTTTTACATATGCATCTTTCTCTTTTGGTTTTGACATATAGGTTTATGGTGAAATTCAGTATAAGCTATTTTTTACTTTCAAATAAGTAGTATTGACAAAGTACTGTTTTAAAAAAATTATCGATTATAAGATTTTGATATCAATGTATGTTGTAAGACGTCCTGAACACGTTTTGACTATTTTTGGAGTAATCCTCCGGAGTAATGTTCCTTGGAGTAATGTTTGAGGTCTATTTCTTCACACGATAGCGGCTACAAATGTTAATGGACTTTCATGAAACTTTATATCCGACTTTGGTATAAAAAAATATAGAACTAGAATTTTTGTTTTTAAATTCGAGCAAATATTTCGAAATGTACTTGAAATTTTATATGTTTCAACATGGTAGCTTAGGACACAATGTAACATAATCATGCATAAAAAGGTTTATGTATGGCTCACTGATCACAAGATTTTATAGTTTCAATCATCTTTGTGATAAAAAGCCGCGATACAATTTTTATTCTCCTTATATACATATAATGTATAAGGAAAGTATTGTGACGGGGTCGAAAATTCGAATTCGAGTTTTCGACGGAAGAACACGTTTCAAGCATCCCTGAACACGAATCAGACGTTTTTGAGGTGATGTCTGTGTGTGTATGTGAAAGTGCGTGTATGTGAAAGTGCGTGTGTGTGTGAAAGTATGTGTGTGTGTGTGTGTGAAAGTATGTGTGTGTGTGTGAATGTATGTGTGTGTGTGTGTGTGAAAGTATGTGTGTGTGTGTGAAAGTATGTATGTGTGTGTGAAAGTATGTGTGTGCGTGTGTGTATGTGTGAGTGTGTGTGTATGTGTGTGTCAGTGAGACTGTGGAGACGATAATTGAAATAATGGACCGATTCAAACGAAATTTGGTTCAAAAATTACAATCCGCGAATACTGTAAGCCTATTGTTTTCAAATACAATCGAATGTTCAGAACTTCCTTAAATTTTCGAGTGAAATTTTGAAAAAATCATCGAAAAATTAAAACCTTTAATAAAGTTACGCAAATAGGAATTTCTGATGTAATTTTTCCTTAGAAAACGATTTACATAAATTTTAGAATGCTAGCACGAATTGTTCTCGAGACATTGCACAATTTTCAAATAAATTTATCAAAATATCCTATAAATTAAAGAAAAATATTAACTGTTGAGAAATATGTTCACTTCTCATATGTAATATTAGGCGATAAATTGGGTGACATCATTCTCGAGGATCTAGCTCGTTCCATTCATGAGAAAAGATACTTTGATTAATACTTTTATATTTGAACGCCAATTATCGTTTATCTGCTATAAGAATAATTTATTTCTCCGTCCATAACGCTTGGTGAATTTGGCTGAATGTCACCAACTTGGCGACTTTTTTAAATGTTGCCAAATTAATGAAAATCTTGCCAAATGGATAAAAATGACGCTAAATCAATGAAAATAACGACTCATTGACGAAAATTCAATATTTTAGAAAGAATATAAGTATCTACTATAAGAATAACCTATTTTTTCTGTGAAAGTAGTAAAGTCATAGCATTATATAAGGAAAGTCATGTGCTCTCCACATCAGATTACTTTTGTTCGTGACGTTATTAGCTTCCTAGGGGGGTGCAAGTTACCCGTACCCCCGTCATATTATCAAGTATAGTACCAATCGAAATATGTTTTCCTCAACGTATGTTTGTAATTATTTGGATCCATGATACCGATTTTTTTAAATTTTTCTAGTAAAATTAAAAAACAAAACAGTAAAGATCAATCATGCTTAAAGCATTGGTTATGAAACACTTGATATGCAATGAAACACCTGAAACACAATTTTAGTTAAACATCTCTAAAAAGCGATACATCCAACGCTGATATATTTTGAATTATCACAGTACTACAATAATTTATTATATTTGAAAACTTAAAACTTCGTCGAAAAAAAATGAATTTTATTCAAATGACGTCATCGAAATATAAATTGTCTGGCTTTCTATGTAAAAGCAATGAATATTTCATACATATCACTTTTTTTCCAGACCCCAGAGCTAAATAATTTTTCGTGAAAAAAAATCAGCAATTCTTATACAACTCATCTTACAAATACTTGTTTGCATTCTGCATCGATTAAAATGAGGCTTCATTGTAGAATTAATCAAAGTTTGATGATCATTTAAACTCAAAAATATTGTTGTGTTGGTACAGAATATAGGCAAAAATAGAGCGGTTTTAGGACGAATGCAACACTAAATATTAATATGAGCTTGTCTTAAAAATCACGATTTTGACACTGGGAAAAAAAAAGAGGGATACTCCATTTTATTTTGAAGTGGGTCACGTGATCTCTTCATATAATATGATTATAATTATTGTTTTAAATTTTATTTAAAAAACTATCAAAAACATATTTTGCTGATTTCTTTTTATATATATATATATATATTTTATGGGTTAATTGGAATATTTCTTAAAATTTTCGAAGCAATTTGTGAATTTTAACTTCGCTTAAAAAATGCTTGAAAAATGAGGTCCCATAGGGTTCAGTGTATTTCATTTATTCAATCCGGGTTCAATCCAAAACTAATTGGGCGATATTAATCATTTACTGTGCGTCCCATTTGTCTCAACATACTAAAATTTCATTTTTATAAAGTCATTTTTACGGCGGTTATCGTGCGAACGGACAGACAGACATACAGGCAGAATGAACCAAGTCATAAACACTTTTCAACTGTGTGTTCACTTTTCAAAAGTGTCGAAAAAGCTACAAAAATGGATTTGGTATGGGAAAGTGGAGTTAAGCCACACTTAGTCCAGTTAATTTAAATACCGTATCGTGTGATATCTAGAGAAGAGCTGATACGATTCAGATTGGAGTTATATAGACAAGAAATTAAGGTATCCACCTACGTTTGGACCGAATCTTTTGAAATGTGTTATGTCAGATGTGAATAACATCTATGCTTGGAGTTCTTGTGGCGGAAATCGGGGCGTTGCGAAAAATGTATACACTTCGATCCCACGTAACCTAATAGTTGCAATGTAAATAATTTCACTTGTTTTGTTTGAAATGGGGTTCAGATTGGGAATATATAAAATTAATTTTAATATCTTAATATTTTGAATTTTTATTTTTTCGAAAAATTTCAAAAAAGGTATCTGTTCGAGCGAGTGTAATTTTCATTTTTGCTATTTTCACTTGGAATATCTTTGAAACTATAAAGTATAGATATAAATAGAAAGCAACAAAAATAAGCATTGGGATATTTAGTTTTGAAATTTATATTTATTCTTAAAAAAAGCTTTATAATATTAAGTATAATAATATTCCCGAATATTTATGATCTATTTTTATGTTGCAATTATTGTATCAAAAATATAATTAAAAATAAAATAGAAATTAAAGGTTTTATGAATTAATAATATCTGGTTTAAAAAATATTTTTAGTGAAAAAAAAAAACTTCCCCCGTGTGAAGCGTTTGGCAAAGGACTTGTTTACTAGCTTTTCAAAATGCAATAGTTGGTAATATGTGTGAAGTCGTGGTTGTGATAGCAAACAGGCCGTTCGAAACTGACGAATTTTCTCGCTAGCATTTCATTTCGTGATGAACTTGTATAAAAAGGGCTTGAAACGTGAGAATTCTTATCACTCAAGATTATAATATAGAATTTTCGCATTCGGCTATTCACACAACTCATGACCATTAGACCTCGATATGAGATTTACTAATGACTGATCTATAGCCGTGGATTTATTTAAACTTCAAGAAATTTTTCATTGGCATGCTTAAACAAAACATATATGCGCAATAAGCAAGACGTATAATGTTTTATGTCTATTCAGAATACGAAACCATTTTTCGCATTCTGCTATTCACACAACACATGACCATTAGACCTTGATATGAGATTTACTAATGAGTGATCTATAAGCGTGGATTTATTTGAACCTCAAAAAATTTTGCGTTGATATGCTTAAGCAAAACATGAAATGTGTAAAGTTTTACGTCTGTGCAGAATACAAAAACACGAAAACATTAAAGAAATTTCATATTCTGTAGTGTACACTACTAAATGTGCGTTTAAGTGCATAGTAAAAATAAAATTCATTTGTTTCAATTAATAGTTGCAGTTTCACCAACCGCCATCAGACCGCTGTGAAAAAGTTCTCAAACTCTAAAAGTTTGGCAAACACTGCTACAGAGTTTCCCTAAAAAAATCTGAGTTTTATAACCAAGCCATGTATTCAAAACATTCCTTAAAACGAGAGTTTACGCAAGTTATTTTCTATCAATAGAAAACAGTTTTTTTTTACGTCTTTCTAATCCCATTTCTATGTTTGTTTCTTTTTTCCACGAACTTCAGGAGACTAAAGATTCTTGAAATGTCTGGAAACTGGACAAATTGAAACATTCCAGCAGGTAGTCGCATGAAAAAAAAGAAAAGTACGAGATAGACGTTTCAAAAGCGGGAAATAGAAAAGTTAAAGAATTCACACACTTGTTGAAGGGGAATTTCCGAAACTTTCGAAAACTTTGGAAAAAAGAGTGGGTTTTAGAGTCGGGTTTCAGCTTTAAACCAAAATTTCTGTTTTATATGGTGAATATATTCTTGATATTTTAGAAATATATAATTATAAATTAATGCTGAAACTATGTGATGGTTTAAGATATACAAAGTAACAGTAAACATGGTTTACATTTTTTACGTATTGGCGTTGTAATTTTTCAATAATTATTTTGCCTATCTATTAAGTATAAGATATAATAAAGTAAAAATAAAGTAGTAAAAATGAATTCGTAGACATAATAATGAGATTGATTATTTTTACTTTTCTTAGATACATAGTATAATGTATAGGGAAAGTACTGTGACGTGGTAGAACATATGAATTCGATTTCTCAAAGGAAGAGCATATTTCACCCTCTCTCAACAGGAATCGAAAGTTTTTTGAGGTGAGGTATGTGTGTGTGTGTGTCCGTGAGTCTGTGGATGCGATATCTTACGAACAAATGAATGAATCATTTCGGAAAAAATTTGCTACAAATATTACAATTAGTGAAAATTAGAACCCTATTGATTTTACACGCAATCGATTGTTCGGAAGACCCAGCTTCAAAATTTCAAATAAAATTTTTTAAAATGTATTAAAAATTCATAATTTTACCTAAATTATTATATTTTATGTAATTATTTATTAGAAAAATAATGACAAATTTTAGAACTCTAGTATGAGCCGTTCTTGAGATATTGCCCACTTTCAAATAAATTTATAAAAAAAAAATCACATAAAATGTAAAAAGTATCAGCTATTGAAAATTCTGCCCACTTTTCATATGTGATGAGATAAATTTGCTACCATCATTCCCGTGGATTTAGTTCGTTCCATTCACATGAGAAGATATTTTGAGTAATGGTTTTGTATTTTTATATATGTCTACTAATTTCCCAATAGCAATTTACTACGTATAAGAAAAGTTCTTCTCTCCGTCTGTTTGTAACTCTTCGCGATACATTTAGTGAACTTGGAGACTAATTTAGCGAAATATCACCAAGTGTGCGAAATTTCGCCCCAGATTGATTAAAATATCGTTAAAATTTCAAAAACGTCGTTAAATTAATGAAAGGACGCCATACTGATGAATTAATTATTAAACTATTTTAATATATGCACTCCATTGCTTATTGCTGATTCTATCAATATTGATAAATTTAAATTTAGAGTTAAGTGAAATATGAATTTAATCGGGTGCTTCGAAATAGTTTTGCATAGTGTTATCTGGATAAGTTCTCAATATGCAATTCAACGTTAACAGCAGTGCCGTTTTTCATTTTATACTTCATTTCTTCACTCAGAAATAAGTCAATTCATTGCATTATATAGACAAAATCATGTGCTGCCCACATCAAATTTTTTCATATTCGCCCTCGCATTTATACCATACGTCAACATGTATCATTGCACAAAAGTGTTCTTTTTCGTGTGTAGTAAATACCCTTGCTGTACCGCCATGTCCAAAAGATAATGTGGTTTTGCTGTTATTGGCTGAAAGAATTTAGGATAGCAATCGTCTGCGATATTTAGCGGACGTGTAGCATGCAATGAATCAATTATTGCACGTCAGTGGCCTTTTAACCTTACACAGCCATTTTGTAATTGCTGCTGTATTTGTATGTATAGTCTTGGGTGTATTCACTTCGTTTCAGTTAAAAATTTAGGAGGAGACCCGGAACCCAATAATCCTATTTTTAGAGAGGAGAAGATGCGAGAAATTCATACACGCACACATAGATAGATAGATAGATAGATAGAGAGAGGGAAAGGGAGAGAGATGGAGAGAGAGGGAAAGAGATGGAGAGAGATGAAGAGAGATGGAGTGAGTGAGAGATGGCGTGAGTGAGAGAGAGAGTGAGTGAGAGAGAGTGAGTGAGAGAGAGTGAGTGAGCGAGAGTGAGTGAGCGAGAGTGAGTGAGAGAGAGTGAGAGTGAGTGAGAGTGAGTGAGAGAGAGTGAGAGAGAGTGAGAGAGTGAGAGAGTGATAGAGAGTGAGAGAGTGATAGAGAGTGAGAGATAGAGAGTGAGAGAGTGAGAGATAGAGAGTGAGAGAGTGAGAGAGGGAGAGGGTGCTTTGTTTATTTAATTTGCAATGTTTCACTGAAAGTGCGGAATTTCTCAGAACCTTTGAAATTCTGCTTAAAACATCCGCCCCTTTTTTAATGAAAAACATATTATATTTTAACCGTCTTCTATTTTCTTCTGCTTATTGCAACAATTAAAATGAAAAGTCAATCAAAATATAAATATATTTAACCTCACCCGTTTACTTAATAGGAGTTATGAAGAAAATATTTTTTCTTTTCTCTAAAGCATAAACCACCCATTTCCCCCCAAATCAACTTGAACGATCGAATTGACAAGCCATAACGGTTTCGACTGGTAAATTGACGGGTTGAACATCACAGTTTTAGATCAGTCAAAATATAATTTCTGATCGGTAGAGCTTTCTTATTCCTCGGAAAATCACAATGTCAGTGTTATTTAGACTGGCCGCATCCACAGTATCGTAAACATAATTTTCAGGCCTCTATACAGCCAATGCGCACCCCCTACTACCTATTTTACAAGTTATTGACCCTTTTTCACAAACTCTTCATGTGGCCCGGGTATCTAAGTCCCTGGGGTTGCTACGCAATGACCCTCTCCTCCTTCCTCTCAGTCGCCATGGTCATCCGCCGGATATAGTCTACAACAGCGAGCAATAAATTACGGACCTCAAGTCCATCCATCATCGATAATTGTAAATAATTCGTTTTGATGAGAATTAGACACTCGATCTGCGGTTGCCGAGTTGATGCATCATTATAGTGTATAATGAGCTGCTCAGACGATTTTCTTCTCTACTATAATTTGAAATGAGTTAATGTCCCAACCGGTTTTATATACGAAGATGATAATATTTATTTATTTGAAGATATCAATATGCAGAGTCCTCTCATAAGTCTTTATGTACCTCCTTTAACTTTCAGTTGAAGTGTTCTATAGCTGCAAAAGGATATAGAAGCGACTATATGCTATCCATGGAGAAATTTTACAGCGCCTTTAGCGACGAGTTAAGAAGTTTGGATTTCGATGTCGAAAATAAGGCAAGATAACTGACAATGTTCAATTATAAAGGTGTAGAGAGTTCTCTATTTAGTTTGAAAAGGCGTGCGGTTTGCACACATGTACACATGTGCGATAAAAAATAAGATCAACAAGAAGGGATAATTATTTTGCTGCATCATTTGTTAGCAATTTTTAAACATTTATTGTTTATTGCAAAAAGAATAATTCGAAATAAATTAAAATTGGCTTATCACACGATTTATCCATGCGTATTTCCCGCCATTTCCTTTAGAAGTCCTTTAGTAGTAAACACAAAATATTTGAATAATTATTGCTTTCCTTTGACATTATTTTGTAACGTATGTGTATAGGTATACGTGTAAACAGAACGCCTTTCCATACTAAATAGAGAAAACTTTACAACATTATAATTGAAAATGTTCGTCTTCTTGCTTCTTTTTCGTGATAGAAATCCAAACTTTTTCAATGCACCGCTAGAGGCGCTGCGAACTTTCTCAATTTACAGCGCATACTTGCTTTCCTATCAGTAGACCCTGTTTCTGTAGCTTTAAAACACTTCAATCGAAAGTTCAAGTGATCATAAGGCATTATGAGGGAACCTTATACTCTTCTTGAGATTGAATATTGAAATGCATGACGTCACTAATTTTTCTTCTTTCTTTTTAAAAATATAGAATAGCATTATCCTCATCGAACACTCTTGAATTGCAAATCTCTGCTATTAAACGTGAAATTCTTGTAAACATCGAAAAGTTCTTTAAGACCTCAATGATCTACTAGATCTAACGATTTTCATGGTTTAGTTGATCCATTATAAAGAATTCACGTTCCAAGCTCTATTTGAACACGCAGATCTCTTCCATGACTAAACTGAAAATCTAATTATTGAGCACCTGGGACTATATGTTCCCCTTCCATATTTTAAGCGGATTTTACAAGTTTCATAAAATAAATCCGACTTTAAGAACCAAGCAATGGATCTGGAACATTCTATATCGAATAGAAGCTTTCGCAGAAGTCATTCGGTTTTGAGAGAACAAGGTGCTTTATCTTCTGCTTTCTTCCAATCTCTCTCTCTCTCTCTCTCTCTCTCGCTCCTTTTATTTTTTTCTCGGACATTACGAAACTAGAGATTCTCGAAATATCTGGAAGTGGACAGATTGAACATTCCTGGAAGACACTGGAAAAGCGGCAAAAACTCGAAAGAGGACATTGCAAAAGAAGAAAATGGCGAAGGACGAGTTTAAGAATCTACACACTTGTTGAAGAGAGGGTTTTCAAACATATGAAGAATGACATTTTTAGTACTTCTTTAAAGAAAGCAAAGATATGCAAATTATGTGACAACGATTGTTTCGAGTGGGAGTTTGGATTCCTCTGTATTAGGTCAAAACATCTTGTTTACTTAACAAACGCCAAGTAAAACCAGTCAAGTTCAGACAGTTCTAGCTTGGCGTTTGTGAAGTAAAGACACTGCTTTGACTTGATGAAGAGGGACCCAATCTCCTTCTCGAAACAATTGTTGTCACGTAATTTGCATATGTCTGCTTTTCTTAAGGAGGTACTAAAAGTGTTATTCTCACAAGCAGCAGTTTTACATTTCGTGATATGAATAATGGTTAATCTCTATATTGGATAAAAGTATAGATTTGGACAGTACAGCTTTAACATGCAAGAAACGTTTAAAATGTGAAAATTAAATTGGTCAAACTAAACTTGCCTTTAAATTTTGTGTGATTCGATTTTAGTTTTTTACATCTTTGCTTCTGCATTGAGTTGGCAACCCAGGCAAGAATATATACGACACTAAATGTAATGCTGCCACTTTAACTACATTGGTTTGAAAGGACACCCTGAAAAAACCTATTGTCATATTTTAAAACTTTTTACGAAAAATTTCCAGACGTGGCTTAATTGAAAAATCTCCAACTCTTAAAATGAAAGGTGAAAGTAATGGAAATTTTAAAAAGTTTGACGTTATAAACGTGTAGAATTTTTAGATAATGTGTGTTATGAAGCTAATATAACTATTTAAAAATATATATAAGCAAGCAGAAAATATTTTACAATAAACACAGCCGCGACTTTGTCTAATAATCTTTGTAAATTATTTATTCAAAGGAGAAATGTATAGCGCTGAATTCAGGTTTGGAAAATTGCTCAGGAATTCTCTCATTTGTCATAGCTAGTTAATTTCTGAAATATTTTATTACAAATATGTCTCGCATTATAGAATTGGAATGAATTTCGAACTCTTCAAAGACTCGCACATCAACGTTAACGAACTCTATCTAGAAGCTGACACTGCCTGATGTGGATATGTGTCATTTAATTACATCTTCGGTGGGATACTTCGACTCTGTTTAAACATTTTCGATTTCATTTCGGTTATGACGCTACCGCGCTTAGTTTGTAGCTGAATATTAAATTAGTTAATTACAATTAAAGCTGGCGATGTTCACTTTGCAAATTAAAATTGTTAAAGTACAAGTTTTAACTTTGCAGCTTCCACTTCGACGATATGAGCTTTGACAGTACAGAACAAACGTTCTCGATTCGCATTCCGGCTGGGACTGCAACACTATTTATATTGGTGCTGGAATGAATAAGCACTGCAGCTTAGTTCAATTTGGGAGTCAGAAAGTGATTTTGATATGATTAAATACGGATTCAGTGGATTCTGGCATGAGGGCCGATTTAAAAATCGGGAAACCATCATAGTATCAGCAGGCTAACCTGAGATAAAAATAGTAAGAGATGGTCAGTCAGATTGTCAAGTTGCACATCAATTTGACATTAGAGGGCGGAGAATACAGAGTCCACCTCGGCGATATGAGTTTGCGATTACAGTACATCAAAAGGAAGATCGTGGACTGGCCAGTACGGATCAGTACTTCCTGCTGTTACAGCAAGGTTCTTTACAACTTTCTGTGGATATTTTATCAGAAATTATGCAGCTTCTAGTGTCGTACTACTGCTCCGGTGGCAGCACCAGTCTTCTATCATTTAATATCAACTGCAGTTGATCTTGGGAGTACCACCAGAAGAGCTCAAAGAACGCGGAGAAACTAGTTACTCAAGAAGCATCCCACCGAAATGCCTCTCTACAAATTCGCAAATTCAGCGTTGTGCATTATAGCATCTTCTAATAATGTCTAAAACTCTTTCAGGCCCCCCTCCCCCCGTTTATGCATAATACCTAATACGCACTGCGCATCGGAATTTGATCATACAAACTGGCTGCCCTCTATTCGTATGCTAAGAGGTGTCCGAAAACTTTTGGTAATACAGTGAAGGCATGATTAAAGGTTAGTAGATACTACTCGCACTCCATAAATTATGAGTGGCAAAAATTGTGCAATACTATTGTTTTTATCAAATTTTTTAAGAATTTATTTATCAGGATCTACTATAGATAGAGCTTAGATGATGACTAGTGAAGATTCAGAATCAAATCCCACGGGAACTAGGGGATTTGCTTAGAACTTCTAATTCGTCTTCTTTTCCATTTTCTGTTAAAATTTTTTTATTTTTTTGTATCAACTGTTTTTTAAATATTGGCCATAAATAGATATTAGATGATACCTGATATGGATTCAACATCAAATTCGAAAGAAGCTTGGCTGGTTCATAAATATTTTCTACTTTCGGTTTCTTTTCAACTTCCAATTCAAAATTTAAACATCTCATGATTGGCTTAGACGATGATAGAGCTTAGACGATGACTGGATTTAGCATCAAGTGATTTTGGAGGGGGTTAAGAGATTCACTAAGGATTTACACTCCCGATTTTGAAGATGTCACTTCCGATTCAAAATTTCTTAATTTACTTGCAACATCTATTTTTCAGGATCGACTTTAAATAGAGCTTAGTTATCGATTGATATGGATTTAACACTGAATTTCAGAGGGGGTTGGGTGGTTCACTAAGGATTTACACCTCCTGTTCTGGAGGTATCACTTCTAGTTTTTTAGGAAATTCGTATGACTGTACGAAATAGATGCACATGAGTATAAACATGCTTAATAATTCATGGAAAATGAAGTAACACATGACCTGTTACCATATATTGTTCCGAACACGTAAAGTGGAGTCTCCTTTAAGAACCAGAAAGAGTAAACGCCTTTACAGGCAGCCATTCCTATGACGTGAATGTAGGCTTGTCCTATCCAGATTATCGAAGCAGAGTTGCTAGATTTGGCTATTTATTGCCAAATCTAGTAATCTAAGTCTTTAAAAAAAATTCTATCTAGTTCTAGATTTTTTGATAACAAAGCCGAATATAAAGTTTCGAGAAAATTCATTAATATGTGTGGCCACTATCGTGTATACAAGAAATCGACTATAGATATACGGATAGATTGCCAGACAGACTAACAGACGTACATCACTCCAAAAATAGTTAAAACGTGTTGAGGAGGTCTTAAAACATATATTGGCATCAATGTCTCGAATTCAAAAATTTTCATGACAACAATACTTTGCTACATTACATAATACGAGAAAGTAAAATATAATGTGGAACTAGATTCTCATCCGCAGGACGAAGTTTATTATTTATGAAATGTTATAATTTTCATTTGCTTTTAAATAATGCATTACATTTCAGAACAATGGAGTCTTATATATGAAATAATAAAAAATTCCTATTACACGATTTAACATTTTTATACGCATTAATGAAATTGAAAAGGAGACAACATTTTTTAACTTCACTGCATGAAATATGAACCTTGCACATTAAGGTAAAAATCCGCAAAGCTGAAATTAACAGAAAATACAGCGAACACACAGTTCAAAGGAAGTTAAATGTTAAAAAATTCTTTCGAAACTTTTAAAATGGGAACATAATGCATGAAGATTACGAAAATTGCATTCCTATTTTAGTGGAAAGTAAAGATATTTTCCATCCTCTGGCCGCAACTTGCATAATTAAAATTAATTTCAAAAAGAAGCTTTTCGGGATTAGAAATTCACGGCGCCTTCACGTTTTGCTAAAAATAACCTGCTGGCTTTTATCTTTATCAAATTGGTTTCGTAGTTTTTTAAAGTAAAGAACAATATATATATATATATATATATAATTTCTGAAATGATGTTCTTAAACTGTAAGCGGCTTTATTTAAATCTACGAAATTAAAGAATTTCAGAAAAAAACCAAACATAGATTTCAATATTCTAATTGAAAAACATTAGTTTTAGGATTATTTCCCCCTATATTATGTAATTTGAATTGAATTTCGAGAGAAATGTTATTTAAAAGGAATTTAAGTTGGTATGTTTTAAAAAAATTACATTTGTAAATATGATTAATTTATTTAAAGAATATAAATTTCAAAAGGGAGGGATTTGTCGAAAATGGTATTTAATTACGTAGAGTTCCGACATTAACGTCTTCTCAGTATGCTTCAAGATTTGGAATATTTCTGCTTAAATAGGCTTAGATTGACTACTGTTAAAACCTTGGCATTTACAGAACTAGTATTGCTGCATACATTGCGATTTGCTTTTTTTGGTACATTGAAACTATTAAACGAACTGTATCAGGGTGAAACGCCCATTTTTAAACTAAACGTGCTCACTACGCTTTCAACTTCCTGCAGATAGAGTATAAAAAACTTTGTTGTACAAAGTTTAAATGTGAGTCCAATATCAAGCTTCAGTACCGTAATTATTTTACATGCTGCTAGACGAACGTGACGAAACAAAATACATACTGTTATGATGATGGCCGACCATCCAAACAGCAGCTCTAAGTCTACGGACGAGTCGGGTGGTCTGGGCTTTCGACATACTGTTATGAAACGTATCCTCTGGAGTCGTGGGTGTATACACAGGATACAAGAAAGAGTCCAAGTTTCTGGATAAGATACGTTTATTCACAAGCATAACGTAAACAGGAACGATATGCAATCAAACAACATTTAACTGCTCCAGTGATTTCCCAGAATAAGCGATATTATTCTCAAAACGTTGACGAAATTAATTTCACAAAACAGCTGCTGCTATTCTCAAAACATTGACAAAAATCGCAGTCCAATGTAGGACGTGTTACGCCTATTCGTCAACTCCCAACTGACTGATGAGTCCTTTTTATAGTCTCTCTATAGAAACTTCGGAAAATCCCCCTGTAGATTTTTCAAAATTATTTAATATCTCCTAGACCAGGGGTCGGCAACCTGCGGCTCGCGAGCCGCATGTGGCTCTTTTGATGTAAAGTTGCGGCTCTCCAGTTCCATACGAAAAAATTAATATTTTATTATCAAAACCCTTAAAAAGTAAGAAAATATATTTTTAAGTACCCAATTTCTCAATAGCTTCTATTTTCATAATCGTTAATTACAAATTGCTACGTTTAACATGACCATAATGAGATAAATTTGAACTATTGTTTTGTTCTTAGTGATGAGACTCCGTGACCATGTTTATCTTTCAGCCAATTGAATTTCATTTCCGTCTCACCCAAACAGCCACCGTCTAGAGTTTAGACAACACGTCTAGGCTCTAGACGTGTTGTCAGTCAGTCATCCTCGGATATCGCGGTCGACGTTAGGTTGCATGTGTGTTAATTTAATCGCTTGCGGTTTCTGCGTGTCTATTCGCTTGTTGTTTCAAGAAGAATACGATTTAGATGCGAATTATCTTCTCAAATGTATGTACGCGTATAATATAATAAAATCAGTAACAGAATTGAATTACATATCTGAGGATCGTGCTAACGAAGTAATAATGGTAAATAAATTGTTTGCCGTTTTAGATAGCTAAGTAAAATTTTAAAAAGTCATTTTTTCAGCTCCGCGCCATCATGGCATCTGGTAAAGGAAAGAGAAGAACTGAAGAAGAAAACCGAGAATTCAATCAGGATTGGACGGAGTCGTTTGCATTCATATGCAACACAGATGGCCTTCCGACTTGTCTCATTTGCCACGAAAAACTCGCACACAATAAGAAGTCAAATTTGGAGAGACACTTCACTACAAAACATACCCAGTTTGCTGGTAAATATCCAACCGGTGACGCACGAAAAAAAGCTGTTGAAGAGCTCCAAAAAAAACAACAACAGTCAAGTTGCATGCTAAGTAACTGGGCGCAATCTTCCAATAATGTAAATCTGGCAAACTTTGCAGTATCATTAGAAATTGCAAAAAGAGGAAAACCATTCACAGATGGTGAGTACGTCAAAGATTGTTTTATACGTGCATCTGGAGAACTGTTTCGTGATTTTAAAAACAAAGCAGAAATCATGAAAAAAATCAAAGATTTGCCATTATCTGCTAAAACAGTACAAGATAGAACTGCTAAAATGTCTTCAAATGTAACACATATGCAAGTGGAAGGCATTCAACAGGCTTCTGCCTTATCACTTGCTATAGATGAGTCTTGCGACATAAAAGACACGGCACAAGTTACCCTTTTCGTCAGGTATATGTCGTCCCAAGGTCCAAAAGAAGAACTGCTAGGATTGCTACCGCTCTCTGGGCAAACTCGTGGAGAAGATATAGCAAATGCTGTGCAAAAATGCCTGGAAGACAATGGAATCGATATAAATAAAATCGTTTCTATAGCAACTGATGGAGCCAGAAGTATGACAGGAATATATAGAGGGGTAAGATCAATTCTTCAGAAAAAAATAAACCACTAAATTCTAACGTTTCACTGCATAATTCATCAAGAAGCGCTTTGTGCCCAAACATTTCCGGCCGTAATAGTTGAGGTCATGAACTTGGTAATTAAGATTATTAACAGCATCTTGGCAAAAGCACTCTACCATCGCCAGTTTAAAGATTTCCTTGCAGAAATAGATAGCCAGTTTTCTGACCTACTTCTGCACAATAAAGTGCGATGGCTTTCCAGAGGTAACGTATTGCAACGTTTTGCTTTGTGCTTGAGTGAAATAAAAATATTCCTCAATGAAAAAAGCATTGACCATCCCGATTTGGAAGAAGACAAATGGCTGCAAAAATTCAACTTCATGGTAGATACCACAATGAAACTAAATGAACTAAATCTAAAACTGCAAGGAAATGGCAACCCAGCCTACGCCTTGCTTGAAGAAGTAGTTTGTTTCGAAAAAAAATTACTTCTTTTTGTTGAAGACATGGGAAGCGGTAAATTACTTCATTTTAAAAATCTGAAGCAATATCGCGATGAGACCAATGCAACTATTGACACGAATTTCTTCAGCCTAGCTTTAAAAACATGAAGGATGGATTCGCTGAGAGATTCGAGCAATTCAAAACAAACAAAAGTACTCTCGCGTTCATAGTAAATCCTCTCAACACAAATGCAAATGAGATCAACATTGAGCCATTTGGAATCGATGCTGGATCGCTCCAAACGCAATTGCTAGATTTGAAAAGGAAAGACTTGTGGAGTGGCAAGTTCACAGAACTCAAGAGCCAGTTGGAAGAGTTGGGGATCCAGAAATGCATGCACATTGCGCAGCACAAGTGGACAGCTCTAAAAGAAATTCCTAGAGTTGAGGCCCTCATATTCGGCGCATGGAATAGTCTTCCAGAATGCTACAGTGAGGTGATGAAGTTGGCATATGGAGTGCTGGCGATCTTCGAGTCGACATATTCGTGCGAGCAAGCGTTCTCTTGCATGAATATAATAAAAAGTAAAGTTAGAAGTCAACTAACAAATAAAAATCTAGAGTCGTGCTTGAAACTTAAAATAACAAGTTATAAGCCAGATTTAATCAAACTTTCAAAAGGCATGCAAAGCCAATGCTCCCATTGATGTAACTATCTATATTTGTGTTTTTATATGAATAAATATTATTCCGTATTTAAAGCCGTTTATTTTAAATCAAAATCCAATATACTCGTATATAAGCAAATACTATAATATTAAAACGAAAAATTTTAGTGGCTCTTTAAAAATTGGGAAATTTTGTAAATTGTAACTTTTGGCTCTTCCGTTTCAATAGGTTGCCGACCCCTGTCCTAGACTAATTGTTATTTCGTGAAATTTCTGGAACATTCCTGAAGTCGTCAAATTGGCGATAAATCGCCAAATGTAGCAACCCCTCTTTTGACTTGAAATTCTAGGAACCATAGAGTGATGTCGAGGAAGTCGTTCGTATCGCCGTCTTCTAGAGAAAACAAACCGACGACACCGTTTGGTCTGCGATAGAGACGAAATACAAGACGGGGGGACGCCAGTGAGAGATTATTACACGTTCGCAACACTGTCCCCTTCTTAAAACTGCATGTCTCTATCAGTATAAATCTACTGCGGTCCAAAATATGGGGACAATCTGTCGATATGGACGATTTTTGACTTGACTGAAGACGATTTCTGGATTCGATAAACATCACTGTTTGTTCTTTTCTTTCTGACGCATGGGCCCTTCCCAATTGTGCTGCAGTTTTAGCTAAAACCCTGGTCGTCGCCGAGGGTTGAACAGCCACACTTTGTCGTCTTCTTGGAATCGTACTTCGTAAGCTGTGGTATTGTACCGGGTCTTCATTCTATCGGTAGCAATATTGATCCTTTCACGAACGAGACAATGTACCTCCCCCAACCGTGCCTGCAGGTTTTGCACATATTCATCAGGCAAAGAAGGAGCATCACATGGTCTTCCAGACACTAGGTGGTATGGTAGTGGTACATACCGGTCTAACAGCAATTTTGATGGAGAATGATCAGTCGATTCTTGGACAGCACTTCGACAGGTCAGCAGGAAGAACGGTAGTTGATGGTCCGAGTCTTGCTGGTTTCTGGATATGAATATGGAGAGATATTTTGGATATGAATATGGAGGAATTTCTGGTTATGAATTTTTGGATATGAATATGGATGAATATGGAGAGATTAAGAAGTGTCGTTCTGTGGAATCTCTCTACCATGCCGTCCGATTGAGGATGAAGAGGGGTAGTTCGATTTTGTCCATACCGGGCGGTTTGCCTAATCCCGCAAATGTGCCAGAGCTAACATTCGTTCCCTGGTCAGAATGAATGAAAAAGGGAACCCCGTAAAGACATATCCAGTTCCGAGTGAGAACTTCAATGATGGTTACAGACTCTTGTTCAGGGATTGCGTAAGCTTCTGATCACTTCGTGAAGTAGTATATTACTACTAGGATGCATTTGTTATTATCTAATGTTCGTGATAAAGGCCCCAAACGTCTAGTGCAATTCTGTAGAAAGGAGCTCTGACATTATAACACTGAAGACATTATAACACTGAAGACATTATAACACTGAAGAGGCCCGCGTGTTTTTTTTTCTGTCCCTTCGAGCGCCGCATTCCATGCTTTCTTTGCACCAGCGTTTCACATCGGATCTTGTATTGCATCAAAAGAAATGTTCACGAACTTTGTTCAGCGTCTTGCTGATGCCAAAATGTCCTCTTTAACCTCTTCTTGTCCTGATTTCATTTCGCTTTGTATAATTTCACTATCTTTTTTTATTTCTGCTTGAACGGATTTAATTTCGTCTTTCATCGTTTCATGTCCGGCTTTAATCTCCTGTTTCATCTCGTCTTGAACGGCTTTCATAACTTCTTTCATCTCGTCTTGTCCGACTTTAATCTTTCCTTCCATAGCTTTTTGTCCGGCTTTCATATCGTCTTGCACGGCTTTCAAAATTTCTTTCATCTCGTCTTGTCAGGCTTTCATCTCGTCTTTCATAGCTTTAATCAAAGCCATCATCTCTTTCATCAATTCCTCCATCGCTTTTCTAGTCACTACCATATACGCTTGTCAAGTTTCTAGAAACCCCACTCCTGACACCAACTTGTTACGAAACGTATCCTCTAGAGTTGTGGGTGTATGCACAGGATACAAGAATGAGTGTATGTTTCTGAATAACTTACTTTTAATCACAAGCACACAGTAAACAAGAACAATGTACGATCAAACAGCACTTAAATGTTCCACTAATTTCACGGAATACGCGATATTATTCTCAAAACGTTGATTAAAGTAATTTTACAAAACAGCGACAAATATCGCAGTCCAATGTAGCTCGCGTCACGTCCATTTGTCAATTTCCAACTGAATTCCAACGGAGTGATGAGTCTTTTCTATAGTCTCTCTACAGAAACTTCTGGAAATCTCTCTGTAGAAATTTCCAGAATTATCTTATATATATCTCCTAGACTAATTGTTGTTTCTTGAAGTTTCTGGAACATTCCGGACGTTGCCAAATATCGCCAAATTGCCGATAAATCTTATAAATATGGCAACCCCACTTCTTATTTGAATTTCTAGCAACCATAGGGTGACGTCAGGGAAGAAATGTTCGTACGGACGTCTTCTGGAACCGATGACACCGTTTGGCCTGTGATAGAGACGAAATACAAGACGGGGGACGCCAGTGAGAAATTATTACACGTTCGCAACAATACCATGGCATTAGAGAGTTACCCTTTGCCTCTATGATACATCCAATAATGGAACGCAAATCTATGGAAATACGGTTTGGTGATTTGAATGTGTTACTTTGATCCCATTGCTTTCTTATATTTTAATTTGTTTAACTCACAATAATATTTACAAGGTTGTTATAAAATTAAACAACATGCATTATTAGCGAGATCTATTACACATTCGAGCATGTTTATAATAATCTTATTTATAGAAATTTACAATTACTATCGAGTTTGGAGTCAATACTTAACATCGCAAATACACAATTTCCAATCAGATTAGAAATTGTTTATAGAGAAATAGCGGTACAGAGCTTTTGAATAAGCTGAGTTTCTTTATGAATAGGCTTAACTGATTTTAACTGGTTTAACTAAATTTGAGCGAGATTAAACGATAAAAAGACAGCGTTTTGATTCATATGGACGATTTTTAGTCGTCAAAATGCAGCTACTGCTTGATCTTAGGAGTACACACGAGTATAAATACTCAATAATCAATCTCTGTGCATAGTTATAACACCCTAATTTTAAATACATATGTAGAAAGTCAGGATAAATAATCAAAATTTTGGATTTATGAAAATTTGAAGTTCTGCCCACATATGTTCAAACGAGCCCCTAACGATGTCCATACGAGCCCCTAAAATGTCCTTACGAGCCCCACTATCAAAACTTATGCCAATAAATTATGTATTAATGAACCAATAAAGCTATTTTATAGAGGGAGGGTCGGCTCAAACTGGTTAAAACGATTTTTTTTCTAAAATAGTTGTTGAAGAAAATTATATTCTGCTACTTAACAACGGGAGTGAATCCCATAGGATTTTACGATAGACGATATTTTGACTAAATAATAAAGATTTTATTAAATAATTAAGAATTTGATA
Organism: Amaurobius ferox; assembly: GCA_951213105.1. NCBI lineage: Eukaryota > Metazoa > Arthropoda > Arachnida > Araneae > Amaurobiidae > Amaurobius > Amaurobius ferox. The sequence continues at coordinate 13,109,235 of OX578135.1, forward strand.
TAAAAATAAATTTTATAAATGAACTATATTGTATTTTTGATAGGGTTATATCAGTTACGGTCTTGAGACAAAATTGGGAAAATCATTTATCTTTCAATTCCTGAAGTCGTATATTTCATTTTGGCAAATATTTTTCAAAATTATATACATTTTATTGTGTGTAACTGACCGTTAAAATAGGATAAAATATGGTGAAATAATATCATCTCCATTTTTGTGTCTTCATTTTGACATATGTAGATCAAACTTCATATTATTTTTGTAAATTGATTTACAAACTGCACCAGGATGTGTTATCCTTTTAATCTGCTTGTGAAGATGACTTTGTATAAATAAAAATAATCTTTTATATACAAAGTCGTCTTCTCCACACAAAGTCATCTTCTCTATACAAAGTCATCTTTTCTATACAATGTCATCTGAGAGTATGTATAGAGAAGTATGAAAGGTGACTTTGTATAGAGAGAACAGAGATTCTTATATACAGAGTGATTCAAAATGATAGGGCAAAACTTTAAGGGGGTTATAGAACACATCTAAACAGGCCCTTTTCGTCATACAATGCATGGTCGTAACGTACGCGGTTAAGCGCAAGAGGGCGCTATCCAGCGAATGCATTAAGCGCCTGTTGTCGCACTCATCGTCAGTTTTACCTTGGATTTCAGAAGGAATGGATTGTTTCATAAATCAGGAGAAGGCCAACATGCATTTTATGGAGCTGCTGACAGGAATGCGAGGAAAGTCCAAATCCGTATGTGGTTCCAACATGACAGAGCGCCACCCCATTTCAGTGGACCGTACGAAATGCCTTGGACACAACATTCCCAGTGTGGCGCGATAAAACAAAATGAACTTAAAGCTGAGATTATAGACTAATTAACTTATTCCTGTCTCACCTAAATTTGCTGTGAACTCAATTCCTGGTCTCACACTCAGGATGATGGATTGGTCTGGGTTGTTCCATCATTTAGCTAGCATGATCGCCCGATCGCTGAATCGCTTATGTCTGGACTTTTTCCTTGGGTCGTAGATGAAAACCTCATCTACGATAGCCCCGTCGATTTCGTTGAGGACCTTGCTGCCAGGATTTATGTAGCTGCCGCCGTTATACGAGAAATGCCTGGTATTTTCGCCAATGTACGACCACTACATCACAGGTGTGAGACTCCTATTGGCGGACGCTGTTTCGATCAGTTTCTGTAAGTTATTCATTACAATTTATTTTGTAATTTCTTCGATTTTTTGTTTTAAGCAGTTTCTGTGAGTTAAAATGTGTTCTGTAATTTCTTCACTTTCTTCATACCGTCTCTGTCCTTCTCGTGTTATATCATTTCATACAACAGTACGTGTTAACCCCTAGTGCTTAAGTGCCTAGTGCCCTAGTGTTGCAGTTATGACCATACATTGACGAAAAGTGCTTGTTTAGGCGTGTTCTATCTCCCACCCACTTAAAATTTTGCCTCATCGTTTTGAATTACCCTGTATATATTTTCACGGGAATTGAATTAAAATTTTTACTAGAATTTGCAAAAGAACGATCTCTTTTAGGTTACTACTGGAATTTGCACATAATGTAAATCCCGAGCAGCGCTGCAGAAATTGTAAAGTATGCGGGGCCCTCACACTAGTCGCTGTATTGTCATCCATTCGGTATTATAAGAAAAGAGGCACAGTTAAATTACTTCACATCAGGCGCCGAAGGAAGTTGCTGCGGCACTGAAAGTGATTAAATGTTCAACGCGATAGGGTCTTAAGGAAGCTCTAATAGTGCGTTAAACTTTCCTCAATATCGTCAGTTTTTAAACTGTGTGGAATGTTATATATTTTACATATATGATTTTTCTCTTACGTAGTATTGAGAAAGTATTGTTTTTCCGAAAAATTTCGGTTTTGAGATTTTAATGCTAATATATGTTTTAAGACCTTCTGAACACATTTTGACTATTTTTGGAGTCATGTCCGTCCGCCTGGTATCTATGTCCGATTTCTTGTGTACACAATAGCAGCCACCACAAATATTAAGGGATTTTCACGAAACTTCGGCTTTATTATCAAAAATTCTAAAACTAGATAACATCTGTTTAAATACGAGCGAAAACGTTGAATTTTATTCTCAATTTTATATGTTTAACATGGCAGTATAGGACAAAGTTTGACCAAATTATGCATCAATTCTATGCAAATTATGGTTTATTTGCGGCTCGATAATCACAGAGCTTAACAAATATCAATCATTATTGTGAAATATATTTTTACTTTCCTTATATACATAATATAATGTTTAAGGAAAGTATTGCGACGGGGTCGAAAATTCGAATTCGGGTTTTCGACGGGAGAGCACGTTTCAAGCATCTCTGATCACGAATCGAACATTTTTGAGGTGATGTCTGTGTGTGTGTGTCAGTGAGTCTGTGGAGACGATATCTCACGAATGAATGGAGCCATTCGAATGAAATTTGGTACAGAAATTACAGTCCGTGAATACTGGAAGCTTATTGTTTCTAAACATAATCGAATGTTCAGACCCCCCACCCCTAAATTTTCGAGTGAAATTTTGAAAAATGCATCAAAAAATTAAAACCTTTAATAAAGTTACGCAAATAGACATTTTTTATGTAATTTTTCATTAGAAAACGTTTGACATAAACTTAGTTTAGAACGCTAGCATGAACCGTTCTCGAGATATTGAACATTTTTCAAATAAATTTATCAAAAATTCCCATAAATTAAAAAAAAAATGAACTGTTGAGAAACATGGTCACTTTTTAGATGTAATATCATGCGATAAATAGGGTGACATCATTCTCGTGGATCTAGCCCGTTCCATTCATGAGAAAAGATACTTTGAGTAATACTTTTGTATATGAACGCCAATAGTCATTTATCTGCTACAAGAATCACTTGTTTCTTCTTTCATAATATGCTTGGCGAGCTTTTGGCGACGAATTTGACGGAATGTCTCCAACTTGGCGACTTTTTAAAATGTCGTCAAATTAACGAAAATATCGCCAAATGGATAAAAATGCCGCAAAATCAATGAAAATAACGACTAACTGACGAAAATTCAGTATCTTGGAAAGAATGTACTAAATACTTACTATAAAAATAACCTATTTTTACTTTCCTTATATACATAATGTATAAGAAAAGTATTGTGACGGGGTCGAAAATTCGAATTCTAGTTTTCGACGGGAGAGCACGTTTCAAACATCCCTGATCACGAATCAAACATTTTTGAGGTGATATCTGTACGTGTATGTGTGCGTGCGTGTGTGTAAATATGTGTGTGTGTTTGTCAGTGGGACTGTGGAGATGATATCCCACGAACAAATAGAGCGATTCGAATGAAATTTGGTACAAAAATCACAATCCGTGAATACTGGAAACCTATTGTTTTTAAACGTAATCGAATGTTCAGAATCCCTCGAAATTTTCGAATGAAATTTTGAAAAAATCATCAAAAAATCGAACGTTAGCATGAACCGTTCTCGAGATATTGCATATTTTTAAATAAATTTATTAAAAAATCCCATAAATTAAAAAACAATATATTGACTGTTGAGAAACATGTTCACTTTTCATATGTAATATCATGCGATAAATTGGGTGACATCATTCACGGGGATCTAGCTCGTTCCATTCATGAAAAAAGATACTTTGAGTATTACTTTTGTATTTGAACGCCAATAGTCATTATCTACTGTAAGAATAACTTATATCTACGCCCGTAACACTTGGCGAGATTTTTGCGATGAATTTGGTGGAATGTCGCCAATTTGGCGACTTTTTAAATGTTGCTAAATTAACGAAAAACTCGCCAATTGGATGAAAATGACGCTAAATCAATGACGCTCATTGATGATGACGACATGGAAAATGACGACTCATTGACGAAAATTCAATACCTTGGAAAGAATATAAATAATTACTATAAAAATAAGCTATTTTTTTTTTAACTGTAAAAGTAGTAAATTCATTGCATTATATAAGGAAAGTCATGTGCTGCCCACATCCGATTTTTACTTTCCTTATATGCATAATGTATAAGGAAAGTATTGTGACGGGGTCGAAAATTCGAATTCGAGTTTTCGACGGGAGAGCGCGTTTCAAGCAACCCTGATCACGAATCGAACATTTTTGAGGTGATGTCTGTGTGTGTGTGTAAGTATGTGTGTGTGTGTGTGTGTGTGTGTGTGTGTGTGTGTGTGTGTGTGTGAACCTCTGGAAACGATATCTCACGAACGAATGGAGCGATTCGAGTGAAATTTAGTACAAAAATCACAGTCCATGAACACTGAAAATCTATTGTTTTAAAACAAAATCGAATGTTCAGAATCCCGCTAAATTTGCGAGTGAAATTTTGAAAAAATCATCAAAAATCAAAACCTTTAATAAAGTTACACAAAAAGACATTTCTTATGCAAATTTTCTTTAGAAAACGATTGGCATAAACTATAGAACGCTAGTATGAACCGTTCTCGAGATATTGCACATTTTTCAAATAAATTTATTAAAAATATCCCATAAATTAAAAAAAAATATTAACTGTTGAGAAACATGTTTACTTTTCATATGTAATATCATGCGCTAAATTGGGTGACATCATTTTCATGGATCTAACTCGTTCCATTCACGAGAAAAGATACTTTGAGTAATACTTTTGTATTTGAACGCCAATAGTCATTTCTCTGCTGTAAGAATAACTTATTTCTCTGTCCATAACGCTTGGCGATATTTTGGGGACGAATTTGGCGAAATGTCGCCTACTTAACGACATTTTTAAATGTTGCCAAATTAACGAAAATCTCGCCAAATGGATAAAAATGACGACTCATTGAAGAAAATTCAATGTCTTGTAAAAAATATAAGTATCTACTGTAAGAATAACATTTTTTTTAACTGTAAAAGTAGTACATTCATTGCATTATATAAGGAAAGTCATGTGTTGTCAACATGAGATTTTTTTGTTCGTGATGTCAGTGGTCCCCATTGAAGGACAAGTCACCCCCCAGGGGTATATTATCACGCATGGAGTTAATCGAAATATTTTTTAAGCCATTTAAAGGGAAGGGGATAGCACGCTATAGTTGTAATCATTTGGATCCACAATACAGATTTTTCAAATTTTTTTCTTGTAAAATCTGAAAAAAAAAATGAATTCTGTTATGACAAAGTCGAGTTGAGCTATTCTCGAGTTAATATTCTATGGAATTTAAGAATGTTTTCCGTATTATTTCAACTTACGAAGTCCATTAAATGTGAAGTAGTAAAATACTGACTCGACAACGCTTCCCAGCAGAGGAACAATTTAAAAATGAATTCCTCCCCCTAAGCGTTCCAATTAGCCAATGCTCATTAGCGTTATGCTAATTGGGCGAGAAGAATTAAATTAACTTGTTAACTGCAACGTTTTAATCAATTGAACTTTTTAAGTTGCCAGCATCATAATGGGTTATTTGAAGGATTTGGATAATTTAGCAAATTTGAATTACAACCGTTAATTACCAGGAAAATTGAAAAGTTCTGTTGTGCGAAGCGATATGCTTCGTTAAGCGTCTAATCATCCAAAATATTTACCGAAGCTTCACAGGCAGATAGTGAAGTTAAAAAGTTAAAGATAGTCTTACATGGGAATTAAACAATTATTTTGCATTGGATTTTTAAGGACAGGTTAAATATTAAGAGAAAGTACTAAATAAAGGGTAGTACATATCCTTAAAACACATCGAATGAAATAATAGTATTTAATGTGTATTATATTGTGCAGACTGTTTTGTCACCGACATGTTAAGCAAATTATGCGGATTTTTTATGTGAGCATGCATGTTTAACTTTTAAAATGTAAATTTCGGCGGATATATTTAAGAAACTATTAATTGAATGAAGGAATACTATGAAGGAAGTTAACATTTGCAAGTATAAGCGAAGTTGCTAAGCGTGAAAATGTGTTTGTGTCAGTGAGATTGTGGAGACGATATCTCACGAACGGATGGAGCGATTGGAATTAAATTTAGTACAAAAATTACAATCCATGAATACTAGAAGCCTACTGTTTTTAAACGCAGTCGAGTGTTTGTAAGACACTCAGATTTTTGAATGAAATTTTGACGAAATCATTAAAAATTTCGAACTTTCAATAAAGCTACGTAGATGATCATTTCGTGTGTAACTGTTTTTTAGAAGCCGATTGACATAAACTTTAGAACGTTAACAAGAACCGTTCTCGAGATATTGCACATTTTTCAAATAAATTTATCAAAATATCCCATAAATTAAAAAAAATATTAACTGTTGAGAAACATGCTCACTTTCCATATGTAATATCATGCGATAAATTAGGTGACATCATTCTCGTGGATCTAGCTCGTTCCATTCATGAGAAAAAATACTTTGAGTAATATTTTTGTATTTGAACACCAATAGTCATTTATCTGCTATAAGAATAACTTATGTTTTTGTCCATAACGCTTGGCGAGATTTTGGCAACGAATTTGGCGACGTTCCGCCAAATTCGTCGCCAACTTGTCGACTTTTTAAAATGTTGCTGAATTAACGAAAATCTCGCCAAATGGATAAAAATGATGCTAAATCAATGAAAATGACGACTAACTGACATAAATTCAATATCTTGGATTGAATATAAGTATCTACTATAAGAATAAGCAATTTTTTTTACTGTAAAAGTAGCAAATTCATTGCATTATATAAGGAAAGTCATGTGCTGCCCACATCAGATTTTTAGATACTAATTGGAAATGTGGTGTATCGGTACAGCTTTAATGAAGGATCTGATTTTTTAAAATTTTCTTTTCAAAATTTTATTCAAAAATTTGGTTGTCTTCTAGACATCCATTATGTTAAAATTATTCGTTTAAAATTATAATTCAAGTATTTGGTGGTTTAAAAGGGATGTTAGTCAATGATAGTAAGTATTTAACTTTTATTAGTTCTGAGTTTTTGTAATGTAAATTAGGCCTAAGTTACGTTCTCTAAGAAACGTTTTCTTCGGTTATCGTATAGTAATTAAATTCATCTGGAGGAGTGCGTCCACATGTGTTCAGGTATTTTATGAATGCCAGCCATACGAGCCGGCAGGTGTGAGGTATGTCTTATATATATACTTTGACATAAAAACAGCGCCCCCTACTACATGTCGCTCATGAGACAACACTGACGACACAACAAATAATATCAACCTTATTGCTCTAAAATAAACGGGTGCAGAAAAATTGTTTTTTTTCTAATTTTAAGGAGCTGGCGATGCTTTAAAATGCGTCAAGTTGCCAAATGAAAAAGAAGGCACATCCAATTTGCAAGTTGGATATTGCATCAAAAAGGTATCTGTGCCATTTTGGGGGAAATTAAACTCAATATAATGGATTATGAAAGGGAAAATGAATAGGTCTGTAGTTGTAGTTCCCTACAGACATAAATTCCCCGAAGTCACGTGCTGCTTACATCAGATGTTTACTTTCCCTACAGTACATTGTAATGTAAAGTAAAGAATGGGAATATTGGATGGATGTAAACATTAGAAATATCTGATGGATATAAATATTAGAAAGGCTCACTTCAGGAATGTTTTCCTTTTTTTTCTTTTGAGTGATGTCTTTGTGTGTACCCGTTTGTTCGTCTGTCTTTGTGTCTGTCTGTGCAATGTATGTATCTACTCATACTACAAAAAATCAACATTGTTATATTTTGAGAACTGAGCATAGTTCAACGCAAATTATATCACTAATGCGTTATACTACTTGTTATTTATTTATATATAATGCTTAAAACGCAAAGTCATTTCATAGGAACATTTGTATTATGATTTTCGTCGGTAGATAAAAAAACCAAAGTAGGCAATTTTTGAGTTATAGAATAAAGTGCATTTAATGGACTTACATTTTACACTTATTGCGTTTTAGCGCAGAAGTGTACCAATAACAATAACAGTGGCGACGGTAGACTGTAATTAAATTATTTACAACAAAGTAAACATTTGCACTTATTGCTTTTTAGCGCAGTAGTGTACTAATAACAGTGATAAAGATACACTGTATATAATCAAGTTATTTAGAACAAAGTAAACATTTTGCATTTATTTTTTTTCAGCACAGATGTGTACCAATAACAGCGGCGAAGGTAGATTGTGTGTAATCAAGTTATTTACAACAAAGTAAACATTTTGCACTTATTGCTTTTTAGCGGAGAAGTATATCAATGACAGTGACGAAGGTAGATTGTGTGTAATCAAATTATGTACAACAATAATATTATGTACAACAGCAATAAGTGCAGAAAATATCTTGCACTTATTGCTTTTCAGTACAGAAATGTAATCAGTTATTTACAACAAAGTAACTTTTATTTTAATTACATATTATTCGAGACAAATGTAAAACATAAGGAAAACTAGAGCAACGTAAATAAGCACAAATAACAAAACAATGCAGCATTATGTATGTGCTGCATTATTTTATTATTTGTGCTTATTTACGTTGTGCCTTATTCTTTGCGTAAAGTGTATTTTATCTATTGATTAAATGTAAAACATATTTTCTGTGTACATAATTGAAGGGATATTGTTGTATGCCGGACACAAAGTGGCGTCCGACTTCTAAACAAGAGCACAGATTTGAGCTCCGATTGGTCTTTCGACCCTCGTATGCAGTGGTGTATTGTTCAGGGAAGACATGTCAGATGTGTCTCCCGGAGTGAGGAGATCTTTGGTTGGAAACTGGTCTTAGAAAAAATGCGAGTGCTCCTTCTATCATTTAACTGAGTAGCTCGTGCTGGGTAAACGTGTCTAAGCTGCGATATTCCTTGGAGGAGTGAGGTTCCATCTGTTCCCTCCACCATAAGATTTCTTTTTTTTTTTTTGGCTATATTGTTTCGTTCCGCAAATTAATAAGTAAAATGCACTTTGTGCAAAGGATAAGGGAAACATAAGCAACGTATATTATTGTGTTATTTGTGCTTATATACGTTGCTCAAATTTTCCGTATAGTGCTTATTATTTGAGAATTTTTAAGAATTATTTTAAAAATTAATTTCATTTAGAGAAGCTCTAAATTGTAAGTGTTTTGACGTTTTTGATACGTTTAGAATTTTACCAGATGGGTCTCAAATTTAATCAGTGAAAAAGTAAAGACTGGTAAGTGGTTATTGTTGTTGTTGAGACCCAGACCGTCCGACCTACCAGAAAGGTGTAAGGTAAAAGTTTGACGGCCGGGAAGGACTGGTAAGTGGTATATTTATTTTTATTTTCCTACTTGTTTTCCTGTATTTTTATGCACTAGTTAAAACAGAGCTCCCGTGTATTGTAGTTTCACCGCTTATGAAGTTTGTCAGTCGTTTCCAAAGAGAAAAACAAATGCGGAGTTCTACTGTGATAACAAGACTGCAAGTTTATTTATGTATTTTCATTATAATACAGTTATTATATTTTATTTTACTTCTATTTTACATCTTTTTAAATATATAGTATCAGATATTTTAACAGGGGTGACTCGTCAGCTGATGCAAGTGAAGTGCCGCTTTACTTAAAGTTATTGGTTGAATGGGTTATTAATATTATAAATTGGCGAATTTTTCAGACTCGTTTGGCGATTGTCAGATAATATTTGACAACACTTGTGGCAGGAACGGGATGTGTTTAGATGATGTTCGTTGTCGTGAAGGAGAAAGGATTTCCGCCACTGAAATCTGCTTCAGCCATTCCTGAGGTCACGAATCGCCACTGAATTTTGTTCTGTAATTTTGGCACCTGATTTTATCCCCCTCAAATTATTTTATCATGCTTCAGCCACTGACATCAGAAGATAAGCATCAGAAGATAGGACTCAGCATGAAGTTTTAATATTGCCCTTCTTTAATTCATAATTACATTTAACAACTTCCCCTCAATACAAATAATTATTACCATTTCTGCCAAACTTGTATGTTTAGTCCGTTATATTAAAATTATTTACCGTATACTCATTTAATTCACCGAAACAAATAATTAATATTCACCGCTGTTAATGAATATTTAACAAGCACGGTAATAAATGAATAAGTTTCATTCCCGTGATAAACCGACCAGGGTCTCCAAAACTTTACAGAGAGAACATCGAAATCTTTAATTGTGATTAATTAATTTAAATAACTACAAAGGAGGAGCGATTGCTGCGCTAGACTGATAATTAAAATGGAATCGAAAATATTTAACAAGATGTGGAAACGGCGTATGGAGTTTTAAATCAAGTATTGTAAGTCGTGGATTTAAGTTAACCTTTAAAATACGATAACAAGTGACTTTGAAATGATTGAAATTAAACATTGTGAAGTAGAATCTGCAAACTTGGATCTTATAATATTAAGAATCGGTATTTTGGTGTTTGTAATGTTCCAAATTGGGATGTCGGGATTTCTTGATGTTTAAATGTTAACATAAACTTTTCAATTTGAGATAGAAAAATCAACAAGATATTTACATTGAATGTAAAACAATTTTTTGGTTATCTAATTAAATATGGAGAGACCGAATAAAAGTGAAATGAAATATATTAAAGCAATACATTTATTATAAGTGCATTACGTTATGTAATTATTATAAGTATATAAATTAATATACTTATAATAAGTATATAAAGTAAAACACTTATAATAAGTATATAAAGTAATACAAATTAAATATGATCAGACCGATCTATAATGAAATAAAATATATTAAAGTAATACACTTATAATAAGTATATAAAGTAATACATTTATAATAAGTATATCAAGTAATACACTTATAATACGTATATAAAGTAATACATTTATAATAAGTATATAAAGTAATACACTTATAATAAGTATATAAAGTTATATACTTATAATAAGTATATAAAGTGATATACTTATTAGTTTAACACGTATATTAATTTCAAAGCAAATAGAATAATAACTTTTTTTTAATAAATATGCAAAACTGAGAGAAAATGATTCAAAAACGCGTCAAACTGGTAGAAATTGCAGCAAATATAAAACTGCTCCTTTTATCGCTGTATGCTTAATTTTTCGTGCAATTTTAATACAATCTTCTTTAAATGAATTCTAAAAATACAATGTGTTTTTAAAAAATTAAATTTGTCAAATCGATTTTTGAATATTAAAAATTGCTATCTATAGACAAAATCAAAATTTATGTATTTAAAATTTTGTGATTTCATTTTATAAGATTGCTAGTTTACACGTTTTTGACAAACAATTATATATATTTAAATATTTCTATTATAATCCTCGCTGCATAATCATTTAAATCGTCCAAATACATAATTAATATTCAAACGAGTTATTGAATTATTTAACAAGAACCGTAATAAATAAATAAATGCATTTCATTTCTGTGATGAACTCAATCAGTTAATTTTCCTGGATGGACTAAATCTGCTCTCAGATTTTTTATTTTGAAGGCTTCTATGTACATTTTGTATTGTGATTAGTTCATTAATATGAATACAAAGAGGGCGCAGTTCTCGTGTCAGACTCATAATTGAAATGGAAACAAAGATATTAATGATATAAAACTTCCATATTTCGTTTACACAAATGTCGCAATTTTTTAGTGTGGACAGCCCAGTGGTTAACGTGTGGGGATTGTATTCGAACGACCCGAGTTCAATTTCCGGCCTTTCAAACAGATACCTTAAACTTTCGAGTAGGTCGATCCGTCTGGGTCGAAAGAGAAGAAGTGTTGCAATTTGTAGATTTAAGTTTTGAATTATGCTAAAAGGTGACATCGAAAATATTTTAATTGCTGGCAAAAAATTTGCTGTATCGTATAACCCGATAATAAGATTTTCTGAATCATTCTTTTTTACAATTTTAAAGTTGGAATATGAAAAGATTAAATTGGAAATTTATAATTTCCACCTTTCCCGTCAAGAAATTGTTTGCATACTTGCTAAAAAAATTGTTTTTTAAGCGCTCAATCTAGTTTTTCTCTTAACTGAAGATTTTAATTTCTTTCTTAGAGAAGAAGTTGAACATAAGAAGATGTTATTCCTGACAAAAATATTGGCTTACTATTCGAAAATTTTTTTCTTAAAATATTTATTTCTTACGGTCTTCTATAGAGCTTAGATGATAATTGACTCTTTTTAGGTCTCAGCAACTTCTATAGATAGAGCTTAGATGGTAATTGACTTTAATTAGGCCTTAGGGTCTTTTGCAAATCTTAGATGGTAATTGACTTTTTTAGGTCTTAGCATCTTCTATAGATAGAGCTTAGATGATAACTGACTTTATTTAGGTCTTCTATAAATAGAGCTTAGGTGATACCTGACTTTATTTAGGATCAAATTACGGAAGAAAATGGAGGGTTTACTAAGGCTTTAAATTCCGGTTCTTTTACCATTTCTCTTCTAAAAGTTTTCCTTGAAGCAGCTATTTTTCAAGATTGGCTATAGATTGGCTACAGATGTTGAGAATGACTGATATGAATTCAGCATTGAATTCCAGAGGTGGTTAGGGGATTCACTGAAAATTTTAATTTTTGATTTTAATTCTCCATAATATCGAAAGTTTCTAATCTGTGTGGAAAGTTATATATTTCACAAAGATATTTTTATATGGAATTCAAGAATGTTTTCCGCATTGTTTCTACTTATGAAGTGCAATCACTGTGAAGTAGTAAAATTCTGAATCGACAACACTTATCACCAGAGAAACAATTCAAAAATAAATTCCTACCCCTAAGCTTTCCAATTAGCCAATGCTCATTAGCGTTATGCTAACTGAGCGAGAAGAATTAAATTAACTTGTTAACTGCAACGTTTTAATCAATTGAACTTTTTAAGTTACCAGCATCATAATGGGTTATTTGAAGGATTTGGATAATTTAGAAAATTTGAATTTTAAGCGTTAATTACCAGGAAAATTGAAAAGTTCTGCTGTGCGAAGCGATATGCTTCGTTAAGCGTCTAATCATCCAAAATATTTACTGAAGCTTCACAGGCAGACAGTGGAGTTAAAAAGTTAAAGATAGTGTTACATGGGAATTAAACAATTATCTTGAATTGAGTATTTAAGGACAGGTTAAGTATTAACTGGAGTCAAATAAGTACTAAATAAAGGGTAGTGAATATCTTTAAAACACATCGAATGAAATAATAGTATTTAATGTATATTTTATTGTAGATTTAAATTTTGAATTACGATAACATGTGACATCGAAAATATTTTATTGCGGGCAAAAAAGTTTGTTGTATCCTATAACCCCGGTTAATGATATTTTCTGAATCATTCATTTTGCAATTTTAAAGTTGAAATATAAAGATTAAATTTGAAATTTAAAATTTTTATTTTTTGCGCCAAGAAATTGTTTGCATACCTGCTAAGAAAATTGTTCTTTCAATGTTTAATTTAGTTTTTTCTCTGTACTGAATTTTTTAATTTCCTTCTTAGGTGAATATATGAAATTGCTATTGGTGTCAAAAATATTGGCATACTATTGTTTTGGAATTGTTTTTTTAATATTTATTTCTTAGGATATTCTATAGATGGAGCTTATGTGACAACTGACTTTACTTAGGTCTTAAGATCATCTTTAGATAGAACTTAGAGCTTAGATGATAACTGACTTTATTTCTTTTTTTAGGTCTTAGTATCTTCTATATATAGAGCTTAGATGATAAATGACTTTATTTGGGTTGTAGTATCTTTTACAAAGCTTAGATGATAATTCACTCTTTTTAGGTCTTAGGATTTTCTATAGATAGAGCTTAGATGATATGTGACTTTATTTAGACGTTATGATCTTCTATTGATAGATATCAGATGATAACTGACTTTATTTAGCTCCTAGGATCTTCTATAGGTGGAGATTAGACGATAACTGACTTTATTTAGGTCATAGTAACTTCTATAGATAAAGTTTAGATGATAACTAACTTTATTTAGGATCAAATTACGGAGGAGAATTGTGAGTTTAATAAGCAATTCAAGTTCCTGTACTTTTATCATTACATATTCAAATTTTCCTTGAAACATTTTTTTTCAAGATTCGCTATAAATAGAGCTTTGGAGGATGGCTGATATGTATTCAACCTTAAATTCCAGAGAAGGTGAGGGAATTCACTAAAGATTTTCATTTCTGTTTTCACTTCCGGTTCAGAATATTTCCTTGAAACATCTATTTTCCAAGATAGAGCTTAAATGATGACTGATATACATTAAGAATTGAATACCATAGGGGGTGGGGGGGTGGGAGAGGGGTCACTAATAATTTCCATTTCCAGTTTTAGAGATGCCATTTCCGAATTTTCAGAAAATCCGTATGACTGTTCCAAATAAATATGCAAAGGAAAATTAAAATGCTCACTATTTCAGTCAAAAATGAAGTCTTCACATCATTTGCTACGGTATGACGGCTCTTTCATAAATTTCTTATTTTTACATTTTATTTGGGTCCTCACACCAAACTGATTTGAGCTAAGACGATTTCAAAGGTGAATTACTACCTAATCAATAATGTCTCTTCAACATCCTTGAGTTAAAATTATCACCATTACCATTGCATAAAGTGATATATTCATACCTTTCTATTTTAATCATCGCCGCATAATCATTTAAGTTACCCGCAAACAAATAGTGAATATTCACAACTGTTAGTGTGAATATTTAACAAATACTGTAATTGATGAATACGTTTCATTCCCGTGATAAATTAATCATAGAAATTTGGACAACGGACTGAATCTTTCCTCAAACTTTCATTTACAAAGCAGACATCGAAACCTTTAATTGTGATTAATTAACTTAAAACGTTACAAGGAAGGCGTAGTTCTCTTGGCCGAGTTCATAATTGAAACGGGATCTATAACATTTAGGCGAATATGGAAACGGCATATGGAATTTTAATGGGAGTACTGTGAGTTTTATATATGTGTTAAGTTTGGCAATACGATAAAAGAAGACTTTTGAAACTTAAATTAAATATTCTCAAAGGGAAAGTGAGCAAAATAAGATAACAAAATCTGATAGGATAAAATAATTATTTTCCTTGTAAACTAATTCTGTTTTGCTACTTGTATTTCGTGTAGTGAGTTACATTAATTGTCCGTCACACATAAAAAAATGTTATGTAAGCAGCACATGTTTTCTTTACATAATGCGATGAGTTTTAACTCGTTCATGGCTAATGTTGTCATTGACTTGAACATCAATATTTGGCACTTTTCTTGCTGACAAAATGCAAAACAATTTTGAAGTACCCAATTAATAATTAATAATTTCGCACAAATCTAAGTTGTCAATTAGAAAAACGGTTAGCACATGTTAAGAATTATAGTTGATACATTAAACTATATTAATGATTAGAAAATAATATTTTATTATATAAAATCGATGGTTTAAATTCCAGTCATTAGATCCCTAAAATGGAAATTTAAATTCTAATATTATTAATATGGCAATAATGTATTTAACCTTTCTATATTTATTTTGGAAAGGTGAATCTCGCAGATCTACAGTCCATGCTTTTCAATTTAGTATGTGCTTTCTATTTGTGCGTCGCCGATGGACCAAGATCTCGGGCTCGTGTTAAAAAATAAAAACTTGGAAATGATATTAAGATTCAATACTTTTACTTTCCCTATATACAGAGTATAATGTACTGGGAAAGTATTGTGACAATGTCGAAAATTCGAATTCAAGTTTTCGACGGGGAACACGTTTTAAGCACCCCTAAACTCGAATTGAATTTTTGAGGTCATGTCTATATGAGTATGTATATACAGATATGTATGTATGTATGTATGTTAGTGTATGTGCATGTTAGTGTGTGTGTTTATTTGTGTGTGTGTTTGTGTGTGTGTCTGTGTGTGTATGTTAGTGTGTGTATGCTAGTGTGTGTATGTTTCTGTATGTTGGTGTGGAAACCCCAGGTCGTCGGAATGTTGATCGTCCGTCGTTCTGTATGTTGGTGTGTGCGTGTTTGTGTGTATGTGTATGTATGGTAGTATATGCGTGTATGTTAGTGTGTGTGTGTTAGTGTGTATGTTAATGTGTTTATTGTATCTGTGCATGTATATTATGTTAGTATGCGTGTATGTGTGTATGTGCTAGTATGTGTGTGTGTGTGTGTATGTGTATTATGTTAGTATGCGTGTATGTGTGTATGTGCTAGTATGTGTGTGTGTGTATGTGTATGTATGTTAGTATGCGTATATGTGTGTATGTGCTAGTATGTGTGTGTGCGTGTGTGTGTTTGAAGGTTTTCTCACTATTCAGTTTCTTCTATTCGTTCTGTCATCCGTTCTCTTTTCTTTCTGTCACCGTCTTATTTTCTTTCCTCTATAGTTTTTTCCGTTCGTAGCTTTCTGCTTGCCGTTTTAGATTTTTTCCTCTTTCATTTATTCCCCGCCATTGGCAACTGCTTTTCTTCCTCCTTTAGCTACGTGTGATATCCTCAGTTACCTCTCTGACTTGAGTAAGTGATGTAGTGCTTTTTGATGGTCCTACAGAATAATATTGTTTTCTCCTTTGAAACCGGTATATCAGTTTACGTTTGTATACATGCGGTATTTATGAAGTTTTCATTTATCGTGGCACTTGTCTGTAATTTTATTTGTAACACTTAATCTGTACTTTCACCTATAACACTTTATTTATAATTTTACCTGTAACATTTTTTCCATAATTTCACCTGCAGCACGTTATCTATAAATTCACCTGTAACACTGCATTTGTAATTTCATTTGCAATAATTTAACTATAATTTTACCTGTAGAACTTTATCTGTAATTTTATATGCAGTACTTTATCTGCAATTTTACCTGTGGCAAGTCAATGCCATTGCCAACATCATTGAGAGGAAGATAACTGAATAAATGTTATGTAAATACAAAATGAGAGAAATTCTAAAATTACATTTGAAAATTTTTTTTTTATTCAGATAAGTTAAACGTAATTTCCAGTGATAGTTTCCGCAAGTGACATTATAAGGGTATGTAATATGCAGAACATAAATAATAGTCTGTAGTGAAGCACATAATTTTTTAAAGCCAAATGCATTAAATATATTGATTTAAAATGCATTAAACTACATTGATATGTATTTTCAATAAATATTTTAAGTCATATGTTTTCAAAAAATTAATTCAATTTATCGTAAATATTTTTAATTTTCTCCTAATATAAAGAAATCTGTAGATAAGTTGATTCCTGTTTATTTTCCCTATGTAAATATTTTAAAATCAAATACTTTCTCCAACAAAGTTATTTCCTTCTAAATATCCCCTGCTTCTTCCTTTTTGTTACTTAAGTGAGATTCATTATCACTGCAGAAAGTGCTCTTATCTTAATTGAAAACTGTTTTCTAAAGTCTCAAAACTACAAATTTTTGCATTTTGAAAGGGAGACTTTTTAATTGTACGCGTGCCATTTCGGAACCATTCTTTATCCAGTACAATTGAATGAACTTAAGTTATTTAAATGAAAAACAAACTAAATCTTCTTCTTCTTCTTAAAGAATAAACGAAGAGGTCTGCCGGTGTGTGACTTTGCAGTCTGTAGCGGGAAATGTAAGCGTCGTACAGGCCTAGAAATTCGGTGCATAGGTATTTCAGGACTCAAGGTGTACTTCGGTGTCATATGTTTTTTAAATTCGAATTCGGTTTTTAGTTATTTTATGTTTTACTATTTTCACATAAATCGGTTCTTGAGCGACATAAGTATTATCATTTCAGTTTGACGACCTATATTCTCATTCCCTTTTGACGACCTAAAATATTATTATTCCATTTTGACGACTTAAAATATTATCACTCCAGTTTGATGACCTAAAATATTATCATTCCATTATTCCATTTTGACACCATTGGAAAGATCAAAGAACGTTCTTTCTAACGATGTTTGAACAGAATCTCTAGGCTAATTTCTTCATATGTATTTATTTTTTTAAATACACATCGAAATTTATCAAATGAGCATACATGAAATTTGTCAAATTGGCAAATTAACATATATACATACATACATTTTTTATCCGTTATAAATATCGTTGCAGAATATCACAATTCTATAATTTGGATGAAAGTGTCATATCTTAGCATTCCAACGAAATCATTTTCCCGATTTCACAAGTAATTTTAATTTATTCAATTTTTTAAATGATCGTATTAAGCGTTTGCAAAACAACCAACTATTCGGATTTGATCTTTCTACTGGTAGATTTTGCTACTAATTCCCGCCTATGAAGCATAAATTAGTCTGGGTTAGGAAATCTTGCCTCCCCTGCTCATCTTTATATATATATATATATAAGTAAAGTGAGATTTCTCATGTATTAATTTTACTGCAATGTAAGTAAAGTGAGATTTCTCATGCATTAATTTTACTGCATGCTGCGTTGATCATCTATCTATATAAATAAAAATGAAAATCTGTCTGTCTGTCTGTCTGTCTGTCTGTCTGTCTGTCTGTCTGTCTGTCTGTCTGTCTGTCTGTCTGTCTGTCTGTCTGTTTGTCACACCATCACGGGAGAACGGCTGAACCGAATTTGATGAAATTTTGTGGGTAGCCCAGAAATAGCCCCACTTAAAATTATATCTGTGTTTTGAGTTTCTACGACCAGTGGTTCTCGAGATATTAGTAAAAAACAAAATTTTCGTTTGTCTCATCATCACGGAAAAACGGCTAATCCGAATTTAATGAAATTTGGTGAATAGCCTGGAAATATCCCCCCATACATTTTGTCCAAGTTTCGAGTTTCTAAAATCTGGGGTTGTCGAGATATTAATGAAAAACGGAACTTTTTCCTAGGAGTTCTACTCCCTAACTCCGTGGTTTATCCAAACGAAAAGCTTGAAAATCGTTTGAAAGTGAATTAAAATTTAATCTCTGAGTTTGGTGGGAGATTTTTTGCGTTAATTAGTCACTTTCTGAAAAAATGAATTGCTTGAAACATGATTTAAAGGGGAAATCTATCTCCATGGTTCATGGTTTATTTAAAACAAGCTTTTGCGGAACATAGAGAAAGTTTTGAGAAGTATAGAGAAATCAAATTCGTTATTTAATTTCGCAGTTTATGTTATAAGACATGACATATTTAACATGTTATAAGATTCTATCTTATATCATGTTACTCAGAAACGCAATTACATTAAATCTGTCTGTTAATTTTAATAATTATTTTTTCGATTTGAATAATAAATAAATGGATATAAAAATATATTTTAGAAAAGAACGATTTGATTTTTCTTATAGCATTTTTGACTGGATAATATCAATTACGGTCTTCAGGTTTAAACATTATTATTATTGATATTTTCGGGGATTATTGATTCAAGGATTATTGATATTTTCAAGTTATTATGCAATTATTTTATTATGACAAAAATTGTTTAAACTCATATATTGTATGTTGTACGAATCTTCTACAAATACACGTGTATATCTTTTAATCTACGAGAATATAAGTAGTACAGGTATATTGACATATGTTTTGATATATATTTTCATATATTGGAATCAATTACGACCTTCTGGTATAAAGAGTACGGATATTATTGATGTTTTCAATTTATTACGTCATCTCTTTTATTTGGGCAAATATTTTTGAGACGCATATTGTAATACGGGTAATCTTCTACTAACACATTGGCATATTTTCTGATCTGCGACAATATAATTAGTACGGGGTTGCATATATTCATTCAATTCCTATTTTTTCTTCTGTAAATTTGCTTACAAAAGGGGGCAGGATGTTTTATTCTTCAGATCTGATCGTGAAGATAATTTTGCATAGTGAGAACATATATTCTTAAACTTCTCTTTAAGAGCAATAAATTTAATATTTTAACATAATTTGCACATGATTGCGAACTATAAGTTTCTTTAAATTATACACTCCGTACGAATAACGGGTGTGCTGTTAGTGGTTAATAAATTTTAACATTTTAGGAGGATATATCATGTTGCTCGGCATCGCAATTAAATTAAATGTGTTTGTTAATGTTTTTATTATTTTTTTTCGATTTAAATAATAAATAAATGGATAAATGGATATAAAAGTATATCTTATGAATGGACGGTTTGATTTTTCTTTTAATTATATTAATTGCTGACTGCGTACATCAATTTCATTTATTTTGGCAAAGAGTTTTCAAGCTTATATCGTATTTAGCTACTAAACTCATTTATTGTGTTTAGCCAATAAATTCATATAGCCGATTGTTGAAACAGAAAAAGAGTAGAGCGGGAATATCTTCTAATACAATTGTAGTGTTTTCATTTAGTATATTGAAACGGGATAAGAATGTTTCATTCAGATCTGCAAATTCAAAGCTACGAATTTGGAGGGATATCGCTAATTTGACAACTTTTCTTAAACTTTGACAAATTGACGGAAATATCGCCAAATTGATATAAACGACACACAAACAGCTGCCATAAACCTTCGGGTTGGTCGTGTGGCTTGGGTCTTCTACATATCAATGAAATTTTTTTTTGTTTTGTTAGAAGAGAGTACTGAAATGATGTTTGGTTAGCATTTATCTGTCAGACCAACCATCCTACTTAGTAATACATTTAGCGAATTTTTAAAATGTCACCAAATTGATAAAAATGTTTTCAAATCTATAAAAATATCTTGAAATTGATTAAATTGCGCTGCATAAATGATATTAATTGTTTTTTGTTAGGGGATAGTATTGTGATGATATTTCGTCAATTTGTCGCAAAGTGGAACTGTCAGTTCTACAGTCCCACTTGGAGATAAATTTGGCGATTTTTTAAAATGTCGCTAATTTGACGAAACTGTCGCCAAATGTTCCATAGAAATATAATTATTTAGACGATATTTTTTCTACCAATCTATTTGAAGCAAATGATATCATGTCGCTTAGCAACGGATTTAAATCCAATGTGTTTATGCGGCAGACGATTTTTATTAAATCCTTTCCGATTTGAATAATGAAGATATGTATATAAAATAAATTTCATTGCCATTTCATTTTGGACTGGATAATATCAATTATACTCTTCAGGTTTAAACATTATTATTATTGATATTTTCCGGAATTATTGATTCAGTGATTATTGATATTTTTAAGTTATTACGCCATTGTTTTATTGCGGCAAAAATTGCTGACACACGCATATTGTACGTTGTACGAGTAATCTTCTAGGAATGCACGGGTATATCTTCTAACCTACGAGAATATAAGTAGTACAGGTATATTGGCATATATTTTGACATATATTGGCATATATATTGGAATCAAGTACAGTCTTCTGGTATGAAGATTACGGGGATTAATTATATATTCAATTTATTACGTCGTCTGTTGTATTTTACCAAAAAACATTTGAGACTCATATTGCAAAACGGGTAATCTTCTACTAATAATCGGACATTATAAGTAGTACGTGTATATCTTCCCATATAATTTTAGCACTTTAATTTCGACATATATTGGAATAAATGACTGTCTTCAGATTTAAAGATTACGGGTTTATTGGTATTTTCAATTTATACATGTAATCTACTAATACAGGTTATATTTTCTAATATTCGCGTATATAATTAGTACGGGTCCCATACAATTTTAACGCTTTTATTTTGCATATATTGATTCAATTCCATATTTTTTTTTTATATTTGCTTACGTAAGGGGTCCAAGATGTTTCATTCTTCAGATATGTCAATGAAGATAATTTTATATAGCGAGAACAGAGATTCTTAAACTTCTTTTTAGGAGCATTATATTAAATATTTTAACAGAATATTTTGATTAAACATGTCATTTAGTATACTATAAGAATTTGGGCATGATTATGAATTTCAAGTTTCTTTATATTATATACTCCGTACGAAGAACGGGTATGCTGCTAGTAACTAATAAGAATCTTCGTTTTAAATATTTTTCAAATTCTCAGCGAGTAGTATTTAAATAACAAATTATGATCTGAGAAAACTCTTTGATTTGCATAAAATTTGATAAAATATGTATAGGGCTCATGAAATGGTTAGAGCGTACAGTAATACGCTTTATATTAAATACATATACTTCAATCCTAAAATTAATTTAATTTCCGAAATCATTCGAAAGTTTTCTAAAACAGTTCGAAAAATTTTCTGAAATTGGATATTTCATAACGGTGGAACCTGCCTAAAGAGGGCGTTGACAAATTTAGGATCGTATTTTCACTACAAGGATCAACATTTATATTCTGGCTTCGAAGTTTTTGTATAATGAAATAGCCAAGTTAATACTCACAAAACCGAGAAGTGTCTGTATCCGAAGTTTACAGAGAAAGGAGGAGCAATTAAATTGCGAAACAGTTAGTTAGTTCTCTTGCTGAAACAGCAGCTATTGGTTTTTCAGAATTGAAGAGCAGCAAACATCTCGAAACTAATATACGGAGACTGATGCAATGGTAGAACGATCCCAGATTTGGGAAAGCCACAATAGGTGGTATCTGTGAAGTGTGAATATGAACGTGGCCATTGCAGGATTATGTTTTCTAAACTCCATCTTAATGAAATTTGATGCATTCCACATTGTAAGGCAGAATTTGGCTAGATCCAAAAATTATAAAATTGCGGTACATAGCAGATATTCTTGTCATTACTGTCATCGGCTATCTTGTGCTGAAGAATGCTAAAAAGAGCGAAACCGGTTTATATTTGTGCTTGCAATGAAAGTGCGATCCTGAAAAACTTCATCTAACCGATTTAATTTCTCTATAGGATTGTCTTTCCTTCTAGTCCATTTAAAAAAAGCTCGTATCTGAATTAAAAATTATTTGCATCATCCAGAAATCAGACAAAATACAAGATTTTATGATATCAGTTTCGGCTGTCCTGAATAATACCAATGCCAAACAAATGTGGTTCGCAATGTTTTAAGCATTGTTCAGAAAGAGAGAAAAATGCTCTGAAATCCCCCAGCAGGTTGCCTCAGAAAAGTTCTTTAGGGGAAAAAAATACAAGCTGCATCTTTATCAATCATTTGTCAGTCAAAGTAAGATTGAGTATTAATTCTGCGACGTTTCTACAACTGTGCTTAAAAAACTTGTTTCTCATCAGCTCATTGTATCATAAAATATGTAGCTACTTCGTATTGATGTAGGTCTCAGTGGGTAACTTTGACACAGCACAAAACATTCGGTGGCAACATTATTTGTCATTGAAAAGAATAATACAAGATATAAGGCAAAGTCAGATGAAATGGTTTGTTTGATTTAATATCTTAGGCATCGTGGGAGTAAAAATATTTTTCGGAATCAATGCAAAATTTTCGATTTTTTTTTTGCAGATTCTTTTAACCATTATTTAGTTTTTCAAATTTTACAGATTTTATGAATTTGTTTTGGTGGATACATTATGTAAAACCTTGAACTAGATATGATTTTGAATGTGGATTAGAAATTAAATTTTTCAAAATGTAAGACTTAGAATACTTTTCATGAAGAGCCTATAATTCCTTGAATAATCGGGGTAGATTATTCTTTGAGGGAAAATGATAATTTGAACTGCACAATGGATGTTGTTGTTGTTGTTGAGACCCAGACCGTCCGACCTTCCAGAAAGGTGTAAGGTATCTGTTTGGACTGTCGGGAAGTGCCACCCAATTTAGACTGGAACCCAGTGGGGGAGGCATCCAGAGGGACCGTACCTCCTTCCTCTACCACCAACCTCTCGGAAGGACTTACGAACCCACATGTTTAACGTGATCGTACTCCGTGTGAACTGCGCAATGGATGTGAATAATGTTAAAATTTTATATCAGAACGAAGTTTCCTTTATTTGCAGAGTCCACTTCGATAATAAGAGCTTACAATTTCGTTCCAGTAGCTCAACGGTAGAGCGTCGGCTGGCCAGTTCGGAGATCCAGGGTTCGATTCCCGGTTGGGACAGCAATGTTCTTTAAAACGGCGTCCGAACAAATCAACTCTGTAGGTTAGTGTAAAGATGTCGGAGGTCTCATAGTGACTCTAGTACGACTTTCACGGATTCAGTGGACTCTGGAAGCTGGAGCGCCGATTTCAAATTGAGAGGATAACGACCACGCAGGATACTAACCTGGGTAAACATAGTAGTGGCTGGAGGCTAATCTGTAAAAATAGCAGGAGATGGTCAGTCAGATTGTCAGTTACTCGCCAATCTGATATTAGAGGGTGGAGAAATCAGAGTCCACATCGATAATAAGAGTTTGCAATTTCGTTCCAATAGTTCAACGGTAGAGCGTCGGCTGGTCAGTTTCGGTCCAGGATTCGATTTTTGGTTCGGGCAGCAAGGTTCTTTACATATTGATTTCTTTCTTTCGACCTAGATCGTCCGACCTAATTGAAAGTGTAAGGTATCTGTTTGGATGTCCGGGATAGTGCCACTTATTTTAGACTGGAACCCAGTGGGGGCGACATTCACAGGGACCGTACCTTCCTTTCCCTGCCACCAACCTTTCGTAGGACTCTCTGACTCATAGAATTAACGTGTCCGTATTACCTAGATAGATTTGGCAAAGCCGGAAATTGAACTGGGATCCTTCTAGTGCAACTCCCGTGTCTTAAACACTGGGATATCCCTCCCTTTTTTCTCAATGTTCTGGTGTCAAAACTGTTGTCAACTTGCACTGTTGTCATTACTGTTAACAACAGTTTGCGAAACAGTTCAAGTTGTTTCCAACTGCTGCCAATTGGAAAAAAGAAGTTAGCAAAAATTGGCAATAATTGTTGCCGACTTCTATTGCCAACTGAAGAAGGAAAAGTTTGAAGGATATTACATTGTTGACAATCGCTGCTGATTGGAAAAAATAAGTTGGCAGCAGTTAGCAATAACTGTTTCCAACTTCTGTTGCCAACTGATTTTGAAGCATATTTACATACACTCTTGCTAAACAGTTGCTAATTTAAAAAAAAATATATACTTTGTTATTTAGAAGGTTTTAAAACGATAAGGAATGATTTAAAGTTCATAAAAATGTATATGTTTTTCATTCCGGGCGGCACTTAATTGAGTAAAAGTAATGTAATGCAGGAATCGAAAACTCTTTTCATAATTGGGGGTAGGGACAATTGCAGGGATTAACAAGGAAGGGTTCCAAGTCAGCTGAAAAATTTGAGCGGATTACGAACAGGAGGTTGACAGGGCGAGAACGCCCACAGGTTATTGCTGAGAACAGCAACATTTTTTTACAGGCATTAAGCTGTTTTGTAAGCAAAAACCTCAATCTGCAGGATGGCAATCCATAGCAATTACCTCAGTCAAAGATAGATAGGTTACTGTTGTCAATGAGTTTCAAAAGTATTCCAGGTTATAAGGCTTTGGCATCAGAAAAATGAAATGGGAATAAAGCAAGGGAGTAACTTCCAACACCAAGCCAGATCCACTGGAATCAGAATCAGTTCAAAAAGCGGCTGTGACCATTTAACTCCAAATGTTGTAAAGAACCTTGTTGTCTCAACCGGGAATCGAACCCTGGATCTCCGAATCGGCCAGCCGACGCTCTACCGTTGAGCTACGGGGGCGAAATTGCAAGCTCTTATCGTCGAAGGGGATTGACTCTGCATTCTCCACCCTTTAATGTCAGATTTCCGGGCAACTGACAATCTGATTGATCACCTCCTGCTAGTTTTACTTCAGGTTAGTCTCCTGCTGCTACAATTTGTGCGCAGGATAATATCCTACGTGGTCATTATCCTCTCATTTTGAAATCGGCGCTCAATCTTCCAGAGTCCACTGAATCCGTAATAGCCGTACTAGGGTCACTTTTAGACCTCCGACATTACTTTTAGACCTCCGACATCACTTTTAGGCCTCCTGAGTGCAGGAGGTATCCTTTCCCGACCGTGCAGCTAGCTACTCTAAGCCCATTATGTGAGTCGCACTGTCTGGGTCTTCAGACCTCCGACATCTTTGTACTAACCTACAGGGTTGATTTGTTATTAGGCCATTGTAAAGAGCCTTGCTGTTCCAAACGGGAATCGAACCCTGGATCTCCGAAATGGCCAGCCAACGCTCTGCCGTTGAGGTACTGGAACGAAATTGCAAGCTCTTATCGTTGAAGTGGAGTTTGCAAGGTTAATTATGATTATTTAAATTCAACAGAATGTTTTCCCAGAATATCATTTTTTTTCTTATCTGTAGCCATAGCTACATACATTCGATTCTTTCATCATTTTCACAGCTATGTGTTTATTACATCAGCCTTTTACATCAGTTTTGCAGTTTTTTCACATCCATTTGTTTGATACATTACCTTTTTGCTTCAAGATTAGATCCTTATGTTTGATACATCAATTTATTGCATTATTTTTACATTCATGTGTTTGATACGTCGGTCTACCAGTTGATTTCAAAAGTAAATTATTTATTTTATACGTTAAATTAAAAGATCTTAGTCAAAGGACGTAGCACAAATGGATCGCGAAGAAGATGAACTTCGCAATCGCGCTGAAATAGAATAGGCATTAAGTTTTGCGAATTCTATCTAAGAAAATTCTATATTAATACAAGTATATATGCATATAATCTATTAATAAAATTTGACTGGACATGGTAAATGTTCTGAAAGGTCTATGGTAAACACTGTATTCGACCAAAGAAAAACGTCTGGGAAATTCCCTTCAGAACATGCTATAAAAATTCTTGTGGGGAAAAAAAATCCTTGCTACATCTTTATCAATCACTTGTCAGTGAAAGTAAGATTGAGTATTAATCTTAAGCATGCGCACTGTTCACAAATGAGCTTGGTAAAAACTTGTTTTATTTGCCTCTTTTGTGTTACACCGCATTGATCAGAGTCTCAGTGGAAGGTCGCGTCGAGGAGAGATCTTTTTTCGCGTGGTAAGAAAACAATTATTAATGGCAAACAGCAGTGGAAATGTTTCGTCGAATTCCTTATTTATGAATCTCAGAAATACCCGACGTAGCCTGGGATAATACTGAGATAATGTCTTGTTGAATTCATTCTCGTAGAAATACCCAACATTGCCTGATAATACTGAAATTAAATCAATGCGATAATATCGGAAATACTTTTAGCTATAAACCTGCTCCTCATTAAGTTTAACATCTTAGTGAAAAGAAACATGTAAATTCACTGAGACGTTTTTGAGTTATAAGCGGTTGTAAAAGTCATACAAAGGAAACAGAAAAAAGTGTGATTTTCTGTTTTATAGTGTGATAAAATTTGTATCAGACTATTCATTGAAATTAGTCTCATTGCCTAAAAACAAAAATAAAAAAATAGAAATCCAGTACGGGGTTCAGCCGCTACGCTGATGATATTCAAAATTGCTACACTATGAAGGACTCGCGTTATTTATTAGTTTAAAACTTACAGGATATATACATCAGAATGCGATATGCAAGAGATTATAATGACCGTAAAAATGCGCCTGCGGTTTCAGAGCAACTCTTCAGTGTCGGATATAAATAGGTTGATCAAACAAAATGACGATCATACTTTACGATCCTACATTGAGTCAAAGACGTGTTCCTTGTGCTTTACTGGACCTCGTCACCAAAAAAAGTCACACTATGAACTAACATCTCCCGGAGTTTTAAAGAGAGGATGAGGGACGCTGGATTTTCTTATCGTGAAATTGTTCCTCGTTCGGGATAAAACACAAGTGTAGTATTGCGACCGTGACGTCAGTGGCCAGATGAGACTCGGACACCAAAACGCTCGATTGCACGTGATAACGGCACCTCTACTGCATGGCAGTGACCGATACTATGTGGACGGATCATATCAACATCCGTGGTGTTGTAAAGAGCCTTGCTGCCTCAACCGGGAATTGAACCCTGGATCTCCAAACTGACCAGCCGCTGAGCACTGGGATCAAAATTGCAAGATCTTATCGTTGAAGTGGACTCGAATTCTCGACCCTCTAATGTCAGATTGACGAGCACCTGACAATCTGACTAACCGCACTTCCTGCTGTTTCACCAAAGGATGGCCTCCTGCTGCTACTATTTTTACCCAAATTAGTATCCTGCGTGGTGGTTATCCTCTCAATTTGAAATCGGCGCTCAGTCTTCCGGAGTCCACTGAATCCGTACTAGTGATACCAGGGTCACTTTCAGACTTCCGGCATATTTGCAGTAGCCTGGAGGGTTGATTTGTTCGAACGCCATTGTAATGAACCGGGAATCGAACTCTCAATCTCCGAACTGGCTAGCCAACGTTCTACCATTGAGCTACTTGGACGAAATTGCAAGCCCTTATCGTTGAAGTGGACTCTGCAGTGTTAGCACAGCAGTACAGCAGTGTCACAGGTTTAGTCTTGCTCTTCAGCACAGTTTAATGCCGACTGATAAACAAATGGCTAATCGGTCACAGTCCATCGCTCTGAATTCTGATGACACTCAACTGCAGACGCCTTAGACTGTAATAAAGTCTCGGACACAGACACTGCCGTGTTGATTGGCAACAATATATCTCTTCTGACGAGTTACAATTCAATCCGATTTTTGCATGCATTTTGCAGCGTTATACCAGCCTAAGGGCAGGCGTTTTGATTTGATGTTCTATTGGATTCAATTCGCCATATCAGATGATACGAATTCAAAGAACCACTGACATCCACTGCCTATGATACATACACTGTTATCACGGATGTTTTAGAGGCAGAAATTATACCATTCCTTTAGAGTTGTCTTGGTGGTGTAAATCGAAGTATATTTTTTGAAAACAATGGAAGATCGTTAACGTGACAAATCCAATAGATTAACTTGGTAAGAATATTTTATCTTTAATTGAACGTGACATCAAATGGCATAACGTGGGGACATCCCAGCAGATATACGAGTAACGGTATAACGTCGGAACAGTATCGCCATTTACGGATAAGTGTGTCAGCGCAAAGTTTCCGATGTATAATAAGTGTGTCAGAGCAAAGATCTCGATGTACGATAAAGTTTTTCAGCATAAAGATCTCGATGTTCATTGATCCGACCTGGACTCGGGATGGATGCTCCGTACTAAAATTTTGCTTAAAGTTATAATTATAAAGTATCCAAAACATTTTATCAGATTTATGTCTGCACGTTTATTTTATTTTGGAAATCATTGTGAAGTGAAAAGTTGCTTAAAGAATTTTGAAATAAATAAAAGTTAATTTTTTCCAGTTACATGGTATAAAAAACAGAAAAATAAAATACACATCTTCAGATTTTTATACTCTTAATAATTAATACGATATGGTACTAGATGTATCCATTTATAAGTAAAATATATGAATAATATAAATTGCACTTTGATAGGGGAAATATTTAGAAACGTAAGATATCGATATCGTTTTCATTGGCATATAGCAGGATCTATACTTACATAACATTTGGTTTCAGTCTGCTGAGTAATTTCTGAGATATTGCAAAGTCGTAAAAATTTACTTTTGATGAATAATAAAAATTACATCTTCTGCACATTATGCTTTCCAGCCTAAAATGGCACATGATCCCTTACCCTGACGACACTGTCTAGGTTCATTTTATCTAGTCTAAGAAGATTAGCAGCAAAATCATTTCAGAAATCATCAAGCTTTACAGCAAATGTAGTGAAAAAAAATAATTATGTATAAAACTGGTTTATTCTTCCAGTTATTAAATGTCAAAGAGTATCTCCGGCCGTAGAGACGGCAGTTAACTATTATGCAAGATAGCTAGAGCTCAATTTTACTTACTTCATTGACAAAACGTTCCTAAAATTGATATATCAAGCCATGAAAGGGCTAAGTTGGTATTACCAATTTTTAGATCCCTTTAACGGTACAAACCTTAACTATAATAACAGCAAAAATATTTATTATGCGCTACTATTTTGGAAACTTCTTGTGGTGACCAACATTCACTCGTCAGGCTTCTAATTTAAACTGGTTAAGCTGGCTTCTAATTTAATTGGTTAAGCAGCAGTTAACTATTATACAGGATACCCTTCCTTTAATTGTTAATTGCTGCTTAACCAATTTTACTTTTTTTATTGACAAAACGTCCCCAAAATTGATATATCATGCCACAAGATGGCCAAGTTGGCATTTCCAATTTCTAGATCCCTTTAACGGTACAGACAATAACTATACTGACAGCAGTAATATTTACTGTGCGCCACTATTTTGGAAACTTCTTGTGATCAACAACATTCATGCGTCAGACGTCTAATTTAAAGACTACAGAGCTAAGACTGCACGAAGCTTCAAAAATCAAATTGAGAGTTAAAGAATTCCCTCATAGGAAAGTAAAACTTGCAGTGAATTGACTAGCACCAGTGATCCAGATTGCTAGTCGTTGGACTAGGAGAAATTACAAATTAGTTCTAAATTATAAATTAGTATGATTACAAATTAGTATGCTTAGTATGATTAAGAATTACAAATTAGTATGATTTAAAATCAAATCAGTTTATAATTAAACAAATTTGTGTGGAGACAAAGTTTCAGTATGAGTTTAAATGTGCTTGAATGTTCGTTGTTAAAATGGTTTGTTATACTCTAGCGCTTTAAAATTTAGTTGTATTAATCAACATTAAATATGCAATAACTTAAATTTCAAACAATGAAAAATAAAAGGCAAAATCAGCTCTAAAATGTAGTTATCTAACTTCAAACAAATCAGAACATTCCTAACACTATGCATTGCAGGGACATTTTTGTTCTCTGATTGCTGACAGACTATGGCTTGGAAATAAAACTTTTCAAATGGAACTTTCCTAATCAGATTCATATTCAGCTTATTTAACGTAAGCTGTAGGAGAGACTGGCCACAGAGGATGGCGTCGCTGGAAAGAAAATTTAGGGGGTGTACAAACAGAAATTTTTATAGTTTTCAGAATATAATTTCACCAAATTCCAGTTTACTTATGTTGGGATGGGACAGCCCAGTGGTTAGCGTACGGTGGCTGCACTTAAACGATTCGAGTTTGATTCCCACCTCTTCCCAAACTGTCCCAGTGTTTAGGGGAGTACGGGCACGTTAAATATGCGCGCCCGTAAGTCCTTCCGAGAAGTTGGTAGTAGGGGAGGAGGGTACGGTCTTCGAAGATGCCGCCCTCACTGAATTCCAGTCTAAATTAGGTGGCACTGACCCGGCCATCCGAATTGATACTTTACACATTTGGGTAGGCCTGACGGTGTGGATCAAAGAAGAAAAAGTTTTCATATGATGCATTTTTAAATCCCTTAAATTTTAATGTAGAAATTATATATTTTTGAATTATAAAATTTTTGAACTTCTTTAATTTTTGGATATTTATTCGTGTTACAGAATGTTGATTATGTGTTTATAAATGTGGAAATGGTGTCATTTATGATTTTTATTAGACAAAAATGCTTCATAGTTTACATGAAACAATTATGACAGGTTCTGTTATAAAACTTCATGACAACTTTCAGAGTCATTTTGAACTTTTATATATTAGGATATCTTGATCATTTTACAACAGTGAAAATAATTTCGAGACAATTCTCAAAATTATCATTAAATGGATATTTTTATTTTTCTATTTGTTTCATTAGCGGTAGAATTGTAATTGAAGTGCATTTCTTAGATGTTTGATTAGAACGCATATTTACGCATTCAAAATACGTTTTAACAAATGCGGTTTTAACTACTAAAGCCATTGTTTATTAATCGTAGGATCTGTTGTAGATAAATACACAGAACATGGATATACACTGCTCACAACTGAAATCGCAACACCTTAAAGTTGTAGGTGTAGTTTTATGTAAATCAGGCAATGGAAACAGCAAGGCGAGATATGCAAATGATCACAGATTCGTTACGCATAGTGGCGTAACCTTGCCAAGCAGCATAAAAGCGTTAAGTCATGGAGAAGCGATATCACAGCTAAATTGTAGCGTCATTGGTTTCAGGTTGCAAAAGTCATCATAGTATACCAAGAGTACGTCAACGTACCGCATACGTTCAGTTGTTATCAACGGAACGGCAGCAAATCATTGTTGTGATCATTGTTGAGTGGATTGATCCTTCGAAGGATCGCTGAATTATTGGGTCGTGATGTGAGCACAGTTCAACGCTGAGTGTTACGGTTCGTGAAAGACAACGAAACGATGCGAAGATCATGTAGTGGAGCTTCCAAGTGTACCACACCACGTAAAGATCGTATGCTTCTGAGAAGCGTTGCACGGGAGCCGTTTACCACAGCAACCTTGTTACAACGACATTTATATCACACTGCATGTAACGTGGTTTCGACGTAAGCAATTTGAAACCGTTTGCATGACGCAGGACTCCGAGGTAGACAACCTGTTCGACAACTACCGTTTCAATGTCTTCACCGGTCACGTCGCCTCCAGTGGTGTCAAATGAGACGCAATGGGTCGACAGAATGGTGAAAATTTTTCTTCACGCATGAATCACGATTCTCTTTTTGCATGCCAGACGGCCGTACTCGCGTATGGCGGCACTTTTAACAAGGCCATCAGGAAGCTTTTTATATCAGTCGCTACACAGCCCCCTAAGTGGTACCATGGTTTTGCGTGGTATAACATTTGGTGAACGAACACCTTGGGTCCACGTTTCTGGCAGTATCATGGCACAACGATACGTCTCTGACATTGTGAGACCTGTGGTACAGCTATATCTGTCAACTAGGTCTGGACTGATTTGTCAGCAGGATAACGCCAGGTCACATACTGCACGGGTAACTATGAATAGTCTACAAGGCTTTGATATCCTATCTTGGCCCGCATATTCTCCGGATTTGTCATCAATTGAGCATATCTTGTACATCATGGGTCACCGATTATGAGAATTCTCAATTCCAGCAAACCATGTTCATTTACAAACCCAATTACATGCTGTGTGGAATGCTATCCCTCCGCACGCTATTGACTATCTCATTGACGGGATGCCTCGTCGTATTCAATCCAGCATAGCCGCTCGCGGTGGGCTTATTCCATATTGATCTAATGTCGATAAAAGCCAATGAAAGTTCCATGCTTTCATTGGCATGCAGATTGATCATTTGCACATCTCCATATGTTACAATTATATTCTGTAAATTTCATAAGGATCCATCAATGTCTTCATGGTGTTGCGATTTCAGTTGTGAGCAGTGTACAATTTTGGGATTGGAAATTAAAAATAATGTCCAATAAATGGAGCTGTTTGCATTTCGGAAGTGTCTGCTAAGTTAGTTTCACCGAGTATGTTTTTAAATGAACATTGCACATCAGTGTTCTCCTATGTGTAATTTTAATACGGGGACAGAATGGGTCTCTGCGGAGGTTTATGATTCCTAAAATAATGTATCAGGGACGCCATGGATGTACTAAGGGAACTTGCAATGTAGATTTTAAGGTTCAGTGATACCGCATTTCAAGTAATACTTGACATTTCAGAGTAATATGCGTCATTCAAGTAATATGCGTCATTCAAGTAATATGCGTCATTTCAAAGTAATATGCGTCATTCAAGTAATATGCGTCATTTCAGAGTAATATGCGTCATTTCAGAGTGATATGCGTCCTTCAAGTAATATGTGTCATTTCAGAGTAATATGCGTCATTCAAATAATATGTGTCATTCAAGTAATATGAGTCATTTCAAAGTAATATGCGTCATTCAGTAATATGCGTCATTCAAGTAATATGTGTCACTTCAGAGTAATATACGTCATTCAAGTTATTGTGTCATTGGAAAAATAATTATTTTGTTTGCCGATGGCATGTTTGAAAAAAAGTATTTTTAAATATAGGAATTTTAATAGCTAAGAGATATCACAATAATGTCAATATTTCGTATTTATAAAGATATTTTAAGCATAGGATACCTAATAAAATCTAAATATCATGAAAATATTATTTATACATTGTTCCAATGTTTGCATTCAGGAAGAAAATAAAAATACCCCATCGAATTGTTTTCAAACCTTATTCTAAGAAAAAAAATATACCTAAGAAAATCCCTACATAAAAAGTTGTACACAATGGACTTACATTCCATTTCTCTACCTTCATAGATCAAAGTAAACCCCGGGAAGATCCAACAGGGATTTTGTTCCCTCAAAAGGATAAAAAAACTGAAATTCAATGTTTAAATAAAACGAAAACGTTAGAATGTGTGAAAAATAGATGGAAATTCTACCACGTCTATATTTTCATGCAATTGAATTAAGTTTAATAAAACAGACATCATTTATTTTATCTTAAACTAAATTACATTGTAAACAAGAAATATATGAATGGCCATTCATAAGGGGGTAAATAGTGTGTACATTTAATATTTTATGCAAATATTAAGGATTTTTATTCCTTTTAACTTACTTATTTCGTGACGAATTTTTGGAAAAATCTGAAGTCTCATCTCCAGAGCCGGACATTCAAAACCTTAAAGACTCTCTACTCACTCTGGAATTGAATGCTGAATTCATATCAATCTTTAACTAAGCTCTATAGCTCATCATGAAAAACAGATGGTTAAAGAAAAATGTTTTGAACCGAAAGTGAAAAATATTTGAAAATAGAAATTTTTAGTAAATCCTCCTACTCCTTCCAGAATTTGATGTTAAATGCATATCAGTCATCATCCAAATTCTATCTATATCAAATCCCAAGAAATATATATTTCAGGGAAAATATAAATTTTTGAATTTAATGTAGTATTGCTGGAACTGGAAGTTGTTGTTGTTGAGACCCAGACCGTCCGACCTACCAGAAAGGGCTGGAACTGGAAGTAGAAATCCTTACTCCCCTCCCCCGTCTAGAATTTAATGCTTAATCCATATCAGTCGTTATCTAAGCTCTTATCTTTAAACAGTATTGGGAAACAGATCTTTCAAGGAACATTTTTGAACCGGAAGTGGGGAAACTTTTAGTAAACTATTTTGCCTTTTCCGAAATTTGATTTTAGATTAATATCAATTATCATCTAAACTTTGGCTGAAGTCAATTTTAAAAAATTGATGTATCATGTAAAAAGAAAATTTTTGAATCGGAAATTCAGAAAGAGTTAACTGATAGCAGAAATTCTTAATAAGCCCACCAACCCTTTCCAGAGGTACATAATCATCTAACGTTTAAGCTCTCTATAGCAGATTCTGAGAAATAGATATTTCAAGGCCATTTAAAAAAACAAAAAACCTAATATGGCAAAATTTCTGCCATCAAAAATATGAAGCCATCTGTCCTATAAGAAACATAAATACATCTATCCTTAGGAAGCAGAAAGTTTTCTTGTTGCAGAATTTTGAATCAAGAATTTAGCAAGAAATCTTCATTTAGATGCTTTCATCGCTTGAATTGGATTAATTTACCGCTGTATTATTTTTTATGTGAAATAACCTTGACGATGCACAGAACATTTTCTTGGTGTAACTTTGAGAGATTGATCTATTTATCAAATGAGCTGGTTTTATAAAAAATCTGATGTGAGCAGCACATGGCTTTCTCTACATCAAGAATCTTAATTCCCCCAAAGTGGCAGAGATGGTTATAAATGTTCGTCGTTTTCCTTCATTAAACTCCATTTTGGCTCATTTAACAAAATGTTTATATCAATTTGTTAACATTTTGAAGTTTTCGTTGGCGATATTTTACCAAGTTCGTCTCCAAGGTCGCAAAATCGTTGCTAAAATTGTCGCCCAGTTTTACATATGTAGTCGATACGAAAAGGGAGACGGACATTTCTTCAATGGTTTGTGTTCTTATCTATAGATGAATTGTCTTATGGAACGAGCTGTATCCACGAGAATAATGCTAGCGAAATTACCCTATAATATTCGATATGAAATATAAACCTATTTAACAATACTTACTTCCTTTTTAATTTCATGTAAATTTTTTGATAAATTTTTTCAAAAATATGTAGAATTTCGAGAACGATTTATGCTGGCTTTTTAAAAATTGTCTTACTCGTTTTATAATAAAATATTACGCATGTAATGTTTATTTTTTTAACATTATTAAAGATCCTGATTTTTAATGATTTGTCAAAAAATCATTCGAAGCTGGGGAATGTCTTACAAGCATTCGTCAAAGTCAATAGAGTTCTAGTAATCACCAGCTTTGCTTCTTCGACCCAGACCGCTCGACCTACCCAAATATATAAGGTATGTGTTTGTTAGTGTTTACTGATTGTAATAAATGTACTAATTTTGTTTCGAAACATTCTATTCGTTCGTGTTATATCACTTCCATAGACTCACGCACAAACGCACACAGATATCGTTTTAGAAAGTTCGATTTGAGTTTAAGTATTCTTGAAACGTGTTTTTCAGTCGGAAACTTGAATTCGAACTGTTGATCCCATCACAAGAAAGTAATAACTCCGAAAACATTCCATCAAACCCCTGATTAAAAGACTACGATGTAACACAATGTGATTATATTCACTAAACATATTCATTGACAAACTATTCACCATTTAATGATGCGAAGTAACAAAATTTGAGATTTCTTTTCTTCGTGTAAAGATGGATTCTTACGCTCTTTTTCCCGGGAACTATTCACGTTGCTTGTTCCATAGAGATTGTGTTTACGTGACTTCTCATTTCCCTTGGGGGACAGAAATATATCAACGAAGACGAATTGCGATACTTTTAAAGTCATTCATCTTGGGCAACAACTCTGAGAGAAAATTGTAGTTTAGATATATATAAAGACATCATTTGTATAATAGACAAATGTATCTATAAAATTTATTTAGTATCTTTTATGAGTACTCCTCGAATGGAAACAGCCTTGTTTCGTTGTTTTTGAAGCATTATTACGCCCCAGACCTGTTATCGCTTTATTAAAGTTAGCTGTATAACATCATGAGCTAATTTTGTAAATAAATTTAATATTATCAATGATACAAACATATTAATACAAAACATAAACGGAATACACTGTCTGATACGAACTAAATCTTTCATGACAAATTTCTCAAGAGTTCGTTAGCGACGACATTGTCCCAGATTTCCAAGCTGTTTTTGCTCTCAGCCAATCGCCGTTAGCAACTGGCGTTATGCTGACGTGGCATCTCTAAGTCTACTACGCGTCGGGTTTTTTTTATTCCACGAAAAAAGCCAATATTGAAGTAAGAGACAAATGTAATAAAACTATCTAC
This sequence comes from Amaurobius ferox, assembly GCA_951213105.1. NCBI lineage: Eukaryota > Metazoa > Arthropoda > Arachnida > Araneae > Amaurobiidae > Amaurobius > Amaurobius ferox. The sequence continues at coordinate 13,146,274 of OX578135.1, forward strand.
GATCGAAAGAGATCCTAACTCTGTAAGAAATTCGAGTTCTGGTTAAGATTTGAGTTTTTGCAGTATGTTGGAGGACATTTTGACAATGGATTTTTGAATTGACAAGATAACATTCTGTCCATTAAGTTACTGGGCAAAAGGGCATATTTTTACTGTGGAAGTGGGTGGGCCCTACTTTATTTTCCTTCAAAGTTTAGATAAAAATTAAACTATTGATCTGAACGACCTTCTTATTCGAGTTAAGATTTGAGTTTTTGCAGTATGTTGGAGGACATTTTGACAACGGATTTTTGAATTGACAAGATGACATTCTGTCCATTAAGTTACTGGGCAAAAGGCCATATTTTTACTGTGGAAGTGGGTGGGACCTACTTTATTTTCCTTCAAAGTTTAGATAAAAATTAAACTATTGATCTGAACGACCTTCTACTTTTATACAGACTAGTAGCCTATGCATCCCTATGCATACCTATGCATGCCTATGCATACCATTGATTTGAAAATCACAATCATAAATCGTAAGGGCCTTGCTGAACGTAAAATTGTTCTTAATCAGACTGCATGATTGCTGCGTCTAACCTCCAAGTTAGTAACTGTACGTCGTAAAGTTTAAGTTGTTATTCAAATTGTTCAGCCGTCATTGTAAAGAACTCTCTGAATCAGAATCCCATTCAAAGGCCTTCAAAATGACCGGGCAACTCTTTATTCATAGGACTGACTACTGGTACTAGGACTAAATTCTTATCTCTTATTGTGGAAGTTAATCCTATATTCTCTATTCTTAGATCTCAAACCAAAGACCGACTTTTGATATGAACTACATTCTCATTCGCTACCTATTTTATAGGATATCATCTTATGTATCGTAATACTTTTGATTTGAAAATCCATGTCCTAAATCGTAGTATCCTAAGAAAATTAGAAAATTGATTTATTGAGATTTAAATAGTCACTAAATCTAACTTGAAGGATTAAGACTTTGGGCGTGCTATTGTAAATGATTTAAGCCTCATTAAAGAGTCTTAGCCATAAATCGTAGGGTCTTTTAAAATATTGAGACATTAATTATTTATCACTGCATCAAACTTGAAGGACTAGGTGTTAGGGCTCAATTGTAATGAACTTGCAAGTGCAAAGCAGATTTCATATCAAGGATTTTGGAGCGACCTAAGCGACGATCCAGCTATCAATCTAAGGATGCTGAATTCTTATCTTTTATAATGGAAGTCGACCCTGCAATATTTATTATTATTTTAAAATAGGGACTTGAACATATTGAGACTTTAATTATTTATCACTGCATCTAACTTAAAGGACTAGGTTTTAGGGAGCAATTGTAATGAACTTGCAAGTGCAAAGCAGATTTCATATCAAGGATTTTGGAGCGACCTAAGCGACGATCCAGCTATCAATCTAAGGATGCTGAATTCTTATCTTTTATAATGGAAGTCGACCCTGCAATACTTATTATTATTTTAAAATAGGGACTTGAACATATTGAGACTTTCATTATTTGTCACTGCATCTACCTTGAAGGACTAGGTTTTAGGGAGCAATTGTAATGAAGTTGCAAGTGCAAAGCGGATTTCATATTAAGGATGTTGTAGCGACCTGAGCGATGATCCAGCTATCAATCTAAGGATGCTGAATTCTTATCTTTCATATTGGAAGTTGACCCTGCAATACTTATTAAGCGAAACAAAATGCTCTAAAGAATTGCATCTTTTTTCTCTCAGCCAAGCTATTTTTAACATTGACACAACTCGATTTTAACTCGACACAAATTTAAAATACGTTGCTACCTTCTGAGAAATATGTGAAATTTTGTACAAAGAACATTATATACAACGAGCTTATATACATGCGCCGCCGCCATATGTCAAATCTCTTCCTTGACATGACGTCACGTACAGCCAACTATCAGTATAACCACCTCAACTCTAAGATCTAGTTATTTGCTATTGAATGTATCTATTGATATTTTACTTTTATTTCGTATATCTCGCTTTAATTACATATAATTTGATTTCAATTTTGATAATAAATAAATTGAATGGTTGTGACGTCACAAGCAGCTCGAACGGTGGCTTATGGCGGATAATGTTGCCAGAATGCGAATAGTGTCTCCATCTATATAAGCTCGTTGGCTGTATACTGATCGGATTATGTTACAGCATTGAGACCATGGAAGTACAGGTAAGGAGTTAAAACTCTATACTGAGAAAATGCCACTATCATTCGAGACAATCATTCAGGTGGCGCTGGGATAAAATAAGCGACCCTGCTTTATAGTATGTATTTTTATGGTAAAAGGTTTAAAATATTTATTTAAACTGTCAATTTTGTTGAAATAAATGAGTAGCGCAATGGAAATTAGAACTGAAACAATAAGGAATATTCCAAGTATTATAGGCATAATTATAAGTATTCAAATTATTTTACCTTTCAATTTTTCCTTCCTACTATATTCTGAACTTGTCCTTCAACTGTGAAAAAATACTGATTAATTATATTGATAATGAGGAAATCTTAATTTAAAAATAATCAAAAATACATATACTCATTGCTATGCATCTCTGTTGTTTCAATGGAAACAAAGGACACTTTTTTAATACTAACGACACTTAGATATAATTCTCAAAGCTTTATAGCATTTTTCCAGTTTTATTTCACTCTATGATTCAACCTCTATAATTTCGACAGGGCCTCCAATTACCATTTTTTTCTATCCAGACATTGAGGACTTCACCAAGTTAGAAACAGTTACCCTCCTATAGCATTTAGTTAAATTTGGACTGTGCGATTTCCAATGTCTCTGGCAATAGTCTTCGTACCTTATACATGCAATTGGATGGCCTTTTGTGATGATATGGTAAGTAACATTACGTTAAGTAGGAATTAATGCTAGAATTACAGAGGTAATTTTTTCAGTCTTCCTAGTAATTTCAATACATTGGAATCAAGATTTGATGCGTTTGCGGTTACAAAAAAGCGGAGAGGATCATTTTGTTTTAACTTCCGCTTGAGTAGTTTTTGAGGTTAGTTGATCGATGACCATATCCAAAAACCAAACTTTGACAAAAAATCAGCGCCATTAATAGATTTTGTGACAGTAGAAAGAATAAAATGCCTGAGAAAGTTTCTTCATAATCCAAAGTTAAGATTGTCAAGTTCAAATTGAAATATGAAAGAGGAAGTTATTCATTACTGTTTAACGTAATTAAAGAAAAGTCTGTTCCTGTAGCTATTAAATAATGCCGACTGCTCGATTTATCAAAGAGTGAGAGGCTGTAATTTGTTTGATCTACCTCTGTGATTCATGGATCTTCTGGTTTTTCCTTGTTCTGATATATTAGCGTTGCTGAATTCACATGGGGTTTTGAATTTAGTAGAGATGGAATTCAAACAATAGTGATGCCGGCATATTTTTCTGTCTCTCGATATCGAACGTGATTGGTTGCAGTTTCGTTCTTGCTTAAATTGATTTCGACGAGGTGCCTCAAAATCTTCGAATTTACATGTTAGTGCAGCTATGGAGGTTTCAAGCGACCCCATTCGGGTGTTTGTGCAGAAGAAGATAGTCGTAAAGAAACTGGAAATTTATAAATACTAAACGTCTTTCAATCAATTTAAACTGTACCGATTTTATCTGCTCTTTCGTCTACGTTAACCAATCGATCTTTAATATATTTTAAGGCATCGGAAGAAGAAAACATAGAAACGTGTTTTGAAATCCGTCTTTTAGGCTGTCCTACTGTAGTGTTTGTAATGTTTGTTATCCACCAGATTTACAAAAAATTTACATCCAGCCACTATTCATTCAACACTAGAATGTGGTATGCCCATCATATGACTGAAATCGGAATTTGCGAAGCATTACTTCTCATTTGGAGTCATTTGTATCAATTTGACGACATTTTTGTCACTCTGGCAACATTTAAAGTAGTCGCCAAGTTGGCGACGTACCGTTAAATTTCCCGCCAAGCTTTACGGGCGAAAGGAGAAATGGGTTATTCATATAGTCTATATTTTGTTGAAAGAAGCTTGAAATATTTGACTTGTTGACGACATGAGCCGGACACTCCTAGTTGTGTGGTATCTGAAATAAAAGTTCATAAAATGATAAGAAATGACATGGCATCAAGGTTTTACTTTCAGTATCTGATGTCACACACTACGTAAAGCTCCATGGTTGCAACGTAATTTATCTGGGTTTGGGTTAGTATTTAAATTGAAAAATTTATCCGTGATTGAAACACGTTTGGCAACATTTTGTAGCAGCGTTACCAAGAGATGAATAGATAAACAGACAGATAAATCAAGGTGTTTATATTATTAATTATTAAAATTCCAAACAAATTATAATTTGTGATTTAAATAAATGGGCGTGGCTAAGTCATGGAACTTTATCTTTTTGAAGCACTCTGTATATATTCGGTACAAAGAAAGGGTATACAGCTAATGAAATATATATTTTAAAATATATTTGGCGATTAGTAAATACGTCAGTTACTTTACTCTGGGGTTTATAAGCTGTACATGGAGACACAAGCTATAAACCTACATCATCGCAAGATATAAAATATCACAACTGAAATAAAAATCGAAGTAACAGTACTCAAACAATGGAGTTAGAAGGAATAAGCCTCAAAAGCGTCACAATTCCTTCTCAGAGAAAATCTAAAGTATCCTCTTCTATCGAACTCTAAAGGATAAAAAGGATTTGTGAAATAACTTCAAAGCCGAATATAACCTCACATTTGAAAAGAATTACCACCTAAAGTTTTATCTCTCTGATAAAACTTTACCTAATGTCTGTAGCTTATATTATGTGTTTAGGAAAGTTTTTTCAGTAAAAGAAATAAAATAATTATATGTGGATTTATTTTGTATTTCTAAAGCTCTGCGTTAGAAGGAAGGGTATGAAGTTTGAGATAAAGGATAATCAAATGAAGAATATGTTTTGTAAAGTAAATAATGGCTTCTGTCCAGTAAATATGTTATAAACATGCTCCAAAATATAATTAGGAGGTCACAAGGATAGTAAATAACCTTATAAATTATCTTGTAAATAATCTTGACTCAGCTTGAAATAGAGTCACTTATCTCCGACTAGACAGTTTTAACCAAATAACAACATAGACGATTAATTTTTCACAGTTTAAAGGAACTTTGCAAATTCTTATTCGCATTTCACATTGAAGTATAACTTTATACATGTACAATAGAGGTGGTTAGAAAACATCTTTTGCGAAAAAAATAGTGAAAAAACCGTCTATTACAGAGGTTTACAATATTTTCAAAAATCCGTATCTCCAAAACCGAAATTCAAATATTTCACTATCACCTATAAAAAAAATCTAATGTGGGCAACACATGACTTTCCTTATATAATGTAATGAATTTACTACTTTTACAGTACAAAATAGGTTTTTCTTATAGTAGATACTAATATTCTTTCCAAGATATTGAATTTTCGACAATTAGTCGTCATTTTCATTGATTTAGCGTCATTTTATCCATTTGGCGAGATTTTCGTCAATTTGGCAACATTTCAAAAAGTCGCCAAGTTGGCGACATTCCGCCAAATTCGTCGCCAAAATTTCGCCAAGCGTTTTGGACGAAGAAATAAGTTGTTCTTACAGCAAAAAAACGACTATCAGATACAAACGTTCAGATACAAACGTATTACTCAAAGTATCTTTTTTCATGAATGGAACAAGCTAGATCTACGAGAATGATGTCACCCAATTTATCACATGGTATTACATATGAAAAGTGAACATGTTTCTCAATAGGAAATATTTTTTTTTCATTTTATATGACATTTTAATAATTTTTTTGATAAATGTGCAATATCTCGAGAACGGTTCATGTTAGCGTTCTAAAATTTATGTTAATCGTTTTCTAATGAAAAATTACATAAGAAATGTCTATTTGCGTAACTTTATTAGTGGTTTTGATTTTTTGACGATTTTTTCAAAATTTTATTCGAAAATTTAGGGGGGTTTGAACATTCGATTACGTATAAAAATAATAAGCTTCCAGTGTTTACGGATTGTGATTTTTGTACCAAATTTGGTTCGAATCGGTCCATTCGTTCGTCAGTTATCGTCTTCACAGACTCACTGAAACACACACACACACACAGACATCACTTTAAAAATGTTTGTTTCGTGATCAGGAATGCTTGAAACGTGCTCTCCCGTCGAAAACTCGATTTCGAATTTTCGACCCCGTCACAATGCTTTCCTTATACATTATGTATATAAGGAAAGTAATATGTCATGTATACAAATGGGAAGTGAATTCTATTACATAATTAATAAGGTTATTGTCACATGTTTCTTATTTCGTTTCTAATAAAAAAAAATTAAACAAGAATAATAAATATTAGAACCTAATATTTATTATTTAAAATATTAGATTATTAAATATTAATTATATATGAGTGTTGATTCCCAATGTGATATATAAAATTATTTAATGTGATACTTGTGTTTGTTTGACAGAAATTAGTTTCTTTATATATGGTTCCAGTTTACGTAATTTTAAACGTTATTTTGCACTCAACGTTTAAAATTATGTAACTTCAAATGTATACGTAAAACAACAAATATAAAACAAGTTGAGTTTTGTTCTATATTTGTTGTTTTAAGTACGCATTTGAGGAAAATCTTACTTCATATAAGTACGTCGATAAAAATGCCATTGAAAATATACCTAATTTCTCTTTCTAAAATGTCTAATCAAATTCTGGATTAAGCAAAAATGTTTATAAAGAGTTGTTTTTAAAATCATCCATTAAATTTCTATCACATAAAATATCAGTGATTTTCTCTTTTTCTTCAGAAGAAAGGTATTCGGTTAATGCTACAAATTATCCCCGTACCACCATTTGTCTTCGTGTGTACCACCAGTGGTATGCGTACCACTAGTTGAGAACCACTGTGTAAAGTACTATTTCACTTCAACCCAAGATCATGGCTTTTGTATGAACCATTACAAATTACTTCACGCTAAATTAAACTTCCAATAACTTAATGATTAGAGTTTGACGGAGGAATCACGACATTTAACAAATAAACAACTTTATTTACAGCTAGCGTCGCTGGGAACTCATAACACACACACACACACACACACACACACACACATATATATATATATATTACAAATCTATTTACACATTATTTACAACGCTAGTATTACAAATTCTACCCGAGACATACTAATCTACAATGAAGTTCAACTCTAACTTATTACTAAACTGGCTTTCAATCTGAACCTATGATGATCAAACTACGACACAATCTATAAGCTTACAAGATTGCAGGCTGTAACTCTCGAAGTTACCTTCCATGGACTATCAGAACATACAGCGCGTGAATTCGGCAGAATGACAGAGCCGTAATTATAAAATCTGCTCTTCTTATAGATCTGGCCAATTATGAGTATGCGATGAAAGAAGAATGGAAGAAAGAATGAAAGAAGTTTAGGACATAAATTAAAAGCTGGAACAAATAGAATTAGAATAAAATGAGAATAGATAAGAGAATCCTTCCAACTGTTCTAATAGTAATATATTCTATGTAAGTACAGACACCGTTGTTTAGAAATTATTATTATTGGGGAAATCTGTGATCATTTTAAATATGTAATTTTTGCAACTTTTCCAGAATAAAATACAGGAGTCCTGGTCTCAAAGTTACTTTTTTCTTTCAAAAACTTTCTTTTTCACACAGGTAAGTTAGACTACTTTTAACTTATAATAGTAGACAAATTTTATATTTTCAACTCGCATGATTTTTATAACTTATCAGAGAGTACCAATTTGTTGTCGATAAATCCGAGACTAGCGAAATTTAAAGACATATTTTGGTTTCATAAATTTACATTTCACGTTAAATCTGGACATTTATCATTTAGGGAAGCTTCCTCTATGGAAACCCTCACACCCATTTTATTAACACTGTACAACATAGTTGAAAAGTGTTTATGAATTTGTTCATTCTGTCTGTCTGTCCGTTAGCACGATAACTGCCGTAAAAATGACTTTATCAAAATGAAATTTTAGTATGTTTTTCAGACGGTCTGTGGGACCTATAGGAATATAAACAAATAATATCACCCAATTTTATGGAACCCGTGTTGAAAAAATTAAATACATTGAACCCTATGGGACCCAATTTTTCAAACATTTTTTAAGCAAATTTAAAATTCACAAATTGCTTCGAAATTTTTAGGAAATATTCACATTATCCCATAAAATATATAAAAAATTTCAGTAAAATATGTTAAGTAGTTTTTTAATTAAAAATTATTTAATATAAGGAAAAACACAAATTCAATTAAATTTGGACTTTTGGAATATCCTCCAGAAAGGAAAAAAAGATTTATTATATAATGAATATCTTTCCAAGAGTTTGACCATTTTGTATATGAGAAAGGCTTCACATTTTAAAATAAATTTGGTAGATAACAATTTTTCAAATTTTTGTTTAATTTTACATAGCTCTTCATGATATACTTATTTGATGGCATTTTTAATGCACTTTCCTACGTCCTAGAGAGTTAAAATTTGGTACGCAGCTTAAATTTGTCGAACATTTGATTCTCCAAAAATTTGGTGGATCTTTAAATACAGATCATACATTTTTTTTTGAAATGGCCTGCAAATAATCCCCGTTCACTTCTATAAATCATTGTTGTAATATTGTTAAAAATTCTGATGTGGGCAGAACATGTCTTTCTCTGCAGACTCATATTTACGTTCTCTTTATTTCTTCAATAATAATTTGAGTTTATCTGCACAAAATAACAGCCATAAGTATTTTAAATGACATTGAATTTGCACGTTACACTTAAATTTGGTTCTCATTTGATAGCTGGACTTATTGTCAAAGGTGGCGTAGCGAAAACGCGAAAAAACTAGAATATCTCAAGAACGGCTAGTCCTCGAGTAATGGGATTAGTCTTATTCTTTTTGTTGTCAAAAATTACGTATAAAATAGGAATTTAATTGATATAATTGAGCACACGTGGTCTTTTATTTTTATATTTAACGATTTTTGCGGGCCATTTCGTAAAAATAGCCCGTTTCTTTTTCTCGAATCGTACTAGAATAACCTGCAAATGATTTATTTACCAAATTTTGTTAAATTTGGTATATAGATCACCTGTAGGTTATTGAAATATTATACACCAAATTTTGTCAAATTTGCTCCATTAGTTTTTAGCTAGAGTGGATAAAGGCAATTTCAGCTGGCCATTTCGCAAAGAAGGCAGATTCTGTTATTACGAATCGTACTATAATCTAATGAACATCAGGACTTCCCACAAAAAACATACCTACCAAATTTTATGAAATTCGGTCCATTAGTTTTTCAGTTAGAGTGGATACAATATCCTCACAGACACACACACAGATACACCCTTCCACACATAGACATCTTCCTAAAATAGTGTTTTCGTGTTCTAGAAGTCCCAAAACGTGTAGATCATTCTAAAATTCGAGTTCCGATCTTCGGCACGATTCCAATACTTTGAATACATACACACACACACACACACACATATATTATCTGTGCATCTGTGTATTATCTGTGTATCTACATTCCGTGCCTATGCAATAACAATAGTTGTGATTTTAAATGATCCCTAAACTTTTATTATTTCTTCAACGAAGCCTAATTTTAACTTATGCAGAATGCAAATATCTCAAGCGATTGTAGGGTGAGTTACATAAGAATTGCTGAATTTTTTTCACACAAAATTATTTAACTCTGGAGTCTGGAATACAAGTTATATGAATGAAATATTCATTGATTTTGCATACAGAATCAGATGATATTTATTTCGATACAGTTTTAAATATTTAAGCATAATAAATTACTGTAGTACTGTTGTGAAATGCTTGAACTCGTTTAATATTTATTTTATGTCAAAATTTAACTTCCCGCATTCACTTTCGATTCTAAAACTTGTTCTCAGAAAATTATTCCAAATTGATAAAGCGCCATTTCTGTATTCGGCCCTTTTGGATATTTCCCGCCAGTTCCGGCAAACCTTGGTGTAGGGTTTTGTCCCGCGCTTTAGTACATGTACTTCGCATTCGCATTTCATATTCTTTAACATTGGAACTCTTTTTATTTGCGTCATGAACGCGTAATAACATTAAAGATGCTTATATCTGTTTTTGGTGATTAGTTTTAGTTGGCGATGTAATTCCATAGCAGTCGGACGTGTTCTTGCCCCCGGGGCAAAGAACAGAATATATTTTAATTGAATGTATCTAAAATTAAATTAATAATGAAGTAAATTATTTAGGTCGCGTTTTAATGTAATTTCAAAGAGTCACGAGATTTGTTCATCATAAATTGGTTATTTTGAGATGTCTAACCGGCGCAAACCACTATCGGATTCGCCGTTGTATTCGACGACTATGTTCTGTAATGTCGGAAATCCAAGTGTAATTTCAAGTATCATCGTCAACAAATTCGATGTCTACTACTTCTTGATGTATATGATTTGGAACATGCACCACAGGATCAAATAAGCCATTCTTGCAGGCTTGCATGGTCACGGCACCAATTGTAATGAAACGAAAAACGGCCACCATTTGTAGTGAAAAGGAAATGGCGCCGGGAAGATTCTTATGAGAAGAATAAGATTGCACAAGTAACTGGAGCGCGATCGCTGCGGGCGGTTTCTCACAGGCATCGGAGAAGATGGGAGATCCGCGCAGATGTGGCAAGGGTATCAATACATTGTATACAGCGATTGGAGCTGATGGTGGCGTGATGATAGTAGAAGATAAGCAATGATGACTCAAACCCTTTAAATTTACCTTTTTCTTTATTCGATAAGAAATTACCATGTTCCAAATCATATACATCAAGAAGTAGTAGACATCGAATTTGTTGACGATGATACTTGAAATTACACTTGGATTTCCGACATTACAGAACATAGTCGTCGAATACAACGGCGAATCCGATAGTGGTTTGCGCCGGTTAGACATCTCAAAATAACCAATTTATGATGAACAAATCTCGTGACTCTTTGAAATTACATTAAAACGCGACTTAAATAATTTACTTCATTATTAATTTAATTTTAGATACATTCAATTAAAATATATTCTGTTCTTTGCCCCGGGGGCAAGAACACGTCCGACTGCTATGGAATTACATCGCCAACTAAAACTAATCACCAAAAACAGATATAAGCATCTTTAATGTTATTACGCGTTCATGACGCAAATAAAAAGAGTTCCAATGTTAAAGAATATGAAATGCGAATGCGAAGTACATGTACTAAAGCGCGGGACAAAACCCTACACCAAGGTTTGCCGGAACTGGCGGGAAATATCCAAAAGGGCCGAATACAGAAATGGCGCTTTATCAATTTGGAATAATTTTCTGAGAACAAGTTTTAGAATCGAAAGTGAATTAGAAACTGCGGGAAGTTAAATTTTGACATAAAATAAATATTAAACGAGGTCAAGCATTTCACAACAGTACTGTGATAATGTAAAAGATATCGCCACTGAATGTATCACATTTTAGAAATTTTAAATGAAATTGCATTTCAGTTGGAAAGTGTTTCATAATCAATGCTTATGCATGATTGATCTTTCTTGTTTTATTTAAAATGCTCTGTACTTAAAATTTCCACTATACGTTTATCGGCAATTTTGTGGGCGTGAGAGCTGCCGCAGGAGAGGTTTCCCTAAATAATAAACGTCTAAATTTAATTCAAGATATCAATCTCTACGACCAAAACTTCTCTTCAAATTTAGATTTCTACACTGCAGTTTTGAAGAATTTGGAATTTTAAATTTCCAGAACAGAAAGACCGATATCTCTTGAAACAATGAAGATAATTAGAAGAAGTTTATTTTAAAAATAAAACACAAAAAGTCTACTGAATTTTAACACTATTGTTACAATGCAACCTCTGGAATCGCGAGTGTACACCCAGGATACAGGATCGAGTCCACATTTCTGGATGACTAACACGTGTATTCACAACCCCAGCGTAAATAGGAGGAATATACAGCAAATATCCTGATAACTGTCTCACAAGATCCTTAAACAACTGTCCGGTACAGTAAAACAGCATTTAAATGCTGCCTTCATTTCATCACACAGACGATACTATTCTCAAAACATTGTAGTATCTGGCAATTCAGCGTAGCTCGAATCACTTTACATACTCTTCGCAGTCTTACATACTCTTTGTTTGTCTTTATATACTCTTCGCAGAAACTTCTAGAAGAGGCAAACATTAGACTCTTCGTTATATCGAGAAGGTTTGAGTACATTCTAAAAGTCGCCATCTTGGCAATAAATCGTCAAATCTGACAATACTTCTCCTAACTTCAGAATATAGCAACCTTCGAAATGTCACCCAATGTCGGCAAATTAGCAATACAACACCAAATCCGGCAACCCTAAACTGACAGTCCTGAAATTGTAACCCCAGATTCACAACATAGGAAAGATTGCCTGTAATGTTGTTTTTCTGGTTCTGATTTTCAAAAGAAACGGAATTTTAAATATTCATAAAAGTATCTAGTTGTACGAAATTTCTAATTTGTATTGTTGTAGTCCCATAATATCGAAAGTTTTAATCTGGAAGGAAAGACATGGGATGGGTACATCGTATTTGACAGTCGGCTTAATCGGTATATTCCTCGGCCTGAAAGCTAAAGAACTAGAACATAGTTTCTGATTTTCTTTTATTCTGCGATAAATAGTTGTGATGCTTTGCTAATTCTGACTAATGCTTCATTTTATTCGAGCTTTGCTGTACCTAACTACAATTTATTTATATTCATGCCTCTCCCTCGCTACTACAATTGTCCTAATCTGAAGCATGAAACTTAGCTAATAAACGATTTATTCTTGTTAAACTTTAGAAAATAAAGATCGTAAGGGAATTATTTCGAACTCATATTTTTATTATTTAATATCTCACCTATTTGAGACAGGCAACAAAGCAATACGGGATTACTTGATGCCTGCTGAGCATGAAAAAAAATCTAGAAGTGGGCAGTACATGACATTCTCTACAGACTCAAATTCATTTTGTCTTTATTTCTTTAATAATTCATTAAATTGAGTTTCTTTGTACAAAATAACACGCAGGAATATATGAAATATCAGTAAATTTGCACTTTTAATGCAATTTTCGTTTTCATTTGGTGACGAGGCATATTTCAAACGCGGTGTAGCAGAAATGTGAAAAACTAATATATCTCGAGAAGAGCTACTTTTGTTGTAATTTGGTTGGTCTTCGTTTTTTCATAGTCAAAAATTATGCATAAAACAAGCATTTAATGAATGCATTTGAGAATACATAGTCTTTTTTTTTTTTTTTAGATTTCAACAATTTTTGCCAATCATGTCGGAAAAAAGATGGGTTATTTTTTCCCAAATAGAACCAAAATTTAATCACCATCAAGCAAACCCACAAATGGCAAATCTACCAAATGTTGTGAAATTGGGTCAATTTGTTTTTTTTAGCGAGAGTGGATACATATGAATTTTGCGGGCCGTTTCGCAAAAGGCAGGTTCTTTCTTTTATCTCGAATCTTACCAAAATCTAATAAGCACCAGAGAAATTCACAAGCTACTTACCTATAAAATTTTATGAAATCTGGTCAATTAGTTTTTGACTTAGAGTGGATGCATACATTGCACACACGCACACACACATACATACACGCACACATACACGCCACATACATACACGCCACGCTAAATATAGGTTTATCGTGTTCCAGAGGTCACAAAACGTGTAGACCCATCGAAAACTCGAGTTGTGACTCCAATACTTTCCCTACACATCACCAATTTAGTATCCACATCTATATTTATTAAAGTAAAAGAGTTCAACTACTTTTCGAGTCACCGTCTCATCAATTTGAAAAAGTATGAAAATGCTGTGTTTTTAAAGTTTGTCATGCTTATGTCTTTGAAAGCCCTCTAAGTGTATATAATCATATTTTTAATCGATTCTTTAATTCGATATTACAGAAGATGCGTTTTACTTTACAAAATGTTATTCACGCAAAACCTTTTCCTCTCCATCGGACTGGAGCCATCGCCGATTGTTCCTTTCAAAAATAGTTATTTTAGGTGATCCTTATTATGCATAATTAAACTGGGTCCACTTCCTGGGAAGAATTTTGATCTTTACATGGGAAAATTTAACTGGCCTAAACTTATATTTTATGCAGCTTTAGCTTATTTTGGTCAATTTTTTGCCCAAAACAATTACCAGGACCCGCCACGAGGAGGCAGCTGCATTTCGGGTCCCGCCCGTGTCCATCCCAGCCACCCAACCATATGGGCATGTGTTTCGCTTGAGTAGGATTTCTAAAAGACTTAAGTCCATTTGTCACAGTAAACACCAATCCAAAAAGCTTCTATTCATTTTCGTCTTGAGATTGCTTGCAACAACAGACGCAACATTTCCGGACTCCACGCTACCGTTTCCGGAACCATCCCCTTAACCTTCGATAGACTGTTTTCCTTTGGGGTCCAGTATTTTCTGAAAAAAGAGAAAGCAATACATGCATTACTATTGAAATTAAATTAATCAAATGTCACAATATATCAGTCGTTATCACATGGAGATTTTCGAACTCGTTTCTCCTCAGTGGGTTCTTCGGCAGTTCGTAAAAGTTTCAACACAAGATGCTGTTTTATTTTTATAATTTTAAAGCCATATAAGAACAATTCTATGAGACTTCCGTTATTTTATGATATAAGCATATAAATTAATAAAAATCTTATGTGGGATGTACATGACTTTCTCTATAAATTCATTTTCTCTTTATTTTTTTTAATAATTCATAAAATTGAGTTTAATTGCCTAAAATAAGACTCATAATTATTTGTTTGAAATGACGCTAAATTTGTACTTTTAATTCAATTTTCATCTTCATTTGGTAACTGAACGCAATCGTAAAGGCGGCGTAGTAAAAATGCGGAAAATTACAATATCTCGATAATGGTTGTTCTGAAGTAATGGGGTTGGTCTTATTCTTTTCATGGCCAAAAAATTACTAAATAAAACAAGCATTTAATTGATACAGTTGGGCATACGCAAACAAATATTGGCGATTTTTTAGGGGCTATTTCTACAAAAAGAAATGCTGTTTTTTTTTTAGATTCTTACCAAAATCTAATCAGCACCAGGGTAACGCACAAGTGGCTTACCAATAAAATTTTATTAAGTTTGTTTCATTAATTGTTTGTTTCATTAAGCTAGAGTTAGATTGGTTACATACATTTCAGAGTGGATACATTCATTGCACACAGACGTCAGGCTAAAATAGATTTTCATGTCCTAGAGATCCCAAAATGTGTAGATCCGTCCGAAACGATTTGCAATTTTCAACATGATACCGATACTTTCCCTATACATTACCATGTATTGCGGGGAAAGTAAAAAATGCATAAAATAGGGAGAAAAAAGAATGGCACTAATAGTTCGATCTTTTTTTGTAAAAGCATCCAATGAATCCACATTCAATTTGTGAACCGTATTTTGTGAAAACGAAATGACGGACGGATGCTTATATGGTAAAGGAACTTCTCACTTTGTTTATATTTCAAATTCATTTAAACTGAGTTTTAAAATTCAGAGCATTTTCTTTTCTGGAAATGTTTGAATACGAAAACATCACACTAACAACGAAAGTTGATATGCATAATACAATACTGAGGGTGAAGCCTCAGTAAAAGGTGTGAAGACTTTGACGCTAAGGAAGAAAATAAAATATTTAGTAAAATGTTTGCTACGGTTACAGCAGTGATTGATATATATGAACAAGAAAAGTTCGTATCCCTGTCTACCGCTCTGTCACGATGCATGACAAAATCGTCGAAAAATGTGGCACAACATTGCCAATTTGCCATTTTTGAATATTTTTATACTCACTATTGATTTGCGAGAATTATTAATTTTATATTCTTGATTCAACATTTGACGAGTTTTACTATACTTGTGATAGTGAGCGGAGACATCGTATGGTAACTAAGTATAATATTACACGATAATCTAACAAGCTTATTGAAGATATCTCAGAGGTTTTTCAATAAGTGATAACGTTGCTTAAAGACGGCTGTAAGTTTAGGAATAAAGTAAGTAAAACAATGTTAGCAATATTACAAATGCTACAACCTTAATTACAATGTGTTTTCGTCTTCAATATCTGAAATGTTCTCTGCGTGTCTCAAAATTGTGTTTTTGCTGATAGGTTTTATATATAATTTATTCAATTGAGAGCTTTTAATTTAAATTGAGTCACTATGCTTAGCTACCGCTCTACATAAACGTCGCCTCGTTGCTGGTGGCAGTTAACTTTACCCCCAATTTAAATTTTTATTTATCAAATTGCACAATTATTACTACTACATATGATGATTTTTGAAACAGTAGAAGATAAAGTAAGAACAAAATCACGAACTTAAAAATATTAAAATGCATGCAATGAAATTGTATCCATACCATTTTCCAAAGGTTCCTTCACACGCTCAACCGTTTCGATGGTAATCGGTTCTAAGGCAGACTTCTCAGTTTCTGTTGTGGCATCTTTTTCATCAGGCATTTCATCATATTGTTTCAACTGACTTGTAGAGATAGGTGGATCTGCAGGAGAATAAGGATCGTTTAGATTGTCTCTTGAATTTTCTTTGAGCCTTAAACTTTCCTGTTTGATTGAAATGTGATCGATACCAACTTGATCCACATCCTCTATTTCATTTTGAATACGACTTACATCGTCGTCATCTTGAACACTGGTAGCCCTTTCTGTAAAATCCGTTGTACCACAAGAACGTTCAGACAGAGTTTCAACAGTATCGTCATGTCTGTCTTCTACTGGTTCTTTCTGAACGTCATCATTTTCAACGTCAGATATGACAGCGACCTTTACGAAACCTTCCTGTTCGGATTCTTCATCGACAGGAATAAGGATTCGCTCTTCGGAACCCTCACTAACACTGACTACGAACTTGGGCTTTACTTGACGTAAAACGCTGCTTAAAACATCGTACACTTCCACAGACAACTTGATTTCTCGGCTAGAAACTGAAAATTGTTGGGTTATACTTTTGGATATTTAATATTTTAGGTATTTTGTTTTTTGTTTAAATGTGTTCAGGGGTCTTATTTACATAGTCATTCTCTTTTAGTTATCCATTTTCCAATTGTTTAGGTTTTTGATATTCTTTGTTCAAATATATTCTATTCCATAGGTTTTGTTTTAAAAACGGCGAAAGTTCGTTCTTTTTAGGTTTTAGCAATTTAAATTTATTTAAATTGGCTAATTTGTGATTTCATTTATTGCCCTTTTTATTCTCTTTAATTTGATTCCAAATTTATTGTTCTCGGTTAAAAATTCGTTAATTCATCGCAATTTTACAGTTTTATTCTATTTACAGCTTTTTAAATATTTCAGAATCGTCCATATTTAAATTATTGCCGAATTCGTATTTTCCAAATCGTTTCACTTCATTTCTTTTTAATTTTCGTCTGCTCTGAAATTCCATTTCTCTTCTTTAAAATTTCGAGTTTTTAATTGGTTGACCGTAATATTAAAATCGTCTGTCATTAATTATTTTATCGTTCATCGACAATTTTGTTTACATTCTGTGGCAGCGATGTTTCGGAGTATATAAGTAAAATCGCGCACTTTTTCGACCTCTTCCAGCCCATTCTCCTCTACGCTTGTCCCATCTGGGGTTTTGCTTGCAAAACAAACATTAATAAAATCCAAGTTGAACAAAATCGTATCCTTAGGATAATTCGTAAAGCTCCCCGCTACCTACGCAACGACGTCATCAGGAAGGATTTTAAAATCAAAACAATAAATTTCACAATCCGCAAACAGGCTAAAAAATGTTTTCAAAACATTCCCACCATCCGTAACGAAGAGCTCTTTAATATTCCAGATTATGACCCGCGGCAGCAGAGAAAGCGTCCGCGAGCAGTTCTTTACAACCCTCCGTAAATTTACGTATTTTTCATCCTTCCATCCCCTCTTATTTTTAATACTTTCTTCTCTTGTATCTAAATCTTAAATTCTGCTTCATCTCGCATCTTCGGATATTTTTTCCCCTCTCCTGTTCTTAACAGATGGCAGCACTTGCGCTGCAGCTTTCCTTCCAAGCTGGAAGGCGGGACTCTGTCCCTTTTGTATTGTTCTTTTGTTGTGTTTACAAACCTCTTCTGCTCAAATAATGTCATGTTCACACATATTATTTTCATATCGGAGATGAAAGCCACCCGGCTAGGTGCTCCTCTAAATTGGCACATTGCGACATGTTTTCGACCTCTTTGCTTTCTCTTGCTCTTTTGCTCTTGATTAGAACCTGAGATGTGATCTGTTAAAGCTGTTGTTTTTAGCGCTTCGGCGCGAGCCGAGCCGAAGTTCGGTTTCGAAATGGAACGTTTTTTTTTTATTCTCATCTAAGCATGTGTTTAGTTTACTCCGAGATGAATTCTTCTGACTGTTAAACCAACATTCTTTTGATGTTTTTTCGTTTAATTGATTCCTCCTTCCATGCTCTCTGAAAATGTTTCGTCTGGATGATGTGGGAGCCGGACGTTTGTTATGTCTAGACGGACGGAACGATTGGAGGTGTTATTGGTCTCCCATCCTCTAAATAGAGTCTCTGTGATGTCAGCGGAGATGAGTTAACACGTCAACTAAGTGTTTGGTTCTCCCGGGATATGCTGCTCTTATTATGAAGAACTGGAGCGTCATTTTTGGTGAAAAGCACCAGACATATGCGATGCATTCAGTCCTGATGTCAAAGATCCGGTGTAGCTGTGTGGAGAATTTATTTCTTCGTTACTAAACGTCCTATTTGGAATCTTTTGGAATTCGGATCCGGCCGGAGATTTTCCTCACCTCTGATGGACATAACCCTCCTTTGCCGTGTTTGCCTTTCAAGAAGGGAACTTTGGTGACGTTTTTGCTGTTGGGTCCTTTCCTGCAGATCTCAGAAGCTTATCTTGGAGCCTTGGTGATATAATTCTTTTCCTTCAAATTTCAGGCTAATTTACTTTTGCATTATTTAAAATTTAATTGAACTAGCATAGAATAAGACCCCTTTAGACTTATATATTTTAGGTCACCTGAACCTGAGGTTAAGTTTAACTTTTGTTCTAAATTTCCCTTTTGGCTAACTTATGTTCTTTTTATTCCAAATTTTAGTTTTGATAAATAGTTGTATAAGTTTAATATTGTTAACTTTAAAATTTAATATTCTAACGTTTTTACTACCACTATACGACCGGCCATTCCATTTATTATTTAAGTTGTTTATTTGATTTGTTGAGTTAATGAGATGTTGTAAAATGTTTTGAAAATTATTTTAAAAGTGAAGTTTAAAATTTTAATAAACGTTAGATTTTTGAAAACCTAAAATCTGTGTTCTCTCCTTTCTTTTACTTTTAATGTTTTTATTTTTAGGAAAGTTCCATTTAATTACATGTAGAGTACATATTTGTACACGTAGGGAAACTGGTCAATAGGTCCTCTTTCAGTTTACTTTCAGTTTATTTCTAGAATGTTTTCAGGTCAGATGAACTTTAGAAGTTTTAGAACTTTTGCAGCTTTCAGAGATAGTTTTTCAGTAGTCAGAATGATTTAGAATGCTTTAGTATATCATAAATGCTTCAAAACCCCCCCCAACAAAATTAATAAAGTTTGTTAACAGCTGTTTGAGAGCAGGATAGAAGTAAATATACATAGAGATCACTGCCTAGGTCAGAATACAAAAGACAGAAATTAAATTCATGAAGAGGTTATTTTTAAATTATTCTTAAAAGTTATTTAAAGAATGTATGGTTCAAATCAGCAAACAAACTTGTCACGTCCATGTGTTTGATTTAATCAACTGATTTGTGATAATATATATTTTAATACCTCTTATAACCGTAGCATAGTTAAAACTATGATTTAATATGTTATTATAAACTATCCATTATATACTAACTATCATACACACCATTATTATACAAAGTGTTTTACAAAGACTGTCCGACAGGAATATGAAATCAACGATTGGTTGTAGAAGTAAAGTGAATTAGGATATTTTGATATATTGGTAGGGATATTTTGATATATTGGAAAGGAAAATATAAAAACTGTTAATTAAATAACACTTTTTACATGCATAACCTTAGTAACCAATGCCATCTTTTAAAAAATTACAGTTAAAATTGCAAATCGAGAAGGCACATTAATATTTAAACATACAGGATTTAAATTTTAAAGTTCTCTTTTCTTATATCAAAATTATAGTTATAACAATTTCAACTTAAAGGAATGCAAAAACTCTATCTCCGAACTACACGAGGCTCTAATACCCAGTTTTAAACAAGATAAATACTTTAATCAAGTTTTTAATGCTTATATTTTTGAAGTTTAAATTTTGTGAGAATCATAGTACGTCATTCGATTATACATTATTTGCGGTTTGTACTAGTTTTTATCTGTGTTTTAATTGTTTAATTGATTTTAACCGTTCTACTAACCTGCTAATTAGCTTGTCTGTGGAAGCAATGGTCGTAAAGTCGCATATCACGGCCGACAAAGCTTCGGAGATTAATACGTTTGCTGACTTTATGTCCAAATGACAGATATTTCTTTCGTGCAGGTAATCGAGTCCCTTCAGGACATCACTAAGCCAACGCTTTATCATTCCCGACACTACAGTTGGGTCACTATTTATAAATCTTCTTTGCAGCAAAATTTCTAACAAACTTGTCTTTTGCTTTGGCATTATAAACACTCTAGCTTTAGCAAGTTCTATATGGACAACTCTCAGAAGTGGCAGTATATTTCGGTGAACGAATGTCGGCCACATTTCCGTCTCCAACGGACTTTGGTGTTCTTCCAGTATTATCTTCATGGCCACGGATTGTCCGTCAGGCATGCGCATTTGTACTACATCCCCAAAGGCGCCTGTTCCAAGTTTTTTGACGTATTGGAAACCAAATTCCCTTTCAAATAACTGAACAATACATCGCAGCATTCTGTTGCGATATTCGTTTTGACCCATGTTTACATATTTTCTCAGGAACCGGATTTCTCTCACTTCTTCACCATCCATTTGAATGGCTGCGTTAATAGATATCTCAAAGTTAAAAATTAGATATCAGTAAATTATTTGAAGTTGGGTGTAGTTAGACCCTTGAAATAGATGGTTATATATACCTTTATACTGAATATAAGGCGTTAAAATTATAAACGCACAACTCTCACAATAACAACTCTGTTGTTGACGCACAGAAAATAAGAATGAAGACTTTCTTCTCACTTTTAAGAAGCTTTTAAAATAGCACAAAATAGCAAAAGATGCTTACACAATCAAAACCTCGATTTGAAGTGAAAAGTGATTGTTGGTCAAAGTTTTATATCAAATTAGTTTGCATTGTTGTAATATGTTTGTTCTGTTGTTTAAATACATGTTTAAATTCTATTGCTTACATTGTTTAAAAGGGATAAATTACATTTTAAACAATGAACATCGATATACTTGTTAACAATCATTGGTAGTAGTTTCAAACGTGCTACAAGAAATGTACATTCGTAAAATATTACCAATTCTGGGCGATATTTGAAATTGCCATCTCCCTTATTTACATAATATTGTTTAGAAACACGTATAAAAAATTAAATCATAAACAGTTAAAGCTAAACTTTTAAGAATAAAAAAAAAATAATAACAGCATTTAAGACGTTAAAATAAAATTGCAATTAGCAATAGCATAGCATTTTTGGAGCGTCATACCGTCCTTCATCAGTGGCAATTGTAATAATAGATTAAAATATGAGCTTTTATACACAGTCAGAAACCGCTAGAACAAAAAATCCGACACAAAATAAAATCGTTAAATTACAAAATAAAAATTGTAGTCTTTTAAAAAGTGTAGTCTTTGCGATTTATAATCTCTTATTTAAATGTCCTTGTTACTGCAAGAAGTCCCAATGATGTATTCTATTTTTAACACACACACTTGTGATACTTAGATTAATACTAATTTAATATAAATATTGGAAATTTAAAATAACTAAAGTTTTTTATCAAATATCACAATATATTAATTTTAAACTGTTTTGTTTCTCTCTATATTAAAAACAGGTACCGCCGCCGCTATTTGACAAATTTCTCGTTCCTAGCGTTTCTTTGTTTCGCACCACAAAAACTATAGCATATCATAATATAAAATTTGATACACTTGTAGAAAAAGGTTTGGGGAATACGCTGAAATAAGCCGGTTTTCGATTTAAACTTTAGATTCAATATCAAAGTCAAAGACAAACTATTTGAGCTGCGAGTTCGCGTGCTTGACAGACTAACAATAGCAAAACCACGAATTTTTACAGGCATATACCTACATAGTTGAATTTTTGAAGGACGGAGCCCCTTTTTAACCCTTTCCAACATAGTTGAAAAGTATCTGTGACTTTGTTCATTCTGTCTGCCTGTCTGTCTATCTATCTATCTGTTTGTCTGTCTGTCCGTTCGCATGATAACTGCCGTAAAAAGACTTTATCAAAACGAAATTTTAGTATGTTGTTGAGGCACTCTGTGGGACATATGGGAATGTAAATGAATATTATCACCCAATTAGTTTTGGATTGAACCCGGGTTGAAAAAGTGAAATACATTGAACCCTATGGGACCTCACTTTTCAAACATTTTTTAAACAAAGTTAAAATTCACAAATTACTTCGAAAATTTCAGGAAATATTCAAATTAACCCATAAAATATATAAAAGAAAATTTCAGTAAAATATATTTGGTAGTTTTTTAAATATAAATTAAAATAATAATTACACCCATATAATATGGAAAGATCACGTAATCCACTTCAAAATAAAATATAGCATCCATTTTTTTCCCCAAAGTAAAAATCGTGATTTTTATCGTTCTTTTAAATTTATATTTAGTGTCGCATCCGTCCTAAAACCGCTTTACTCTTGTGTATTTTCTGTGTATCTATATTCTGCGCCAACGCAATTGCACTATTTTTTAGTTTAAATGATAATCAAACTTTAATTATTTCTATAATGAAGCCGCATTTTAATGGATGCAGAATGTAAACATGTGATTGTAAGATGAGTTTTATAAGAATTGCTGAATTTTTTTTCACGCAAAATTATTTAACTCTGGAGTCTGGAATAAAATAATAATTACACCCATATTATATGGAGTTACAACCACCTCAACAATTTTTATACTTAATAAAAATAAAATAAATGTTTTAAGTAAAAATAAATGTTTTAAAGTAAATGTTGACTGACAAAATACATATAGACAACATAAGGTACGAAACTTTTAAACAAAATGCATTTTACCTTCTCAGAGAAATGCGAAAGGATTTTCTTTATTAAGTTTTAGAAGTTATATTTTTCCTCTGCCTATCCGGCATCTTTCGAGGTGTTGAAAATTTGAAAATGGAATGTTTTATTTGTCGCATTTCATTCTCTTTTCTTTTTTTTTTTCCCCTTCTCGCTCGCATATACACTACAGAATTTTCTAATAAATTCTACATCTTCAAAACGCTAGCTAGCAACTACGGTGAAAATAAGAAGTAGTGTACATTCACTTAAAATCACTTTAAGTGCCCTCTAACAAATGAAATCTTTACATATGTAGTGTTACTCTAATTCTGAATAACTTATTCCTGAATAACTTATTTTCAGCACAACGGTAAATTTCGATGCTTAATGGGTTTAGTTTCAATTTTTATTTGTGGCCATCATCAGTTTACTATTACCCGCTATGAGGAAACTAATGCCCTTTTGCCCTTACGTTTCTGAGCATTCTACAACGCAGGCTGTTTATTGACGCTCGTGCCTATGATCTATTTACCACAGGGTGGAGAAAATGAGGATGAGAAAAGAAACAATCAGCAGAAGGTTGGAGCTCCTAAATACGACTGCACGCAAAACTTCACCTGTTACACTGAGAAACAGAATTCTAATCTTACTGCTTCAGCTCCATTAAATGATCTATTCTTTCTGGAAAGTGTGTAAGGTTCTTGTCCCGAAACATATGCACAGATCGTTGATATTCAAGACCTTGATGAGAAAAGCCTGAGATGATGATATGTAGCAGTGAAACAAGAACGCAAAGAAATCTGAAAAAAAATTCTGATGTCATCAGAGCCTAAATCTAAAGGTTAAATTGAAATCATTCTACAGAAGCTGTCTTGCCTTTCCACTTCCCGGATATGGAAGTTCATAGACAAGGTTTAAACTGGTAAAAGCGGTTCCAAGTATAAATGACAAAATCCTCAGACTTATCACACCAGATGGAAAACACTATCTCTAGAATTGAGATAATATGTTGCTAGAACAATAATTGCAAAGAGCCTTGCTGTCCCAACCGAGAATCGAACCCTGAATCTCCGAACTGGCTCGCCAACTCCGTAGAGCTACTACGAAGAAATTACAAACTCTTATCGTCAAAGTGGACTCTAATTTCTCCACCCTGTAATGCGAGATTGGCAAAATACTGACAATCTGACTGACCGCCTCCTGCTATTTTTACCTCAGGTTAACCTCCTGCTACTACTGTTTTTACCCAGGTTAGTATCCTGCGTGGTCGCTATCCTCTCAATTTGAAATGGGCGCTCCATCTTCCAGAGTCCACTGAATCCGTACTAGTCGTACTAGGGTCACTTTCAGACCTCCGACATCTTGTACTTGTCAAATTTGTACTTGTCAAGTTCAAATATAATATAAAACTGACTGTTTAACCACACTATTTTGCATCAATTGTTTTCTTTTTAGATCTAAATAAATGTTCGTTTGGCGGGATGGTAGACCTTGGGTGCCTCCTGAGTGCAGGAAGTATCCTTTCCCGGCCGTTCAGCTAGCTACTCTAAATCCACTATGTGAGTCGCACGGTCTGGGGTCTTGAGACCTCCGACATCTTTAAATTAACCTACAGGGTTGACTTGTTCGGGCGCCATTGTAAAGAGCCTTGCTGTACCAATCAGGAATCGAACCCTGGATCTCCGAAATGGCCAGCCGACGCTCTACCGTTAAGCTTCTTGGACCAAATTGCAAACTCTTATCGTCTAAGTGGACTCTGCATAATCTTGAGGCTAGATGGAAACCAAAATCCCCAGATTTGACTACAAAATCCCCAAATCGGACGACAAAGTCGCTAAATTTGCACAGCTATATGCGAACTTGGCGAAAACAGCTTTTGACTGCTTCTAATCAGAATTACCAACACTTCGAAAAATGTTATAGTATGGCAGGATAATCCGATAGTTAAGGTATAGGAATTTCTCTCGGAGGACCCGAGTTCAATTCCCAGCTGTGTCTAAAGGATCTCCGTGTTTACGCGGAGTACGGGCACGTCAAATCTGTGGGTCCGAATATCTCTTCGAGAGGTTATTTATAGAGGAAGGAAGGTACAGTCCATGTGAATGTCGCCTCCGTTTGGTTCCGGTCTAAATTGAGTAGCACTGCGGCCGTCCAAAACCTTGCACCTTCGGGTAGGTCAGACGATCTGGGCCGAAATAAGAAAAGATATAGATACCTTATGGCTAAATTCTGATACAAAACGGCTAGATTTCCAACTGTTACAGCGAGATTAGAATATTGATATTTTATTAAAAATAATCTGTAAGCCGTCACTTTGCAAACTCCGAGAAATATAAAATCCCAGACCAAACTTTTGCTTTTCTAAAACAAAAGTTTTATACATTGTTACTCCAATTATATTTACAAATATTTCAATTATGCTGATTTATCAGTTGTCACATGAGATAGGAATATAGAGTTCATAACATTTCAAAATCGGACTTTCGAATGAATTTGGAACATGCACCACAGGATCAAATAAGCCATTCTTGCAGGCTTGCATGGTCACGGCACCAATTGTAATGAAACGAAAAACGGCCACCATTTGTAGTGAAAAGGAAATGGCGCCGGGAAGATTCTTATGAGAAGAATAAGATTGCACAAGTAACTGGAGCGCGATCGCTGCGGGCGGTTTCTCACAGGCATCGGAGAAGATGGGAGATCCGCGCAGATGTGGCAAGGGTATCAATACATTGTATACAGCGATTGGAGCTGATGGTGGCGTGATGATAGTAGAAGATAAGCAATGATGACTCAAACCCTTTAAATTTACCTTTTTCTTTATTCGATAAGAAATTACCATGTTCCAAATCATATACATCAAGAAGTAGTAGACATCGAATTTGTTGACGATGATACTTGAAATTACACTTGGATTTCCGACATTACAGAACATAGTCGTCGAATACAACGGCGAATCCGATAGTGGTTTGCGCCGGTTAGACATCTCAAAATAACCAATTTATGATGAACAAATCTCGTGACTCTTTGAAATTACATTAAAACGCGACTTAAATAATTTACTTCATTATTAATTTAATTTTAGATACATTCAATTAAAATATATTCTGTTCTTTGCCCCGGGGGCAAGAACACGTCCGACTGCTATGGAATTACATCGCCAACTAAAACTAATCACCAAAAACAGATATAAGCATCTTTAATGTTATTACGCGTTCATGACGCAAATAAAAAGAGTTCCAATGTTAAAGAATATGAAATGCGAATGCGAAGTACATGTACTAAAGCGCGGGACAAAACCCTACACCAAGGTTTGCCGGAACTGGCGGGAAATATCCAAAAGGGCCGAATACAGAAATGGCGCTTTATCAATTTGGAATAATTTTCTGAGAACAAGTTTTAGAATCGAAAGTGAATTAGAAACTGCGGGAAGTTAAATTTTGACATAAAATAAATATTAAACGAGGTCAAGCATTTCACAACAGTACTGTGATAATGTAAAAGATATCGCCACTGAATGTATCACATTTTAGAAATTTTAAATGAAATTGCATTTCAGTTGGAAAGTGTTTCATAATCAATGCTTATGCATGATTGATCTTTCTTGTTTTATTTAAAATGCTCTGTACTTAAAATTTCCACTATACGTTTATCGGCAATTTTGTGGGCGTGAGAGCTGCCGCAGGAGAGGTTTCCCTAAATAATAAACGTCTAAATTTAATTCAAGATATCAATCTCTACGACCAAAACTTCTCTTCAAATTTAGATTTCTACACTGCAGTTTTGAAGAATTTGGAATTTTAAATTTCCAGAACAGAAAGACCGATATCTCTTGAAACAATGAAGATAATTAGAAGAAGTTTATTTTAAAAATAAAACACAAAAAGTCTACTGAATTTTAACACTATTGTTACAATGCAACCTCTGGAATCGCGAGTGTACACCCAGGATACAGGATCGAGTCCACATTTCTGGATGACTAACACGTGTATTCACAACCCCAGCGTAAATAGGAGGAATATACAGCAAATATCCTGATAACTGTCTCACAAGATCCTTAAACAACTGTCCGGTACAGTAAAACAGCATTTAAATGCTGCCTTCATTTCATCACACAGACGATACTATTCTCAAAACATTGTAGTATCTGGCAATTCAGCGTAGCTCGAATCACTTTACATACTCTTCGCAGTCTTACATACTCTTTGTTTGTCTTTATATACTCTTCGCAGAAACTTCTAGAAGAGGCAAACATTAGACTCTTCGTTATATCGAGAAGGTTTGAGTACATTCTAAAAGTCGCCATCTTGGCAATAAATCGTCAAATCTGACAATACTTCTCCTAACTTCAGAATATAGCAACCTTCGAAATGTCACCCAATGTCGGCAAATTAGCAATACAACACCAAATCCGGCAACCCTAAACTGACAGTCCTGAAATTGTAACCCCAGATTCACAACATAGGAAAGATTGCCTGTAATGTTGTTTTTCTGGTTCTGATTTTCAAAAGAAACGGAATTTTAAATATTCATAAAAGTATCTAGTTGTACGAAATTTCTAATTTGTATTGTTGTAGTCCCATAATATCGAAAGTTTTAATCTGGAAGGAAAGACATGGGATGGGTACATCGTATTTGACAGTCGGCTTAATCGGTATATTCCTCGGCCTGAAAGCTAAAGAACTAGAACATAGTTTCTGATTTTCTTTTATTCTGCGATAAATAGTTGTGATGCTTTGCTAATTCTGACTAATGCTTCATTTTATTCGAGCTTTGCTGTACCTAACTACAATTTATTTATATTCATGCCTCTCCCTCGCTACTACAATTGTCCTAATCTGAAGCATGAAACTTAGCTAATAAACGATTTATTCTTGTTAAACTTTAGAAAATAAAGATCGTAAGGGAATTATTTCGAACTCATATTTTTATTATTTAATATCTCACCTATTTGAGACAGGCAACAAAGCAATACGGGATTACTTGATGCCTGCTGAGCATGAAAAAAAATCTAGAAGTGGGCAGTACATGACATTCTCTACAGACTCAAATTCATTTTGTCTTTATTTCTTTAATAATTCATTAAATTGAGTTTCTTTGTACAAAATAACACGCAGGAATATATGAAATATCAGTAAATTTGCACTTTTAATGCAATTTTCGTTTTCATTTGGTGACGAGGCATATTTCAAACGCGGTGTAGCAGAAATGTGAAAAACTAATATATCTCGAGAAGAGCTACTTTTGTTGTAATTTGGTTGGTCTTCGTTTTTTCATAGTCAAAAATTATGCATAAAACAAGCATTTAATGAATGCATTTGAGAATACATAGTCTTTTTTTTTTTTTTTAGATTTCAACAATTTTTGCCAATCATGTCGGAAAAAAGATGGGTTATTTTTTCCCAAATAGAACCAAAATTTAATCACCATCAAGCAAACCCACAAATGGCAAATCTACCAAATGTTGTGAAATTGGGTCAATTTGTTTTTTTTAGCGAGAGTGGATACATATGAATTTTGCGGGCCGTTTCGCAAAAGGCAGGTTCTTTCTTTTATCTCGAATCTTACCAAAATCTAATAAGCACCAGAGAAATTCACAAGCTACTTACCTATAAAATTTTATGAAATCTGGTCAATTAGTTTTTGACTTAGAGTGGATGCATACATTGCACACACGCACACACACATACATACACGCACACATACACGCCACATACATACACGCCACGCTAAATATAGGTTTATCGTGTTCCAGAGGTCACAAAACGTGTAGACCCATCGAAAACTCGAGTTGTGACTCCAATACTTTCCCTACACATCACCAATTTAGTATCCACATCTATATTTATTAAAGTAAAAGAGTTCAACTACTTTTCGAGTCACCGTCTCATCAATTTGAAAAAGTATGAAAATGCTGTGTTTTTAAAGTTTGTCATGCTTATGTCTTTGAAAGCCCTCTAAGTGTATATAATCATATTTTTAATCGATTCTTTAATTCGATATTACAGAAGATGCGTTTTACTTTACAAAATGTTATTCACGCAAAACCTTTTCCTCTCCATCGGACTGGAGCCATCGCCGATTGTTCCTTTCAAAAATAGTTATTTTAGGTGATCCTTATTATGCATAATTAAACTGGGTCCACTTCCTGGGAAGAATTTTGATCTTTACATGGGAAAATTTAACTGGCCTAAACTTATATTTTATGCAGCTTTAGCTTATTTTGGTCAATTTTTTGCCCAAAACAATTACCAGGACCCGCCACGAGGAGGCAGCTGCATTTCGGGTCCCGCCCGTGTCCATCCCAGCCACCCAACCATATGGGCATGTGTTTCGCTTGAGTAGGATTTCTAAAAGACTTAAGTCCATTTGTCACAGTAAACACCAATCCAAAAAGCTTCTATTCATTTTCGTCTTGAGATTGCTTGCAACAACAGACGCAACATTTCCGGACTCCACGCTACCGTTTCCGGAACCATCCCCTTAACCTTCGATAGACTGTTTTCCTTTGGGGTCCAGTATTTTCTGAAAAAAGAGAAAGCAATACATGCATTACTATTGAAATTAAATTAATCAAATGTCACAATATATCAGTCGTTATCACATGGAGATTTTCGAACTCGTTTCTCCTCAGTGGGTTCTTCGGCAGTTCGTAAAAGTTTCAACACAAGATGCTGTTTTATTTTTATAATTTTAAAGCCATATAAGAACAATTCTATGAGACTTCCGTTATTTTATGATATAAGCATATAAATTAATAAAAATCTTATGTGGGATGTACATGACTTTCTCTATAAATTCATTTTCTCTTTATTTTTTTTAATAATTCATAAAATTGAGTTTAATTGCCTAAAATAAGACTCATAATTATTTGTTTGAAATGACGCTAAATTTGTACTTTTAATTCAATTTTCATCTTCATTTGGTAACTGAACGCAATCGTAAAGGCGGCGTAGTAAAAATGCGGAAAATTACAATATCTCGATAATGGTTGTTCTGAAGTAATGGGGTTGGTCTTATTCTTTTCATGGCCAAAAAATTACTAAATAAAACAAGCATTTAATTGATACAGTTGGGCATACGCAAACAAATATTGGCGATTTTTTAGGGGCTATTTCTACAAAAAGAAATGCTGTTTTTTTTTTAGATTCTTACCAAAATCTAATCAGCACCAGGGTAACGCACAAGTGGCTTACCAATAAAATTTTATTAAGTTTGTTTCATTAATTGTTTGTTTCATTAAGCTAGAGTTAGATTGGTTACATACATTTCAGAGTGGATACATTCATTGCACACAGACGTCAGGCTAAAATAGATTTTCATGTCCTAGAGATCCCAAAATGTGTAGATCCGTCCGAAACGATTTGCAATTTTCAACATGATACCGATACTTTCCCTATACATTACCATGTATTGCGGGGAAAGTAAAAAATGCATAAAATAGGGAGAAAAAAGAATGGCACTAATAGTTCGATCTTTTTTTGTAAAAGCATCCAATGAATCCACATTCAATTTGTGAACCGTATTTTGTGAAAACGAAATGACGGACGGATGCTTATATGGTAAAGGAACTTCTCACTTTGTTTATATTTCAAATTCATTTAAACTGAGTTTTAAAATTCAGAGCATTTTCTTTTCTGGAAATGTTTGAATACGAAAACATCACACTAACAACGAAAGTTGATATGCATAATACAATACTGAGGGTGAAGCCTCAGTAAAAGGTGTGAAGACTTTGACGCTAAGGAAGAAAATAAAATATTTAGTAAAATGTTTGCTACGGTTACAGCAGTGATTGATATATATGAACAAGAAAAGTTCGTATCCCTGTCTACCGCTCTGTCACGATGCATGACAAAATCGTCGAAAAATGTGGCACAACATTGCCAATTTGCCATTTTTGAATATTTTTATACTCACTATTGATTTGCGAGAATTATTAATTTTATATTCTTGATTCAACATTTGACGAGTTTTACTATACTTGTGATAGTGAGCGGAGACATCGTATGGTAACTAAGTATAATATTACACGATAATCTAACAAGCTTATTGAAGATATCTCAGAGGTTTTTCAATAAGTGATAACGTTGCTTAAAGACGGCTGTAAGTTTAGGAATAAAGTAAGTAAAACAATGTTAGCAATATTACAAATGCTACAACCTTAATTACAATGTGTTTTCGTCTTCAATATCTGAAATGTTCTCTGCGTGTCTCAAAATTGTGTTTTTGCTGATAGGTTTTATATATAATTTATTCAATTGAGAGCTTTTAATTTAAATTGAGTCACTATGCTTAGCTACCGCTCTACATAAACGTCGCCTCGTTGCTGGTGGCAGTTAACTTTACCCCCAATTTAAATTTTTATTTATCAAATTGCACAATTATTACTACTACATATGATGATTTTTGAAACAGTAGAAGATAAAGTAAGAACAAAATCACGAACTTAAAAATATTAAAATGCATGCAATGAAATTGTATCCATACCATTTTCCAAAGGTTCCTTCACACGCTCAACCGTTTCGATGGTAATCGGTTCTAAGGCAGACTTCTCAGTTTCTGTTGTGGCATCTTTTTCATCAGGCATTTCATCATATTGTTTCAACTGACTTGTAGAGATAGGTGGATCTGCAGGAGAATAAGGATCGTTTAGATTGTCTCTTGAATTTTCTTTGAGCCTTAAACTTTCCTGTTTGATTGAAATGTGATCGATACCAACTTGATCCACATCCTGTATTTCATTTTGAATACGACGTACATCGTCGACATCTTGAACACTGGTAGCACTTTCATTAGAATTCGTTGCACCACAAGAATGTTTAGACAGAGTTTCAACAGTATCGTCATGCCTGTCTTCTGCTGGTTCTTTCTGGACGTTATCATTTTCAATGTCAGACATGACAGCGACCTTTACGAGGCCTTCCTGTTCGGATTCTTCATCGACAGGAATGAGGATTCGTTGATCGGAACCCTCACTAACACTGACTACGAACTTGGGCTTTACTTGACGTAAAACGCTGCTTAAAACATCGTACACTTCCACAGATAACTTTATTTCTCGACTAGAAACTGAAAATGAATACAAAGTTTGTTAACAGTTTTTTGAGATCAGGATAAAATAGAATATACATTGAGATTACTGCCTAGGTCAGAATACAAGAGACAAAAATTAAATTCATAAAAAGATTTTTTTTTAAATTATACCTAAAAATTATTTAAAGAATTTATTTTTTCAAATTAGCAACAAACTTGTCAGGTCCATGTGTTCGATTTAATCAACCGATTTATGATAATATATAATATTTTAATACCTTTTATATATATGTAGCATAGTTAAAACTATGATTTATGCTATTATTATAAACAAATTATCGTATATTAACTATTATACAGTATTTCACAAAGACTGTCCGACAGGAATATGAAATCAACGATTGGTTGTAGAAGTAAAGTGAATTAGGAAAAATAATCAGCAATCAGAGGAAAATTTAGCTACAATAGTTGCACTCGTTGGAATTGAAAATTTCTATGAAAATAAATGTGGGAGGAATCAAAAAATCTATTTATAGCAGAAAAGTCATCCATTAAAATTCAATACCATTTAATTTTGAATAATTTATTTGCTGCTGGTACCTTTCAACAATTGGAATATATCGGTGAATTTTGCATCAAAATATATCGGGTAAATTTCTTCTCACAATAAACACTAAGGAGGCAAAAATTGTACTAATCGGCATTCTTTCAATGGGTGACTTGTGTAAAAATATTAAAATTTCACAGTTTTATGATATTATCAGTCCCAATGGATACAACTGACTTAGCTAACTTCTCCTTTGCTGATTATTCTCCATATATCTCTTAGCTTCTTAGCCCTTAGCTTCCATATATCTCTTAGCACACGTTAATTTCATGTTTTATATTCCCATCCGGTATATGTTATTATTGATCCTAGAATTATCATTGTTTTGAATATAAAATAATGATATTGCAATTAAAATTCCAAATTATTTTGTTCTATAATAATGTGAATAACTCAAATTTCTATTTATGTTTTGCGCAAAGCGAAATAGAATACTCTGAAAGCTATGAGTATTTATCAGTTTCTTTTTCTTGATACTCCTTTTATGCAGTCAGTGACATTATGATTACCACAGTAATAAATTTGGATTATCAATTGATTAAATAATTTTGATTATCAATTGAGAATAACTTTTATTGAAATATGAAAAAATTATAAGTAGAGTTTTTTAATATTATTTTAGAAAATCATTATGAATTAAATTCTTGGTTTGCATGTCAAATTTTAGCTTTATTTATCATTACATTAATTAATTTATTTATTTTACAAATGAATTAAATTTTTACCCCATTCTGGCAGTTATTCTTTTACCACTCCAGTGTCAACGTGCTTTTCAGAGCCATACGTGGCTTCATTCTTGCATGACCGGATATACTCATTTAAATTCCAATTTTAAAAATATTCAGGGAAACAACACTTTATACATTAGTTGAAGAAAATAAACATCAAAATTTATTCATTTTAAATTCAATTAAACATTAAATTTTTTTTACATTATTAGTATATAACCTTTGGCTTACGGGTGGGACAGCGTCCATTCCAAACGAAAAATCTCTCAAAAAGACAGATGAATGACATACCCTATCCCAAACAGTCCGATCCCCCTTTGCGGACATTGGCGTCCTTGGACGCCAATGTCTGCAAAGGGGGATAGAACTGTTTGGGATAGGGTATATCAAATACCTGTCTGTTTGAGAGGATCTTCGTCTGGGAGTGACGCTGTCCCACCCGTAAGCAAAAGGTTAAGCTTTAACATACATTCAAAAATTTTATATATATAAAAATTTGTTCAAAATTTAAAGAATTCTATAAGAAATATGTAGATTATCACTAGATTACGCTATGTTTGTAATCCTAACCGTTTGACAAATTATAAAAAATGTTTCCTATTTCCAATAATCTTATGAATTTAATTAAACAAAGCGTCGATTTAATTTTCATATATAAAATTTTCTTAAGGTTATTTACTAGAATAAAGTACTTTTAAAGCTGCTAAATAAAAAATTCTAAATACATGAAGATATCCTTGCGCTACATCCTTTGCAATGGTTTAATTTGCTGTCCAATCAAATGTTGCATAGGATAGTTCTTTTCCCCTTTTTGTTGTACTCTAAGCTAATTTCGTGTGAATGGTGTAAAACTTACCTGTTTCAATCCACATTTTATCTGGACAGATGTTGATGTTTCCTGTTCCCAAAAATTCGTGCATCAATGCGAAATTAGCGGAAGGTCTTTCATGTGGATCCGCTTTCAAAAACATTAGAACAAAATTCTTCATGCATTTGAGAGTCGCCCTATCAGCGTGCAGTGCTGGAAGAGCGCGGTTGACTAGGAATTCAAACTCGTCATGCTAAGAAAATATATAAAAATTAGTGTACGTTCATTTGATATGCACTATTCGATAAAAATTTCATTGATCGCTGATATTACTAATGATATCTGCCATCCTTATACAGCCATGCATATCTCTTTCCTGTTCGTCTCTCTTCGCAAATGTTTAACCCGCAAAACTGATTATGATCTATTGCTCTAACAACATGTTTTGTCACAGTGACGTAGGATTAACGTCACACTGTGACTCTGGACGTCACAGGACGTCGCAGTACGTCTCGGCAATGCCATATTGAGGTCACAGAGAAGTCATTTTGGTCATTTATCATGGTCGTTTGTGTGACGTCGCATATTAACTTGTTTGTGACGTCGCATTGTAATTGCCATTGAAATGTCGTTACATTGTTACGTGTTAATTAAATTGTGGAAACGTCACAGAATATAGTCACAATGAAGTTACAAAGTTACTAATACGTAACGTCGCATAGAAGTCACATATGATGTCACATTGTGACGCTGTGTGGGACGAAGTGAGTTTTGAGTTTATTTCAGAATAGCTTGTTTTTATTTACACTATATTTATCCAAAGCAATTTACTATTCAGATTGGGATCCGGTTAGCCGATTATTTGGTAAACTGCATATAAAAAACCAGGTCATTCTATAAACTGATTTTCGAAAATTTTTAAATTTTTATAAGCATCCATGGGTAACACGTCCCACTGGTAGATTTTGGGATCATAGTTATTCAATCAAGAAGTCAAGTATCTTTTAACACAAATTGTAATCTTATAGGGTCAATTTCACCTTATTATACTCCGATGCTATTTTCCACTGCTAAAGAAAACCCTTTTAGTCTGTATGCAGACTGGCTAACATTAACCAACATTATCGTCGCAGGTGGTGAAACATGTACTCTTCTACTATCTGTTGATTGCTTCAAACTTCGTTTCGGGATATCGGTAGAATTCAAATATCCCAGCTATGTTTTAAGTGTAAATAGAAAAGAAATTAAAATACTGCATTTATAACATCATAAACAGATGATTAAACGTATCATTCGGTTCAGTAGTCAAGATAGATGCACCGTCTTTAGAATAAAATTTCAGAAATGATTACATACAGTTTATTTTAGTCAGTGGATTGAGCGATTTTTTTTCAAAAATAGTGTGTTAATCTATAAATAAACAATTTTATTTATAATTGAATTACATCAATAGAGCTTATTTACATTAACAGGCCTTTGAAAAACGGGCTGAAAACAGGGCTATTGACCACTAGCAGCACGTATGGTTCATACGTTAGCCAGCGTATACCTATGTATATAAACCTTACTTGTGATATGATTTTATGTGGCCTCACGTCTGAAAAATTTGTTGTACGAATGACAGGAGCTTAGCTACAAAGGCCAGTTGTGAGGGCATGCTTTCTTACAGTTATTAGAGTCCCATAAAATACAACTTTTGATTATGATGGAGATAAAAAATAAAGCCGCTGATTACACCGTCAAACATTACTCGAAAATAGATTGTATAAATTCGTATTTTCTGACATCATTAATCATTATTTTGCTTAATGTGCATACCCCTTAATGCAAACGATTATTATATGCAAATATGTATTCGAAATACATAACTTATCTTATGCCTGTGTATTATGAACATATTTATGAGACCTTGTCATGCAATATTTTTAAAACTCACCCATTTTTATGATGTTTATGCCTAACTCATCCAAGACCATTAAAATTAAGGCCACTTAGGTCTATGTGTTATTAACTTTTATCGGTGTAAAACCTGTAACAAATGTCTTTCTACAACCGTTTTCCTGTTGCATATTCAATACAATTTCAAGAATACCTGCGTGTCATTTATCTACAATTTTCGATCATACCATCCCCCCCCTACACGCGCAACTATTGAACAGCGAATAATTATTGACAGTTTACCGTATACTAAAACGCAGAATTGAAATGAAAGTGGTTCGAACCTGCAATGCGTTAAACATCAGAGGATAAACTTGTTCGCTCCAATCAGTCACTGTTAATATTCGCATGAGCAGAAAATTTCCAGTCAACATGTTGAATGCCAGCATACCAAAGGTCCACATATCGAACGCTGCGCCCTCAACGGCAATTAACAAACCACGACTTGGGCACGTCTCTGGAGGACGATAGACCACTGGGGCCCCAAATCTAGATTAAAGAAAATGGCGATAATTAAAGAGAGAGTTATGTAACTGTACGAATTATAATTGGTTATCAAAGTGCTTCTCTTTCTTTTTTATTTTCTTATACTATTATATGTTAATTATTTATTCCCCCAAAGTGTTTGAAGATTTTGAGCATGTTTCAACATATCTTTTCTCGGAACAATAGCGTAATACATTTATTTTTGGAGCTATGACAATCGATTTTCGGGATATGTTGATATATTGGAAAGAAAATATACAAACGGTTTAATTAAAAAACACTTCTTTATGTGTATGACCTACGTACCCAACACCATCGTTTAAAAATTAACAGCCAGAATTGCAAATCGGGAAGACAAATTTTGTATTGAAAAGTAAATGGTTTAAATTTTAAAGTCCCATTTTTGTATCAAAATTATACTCATAACAATCTAAACTTAAGCGAATGCAGAAACTCAATTTCCAAAATAGCGAAGCTCTAATGCTTAGTTGTAAACAAGATAAATATATTAATATAAGTTTTTAATGTTTATTTTTTTAGTTTAAACTTTGTGAGAATCATAATATATGCGTTATTCGATTCTGCATTATTTAAACGGTATTGACAAAATGAGAAAAATTGGGTTCAATATATATAAAATACATTGAACTCTATATATAACAGTTATTTGAAACAACTTTTTTCTTTTTGCATATGACTAAATCTACTAATATTAGTCGAACGGCTCTACTGACCTGCTAATTCTCTTCTCTGTGGACGCGATGGTTGTAAAGTCGCATATCACGGCCGACAAAGCTTCGGAGATTAATACGTTTGCTGACTTTATGTCTAGGTGGCAGACATTTCTTTCGTGAAGATAATCCAGTCCCCTCAGGACATCCCTAAGCCAGTGCTTGATCAATCCCAACATCACAGATGGAGACCCATTTAAAA
The DNA here is from genome assembly GCA_951213105.1 of Amaurobius ferox. NCBI lineage: Eukaryota > Metazoa > Arthropoda > Arachnida > Araneae > Amaurobiidae > Amaurobius > Amaurobius ferox. The sequence continues at coordinate 13,184,190 of OX578135.1, forward strand.
ATCTTCTTTGTAGTAGAATTTCTAACAAACTTGTCTTTTGCTTTGGCATTATAAACACTCTAGCTTTAGCAAGTTCTATATTGACGACCCTCAGAAGTGGCTGAATGTTTCGATGAACGAATGTCGGCCATATTTCTGTCTCCAACGGACTTTGGTGTTCTTCCAGTATTATCTTCATGGCCACGGATTGTCCGTCAGGCATGCGCATTTGTACTACATCCCCAAAGGCACCAGTTCCAAGTTTTTTAACATATTTGAAGCCAAATTCCTTTTCAAATAACTGAACAATACATCGAAGTATTCTGTTGCGATATTCGTTTTGGCCCATGTTTCCGTATTTTCTCAGGAAACGGATTTTTCGTACTTCTTCAAGATCCATTTGAAAAGCTGCGTTAATAGATATCTCGAAGTTAGAAATTAGATATCAATAAATTATTTGATGTTGAAATTGGGTGCAAGTTTGACCCTTGAAATAAACAGTTATATAAACCTTTATATTGAATATATAAGATGCTACAAAAAACAAATATTAGTTAACAAGTAACCACGACTCTGTATGAAGCACAGAAAATAATAATTATAAGACTTTATCACACTTTAAATAGCTTTTAAAATATCACAAAATAGCAAGAGTTGCTTACACAATCAAAACCTCGATTTGAAGTGAGGAGTGATTGTTGGACGGCGTTTTATATTTAATTAGTTTGTATTGTTGTAATATATTTGTTCTATTGTTTAAATACATTGTAGTGTCGCGAACGTTTTGGTATACTCGACAGAGAAGACAAAGTTTTGAAATCAAACACATTTATTAAACATGAAATAACAAGGCAGTTGATCGAAAACAGTGGAGTACAAGCATTTCTCGCAATAACTCAGAGTTACACTTGGTAGGGTGACCATTAAGAACACCCCTGGAGGAAGAGGAACCAAGAGAATACACATATTTTCTGATACATAAAATAAACACAATATTCCTCATATTATACTTGACATTTATATATCACATTTGTATACTTTGAACATATACGACATTTTCATATAACATCATCAATGACTTGATACTCACGAGGATTTGACAATTAACACTCTATTCGTTAGGTGGAAGACTAAATATATATAAAACTTTACCTCGTCTCTTTTAAATATAACATTTACAATTCTGTACCATGGGAAAGGATATCAGGATGGACTCTCGGCATAAACTCATCGAGATTCTTGCGCAGAACAAAATCCATAATGGTCGGGAAACTTGACTACACAACATCATGCTGGCGGAATTCGACATCTTGGTTGGTTACGGAGATTGGTTGATTCGTACCTTAGGACACAAGGAGGAGTCAGGCAAATACAAATCGCTGTAAAATGAGCTTTCCCTCTTGCCCCATTAGCGATTCAAGCCGACCAGTGAAAGAACCATTTTCTCTTTTCACAAGACTCATTATTCCATTACTACCAGGCTGATTCATTTAAAACACGAGTGACTCATCTCTGAACCGAGCCAAACGACTCTACGCACAACTTGTCGAACTATGTTACATATTTTAATCACATCCTTCCACTTTCAAAATTAATCCACCTTTTCTTAAAATTCGCGATCATACGCGAATCAAACACACACGTCTACATTTTTCCACGACTCCTTCCACACTGCTTCCAAAATCCCTTTTTCAAACTCGCGCGTGCGCAAAACCTGCAAGTTCCCAACTAGCGACTGAGAAGCGAAAATACAAAACTATTACTATTTTTCTGGAACATAAACACTTTTGCGATTTTAGAGTTCACTTCCCTTAAAAGTCAATGTAATTGAAAACATGTAGAAAAGACATCTATATTTCGAAATTGACACTTTCAATCACACAGAAATAAAACAATACTTTAATATACAATTTTAACACAGAGGTGTGAAAGCCTTATCACACTCCTTCGGGGCCCGGGAGAAAAATTTCCTGCAAAGCGGGGAATTTTTCCGCACAATACTAGGAAAATACCTGCATTAAGTTCCCAATGACATATGTTCCATTGAGAGGAATTTAGTGTAAATTTTGAGCGATGTACATGTACATCAAAGAAAAAAACAAAAACAAACAAGATCATGACCAGCATAATAACCAAAATCCAAGAGTGGCCTAAAGTTTGACTCGTGAGTCAAAAAAAAATAAGTCTCAATACAGGCATAGACCTTTACAAGACAACACCAAATTAACAAGACACAAATGATGAAATTGCCCCTTTTAAAATTTAAACACTAATACATTTTCTGGTGAGTACCACAGAGACATGAAAATTTAATTTACTCAACTCACAAAAAGTTTAACTAAACAAAAAGTTTTCTTTCTTCAAAAATTTTACAATTAAAATTCTATAAATTTACTTTTCACAGAAATCAATTTATTAACTATTATCCAACCTTGCCAACAAATTACTTTAAAAGACATTTAAAAAAAATTACTAATTTAGAAAATGAGACAAATTTTCAAACCAAGAATGTTGATCAGGCACCCAGGCAAGAAACAAGTCCATTAGAAAGTTGCAAACCTAGAGGTGGCGGTACCCCCAACCAATAAGTCAACAAACACCAAATGACAAAAAAAAATTTCTAAAATTTACTAGACCTTTAAATTAAAAAAAAATCATTCACACATTCATAAAATAAAACAGAGATAAAAATTATCAGTTATCCTTAAAAATCCTTACCAAAACTCTAATCCATCAAGTACTTAATTATCTTAAAATTACTTTAAAACATTACTGCTTATCATTAAAGTAAAGCAAAAAAAAATTATTATTTAAGTATTTAGAATTTTAAAACACTACTTCAACCTGATTAACATGGCACTCACATTCAGAAAGCTGCACTGGCACAGAACTTGCAGTACAGAACATTCAGCTGACTGACACATAAAGCAAATTACACAGAAGTTCAGAAATATTGGATCCATTTTAACATAGCATACAGTTTTGCAAAACATTTTGTGAAACAATTGAAAATATAATATTATGAAACATAATTGTCCATCTCACAACAATATCAGTCTTTTTTTTTTTTTTTTTTGAAAATGTGAGAATTTCATAATCTAAACATTTTACTTTACTTTTGAGCCAATTGCTCTCTTGACATATTGCCTTAATTGACAAGTAACTTTAATGAATAAATTGGCCTCTTGGGCGCAAGTCATACTTGTGTGAATTAGGAACATTTTGAGTTTTAACCCTATTTTGATGGTTTAGAAAATATCTACTTTTAAATTGTCTTGTTTCTTGAGTTGAAGAATTATCAATGTTATCATTATATGTGCTAGAAATCAATTCACTACGTCTAGGAGGTAAAGGAGTTAATCTATTAACGTGGACCAATTGCTGATTACATGGATTGTTTTTGTGTTGAATGACAAAGTTAACTTCAGTTGTTTGCTTGATAACTTCAAAAGGACCATGATTTAAAGAACTGAGTTTTTTTGATTGGCCTGGCCGAATATGAGGTGTGTAAAGATAGACCAAGTCACCAACTTTAATCTTAGGCATTTTAGCAGATTTATGTTGTTGAAGTTGTTGTGATTCCTGAGCTTCCTCAAGGTTTTTCTTAACAGTTACAAAGGTCTTTTTTAAGCGAACCTGTAAGTCATCTGAATAATCATGAGTAGATTTGTAAACTGGATATTTTACACCTGTTAAAAGAGCATCAGGTAGCACAGGGTCTCGACCAAAGACAAGATGTGCTGGGGACTCGCCTGTTGAGGCATGGACTGACGTTCTATGAGCCATTAAAGCAAATTGAATCATCCGATCCCAATCGCCCTTATCAGAATAGACCAGATTCTTTAAGGATCTAACTAACGTACCGTTCAGTCTTTCGACTAGCCCGTCTGACTGGGGATGGTACGCTGAAGTATTATGTTTTTTTATGCCTAATTTCTTGTATAGATTGTTGGCAGCTTCAGAAATGAAGTTACTACCTTGATCCGTAATTAAGTGAGCAGGAATTCCATGAATACTTATAAATCTCTCTAAACAAGCGAGAATATCCTCAGTTTTAACTGTAGCAAGTGGATAAGCCTCTGGCCATCTAGTGAAGTAATCTGTAATGACAAGAATGTACTTCATCCCAGAATTCGAGATAGGTAGTGGGCCGACTACATCCATAGCCACACGTTCAAAAGGATAAGTTGTAATAGGAAATTTCTGTATTGGAGCCTTGTTGTTACGAAAACCTCTGTTTTTTACACAAGTTGTGCACGACTTCACATAATTTTCAGTCTGAGCATGCATGTCTGGCCAATAATAGTTAACTGAAATTTTTGCCAGAGTTCTTTGAAAACCACAATGTGCAGCAACAGGAGAATCATGGCAAAGCCATAGAATTTCTGAGACTAAGTCTTGAGGAATAACTACTCTCTCATTATATTGCTGTCTCTGCTTTGGATTTTTGTGTATGCAATGTAACATATCATTTTTCATGAAAAATGAAAGTTTTTGTGGGTATGGTTTTACACCTTTTTCCAGAAGATTTTTGATTTTTATACATCTAGGATCTTTCAATTGACCAATAGCTATCCTAGTTACCAGAGAAGCTTCCACAGTAGTCTGTACTTGATCTTGAGAATTTTCAACGATTGCATTTATGTTTTCACTACTATCCTTATTCTGTACCACTACTCTTCCAGAAATTTTCGTAGGGACAGATTCTACAATACTTTTAGGAACAGTTTGTTTCTGAGTGTTTTGAGATTTCTTTGAAGAAGACTCATCAATACATCTCGAAAAATAGTCAGCTACAACATTATGTTTCCCCGGTTTATGAATGATTTCATAATCAAAAGCCTGCAATGAAACGATCCAGCGAGCTATGCGCGAAGTAGGATCTCTTAATTTGAAAATGAACGATAAGGATGCTTGATCACAGTAAATTTTGAAATGTTTGCCTAAGAGATAGTGCTTAAATTGCTGGGTAGCCCAAACCACAGCCAAAGCTTCTTTCTCGACTACACTGTAATTCACTTCAGCACCTTGTAATTTTCGACTAGCAAAGGAAACTGGGTGAAATAACCCATTTTCATCCAATTGCGAAAGAACTGATCCCAAAGCGTAATTAGAGGCATCTGTATGCAAAGTAAAGGGCAAATTAAAATTTGGTAATTTTAAAATTGGTTCTTGAATAAGCTTGTTCTTAAGTATTTCAAAAGCTTCCTGAGCCTCCTGACTCCACACAAACTTTTTCTGCTTTGATTTTAAAAGATTAGTTAGTGGAAGAGTAATCTTTGCATAATCTGGTACAAACTTCCTATAAAAGCCTGTCAAACCCAAAAATTGTCTGATATTCTTGACACAGGTGGGTACTTTAAATTTTTGCACTAAATCAATGTTATGAGGGTCTGGCTGAACTTTTCCCTCAGACACTCTGAAACCTAAGTACTTTATTGTCTTTCTGAAAAAGAAGCATTTTGATGGCTTTAACCTAAGACCATGTTGAGATAATTTAATAAAAACTTCTTCTAATTTCATCATGTGTTCTTCAAAAGTTTTTGATGAGATGATAACATCATCTATGTATATTCCTGATAACCCTGCCAGTACAAGAGACATTAATCTCTGAAAAGACGCTGGTGCGTTTTTTAGACCAAAAGGGGTCCTACACCATTCGTAGTGACCGGTGGGCGTGGAAAAAGCTGTTTTGTGTGAATCCTGTGGATTCAAATGCAATTGGTAGAATCCTGAAGTTAAGTTCAAAGTTGAGAAAAATGTAGCACCTGCTAAATTATCAATCAATTCACTAATGTTAGGAATTGGAAAATTTTCTGTAATAGTAAGTTTGTTTAACTTGCGAAAATCACAACATAATCTATAAGAACCATCCGGTTTCCTTACAAACAGTACTGGCGTATTGTAAGGTGAAAAACTAGGTTTAATTATTTTAGCTTCTAATAATTCTGTGACTTGTCTATTGAGTTCCCCTTGTAAATGATGTGGAACTTTGTATGGTTTCTGATAAACAGGAACAGATGTTTCCAAATTTATCTCATGTAATATGGTTTTACAACCAGACAACTCAGCAACATTCTTTGCAAAAACTTGTCTATATTTATTCAACAAAGTTGATAATTTATGTTTTTGATCTTTTTGGAGATGACTCAGGTCAAAATCTCCTCCCCAACTTTCAAAAGGCTCCAAAGGTTCACTGGAGTCCAACTCTCCCTCACTCACTACATTAACTTCAACCTCCTCAGACACCTGAATTTCCTGAACATGAGCCACTTTTCTACCCTTATTCAAATGATAAGGTTTTTCCTCTGGGTTAGCAACACGAACCCAAATAATTCCATCCTTAGGAGCTCTATATACAGCTCTAGCAATGAAGATGTGGTCATTTTTCTCTGATTCCAGAAGCAAGGTGGAATTTTCCGGAAACCCTTCTGAAAGTTTGATTTTAATAAATGATTCAGATAAAGGAGAAATTATACATTTTTGTGAATTTTTCACAATAATTGGCTCTTTAATTTTTGTATTTAGAGTTTCTTTTACTCTACATAAGTTATTAACAGTTTTAATGTTTAAGTTCTTATGCTGTGCCACTTCTTCAGTACCACCTCTAACATGATTTTGCTTTTCCCCCATATGCAAAGTAACATTCTGTGCATTTACTACCAAATCTCTAAAAGATTTGCTTCCATTTTCCAAATCGTTAATATGTACCTCTTCACTACCCAAATGTGGCACTACATTATTTTCCGAAAAATTTCTGCTCACATACTCTTCCCGAATGACCTGAGACTCATTTACTACCGGTGCCAGATCTGCTTTGCATTTGGCACATGCATTCGTATGGAACTCTTTCGGTTTACAGTCCTCTACCACACGAACATTTTTTCCACTACTCATCTGCGAGTCAGGCACAGCAATACGCTTTGCGACACTACTTAGGTTTGAGTCTGCAATTTCCGACTCATTTGCCGGTTCATGATTTGAAATCGAAAGTAAATTATTCGTACATTGATAACCAACAAAAGGAATGGAAGAGTTTGAAAACTTAAAACAGAAGTGATTATAATCTATAATAGCATTATGTTTATGTAAAAACTTGTTACCAAGGATTACATTATATGAAATAGGAGCTGGTGATTTTAACACAAAAAATTCGGTAGGGAATCTTTCTTTTCCCAAATTTAGCGAAATAGTGGCTAAACATTCAACTTTAGTATCTTGTGAACTAAAGATACGCAAAATTGTTGATTTGTATGTTAGCAACATATGTGCAATGGGTACAGTATTTAAAGCTTCCTCATACACTAAATTAATTGAACTACCCGTATCAATCAATATTGACACTTCACTGCTCACTAATTTTCCTTTTATAATAGAAGAAGATGACAAAGAATTTGTAATATTATGACAAATATTATTTTCCTCAAAATGTGATGTTTGCCTATCAAAAGTTTTTCTATTATTATAATTGTGCATGGGATATCTACTCTGATTCCCAGAAGAATGATTTTTGGAATTTTGCAAAGATTTATATGACTCCTTATTTTTATAATTTTGCGTTCCTTGCTTTCTATACTTCCACTCATTTGCAGACATTTGCCCTCTGTGTCTTTCACCCTGGTGATACCTAGTTCCAGGACTGGTATAAATTTTCCTACATTTTATACCGTACACATCTCTTTTTTGAAAAACCTTTTTCCAACACTGTTCTTGAACGTGACCTAATTTACCACATTTGTCACACTTTGGACGCGGTGAACGCTTTTCGTTAACTTTATCTGAATTAAACTTAAATTTTTCTATTTTACCCCTAAGAAATTCAATGTCCCTTTCCTGTTCTAACACTTTTCTTTTTAAATCTGACATACTTTCACTTTGATCTGGTGTGAGAACATATTTTTCTGGTGTGAGAACACCTTTTTTTGTAAGTACCGGATTAGTCAAGTACATAGCATTATTTTCATTTAAAATAGATTCCTCAAGAATTGCAAGTTTTCTAGCCGAATAAAAATCTCTAGGGTTTTGTGACAACACCAATCTTTTTAGTTCCGGATATAAACCATTAATAAATGAAGTTTTTAAAAGTGTTTGCCTGATTTTATTCTCACTTTCGGAATCTACATCTTCCGGAACAACCTTAAATGAAGCAGCTTCGATTCTCATCGAAAACTGTTTAACCGACTCATTTGGTCTCTGTGTAAAGTTCACGAGTGAAATTATGTTTTTAGTAACATTTTCGGTCACTTCAAAATGATCTTTCAAAATGTGAATAATTTCCTGCAAATTTTTACAATTTCTGTGCTTTGGATTCTCTTCAATCAATCTATTTGCTTCCCCCTCTAAATTCAATCTCAAACAAACTAATTTGTCACACTCACTCCAGTTTGCATGAGTGGCTACTAAATTTAACTTTTCCAAAAACTGTGACAACGAAAGCTCTGAATTTCCCGAGAATTTTGGAATATGATGTGCGAACTTAGGTGTGAAAATATGGAATGATTTTAACATGTTATCATTTACCGATGAAGCACTGTTTTGATTTGGCAAAGTGCCAGAAGAAGAATTCAGACATACCGGCGATTTATCTGATATATTTTCCTCATTAGATTTAGCTTTGTGGCTAACATTTTTAACTTTACTTCTAGAATTAACAGTATCCGACTCAGTAGCAATATCAAGCGACAAATTCAAGGAGGAATTTAATTTTTTACTTGAATTTTTACTCATCTTACCGACATTTACTTTTTTGTTTCTAGTAATTGGAGCCATTTTGCATAACAATCAAATATACTCGTATAGTTTAACACAATATGCAATTGCAATGTTCTTAAACAGTATTTACAATAAAACCAGTTTTTATCAAATCAAATGACATAAATATGCAAACAAATCAATTTTTTTTATCAAATGGCACATATCAAATTCCAAGAACACTCGTTTTTGAGAACACCGAAAACAGAACATGGAACTCTGTTTACTATAGAAAACACTCATTTTAGCACAACGGTAATTTTCAACCTTCAAAATTTCAATTCTTAAGAAAATTTTTAAAAATTTTAATTCTCTCAGCTCTTCCCCACTCACCGAGAAAAGTAACGGCACCAATTCTGTCGCGAACGTTTTGGTATACTCGACAGAGAAGACAAAGTTTTGAAATCAAACACATTTATTAAACATGAAATAACAAGGCAGTTGATCGAAAACAGTGGAGTACAAGCATTTCTCGCAATAACTCAGAGTTACACTCGGTAGGGTGACCATTAAGAACACCCCTGGAGGAAGAGGAACCAAGAGAATACACATATTTTCTGATACATAAAATAAACACAATATTCCTCATATTATACTTGACATTTATATATCACATTTGTATACTTTGAACATATACGACATTTTCATATAACATCATCAATGACTTGATACTCACGAGGATTTGACAATTAACACTCTATTCGTTAGGTGGAAGACTAAATATATATAAAACTTTACCTCGTCTCTTTTAAATATAACATTTACAATTCTGTACCATGGGAAAGGATATCAGGATGGACTCTCGGCATAAACTCATCGAGATTCTTGCGCAGAACAAAATCCATAATGGTCGGGAAACTTGACTACACAACATCATGCTGGCGGAATTCGACATCTTGGTTGGTTACGGAGATTGGTTGATTCGTACCTTAGGACACAAGGAGGAGTCAGGCAAATACAAATCGCTGTAAAATGAGCTTTCCCTCTTGCCCCATTAGCGATTCAAGCCGACCAGTGAAAGAACCATTTTCTCTTTTCACAAGACTCATTATTCCATTACTACCAGGCTGATTCATTTAAAACACGAGTGACTCATCTCTGAACCGAGCCAAACGACTCTACGCACAACTTGTCGAACTATGTTACATATTTTAATCACATCCTTCCACTTTCAAAATTAATCCACCTTTTCTTAAAATTCGCGATCATACGCGAATCAAACACACACGTCTACATTTTTCCACGACTCCTTCCACACTGCTTCCAAAATCCCTTTTTCAAACTCGCGCGTGCGCAAAACCTGCAAGTTCCCAACTAGCGACTGAGAAGCGAAAATACAAAACTATTACTATTTTTCTGGAACATAAACACTTTTGCGATTTTAGAGTTCACTTCCCTTAAAAGTCAATGTAATTGAAAACATGTAGAAAAGACATCTATATTTCGAAATTGACACTTTCAATCACACAGAAATAAAACAATACTTTAATATACAATTTTAACACAGAGGTGTGAAAGCCTTATCACAGTAGGGATTATTCTATTATTTAAATACATTGTACGGAATTTCGAATAGTCATTCCCCTTAGTTTTATAATATTGTTTGAAAACACGTATAAAAATGTTAACACACACACACACACACACGTGATACTATGCAAAAGCAGTTAAAATGATGACATTTACCTTGTATTTGAATGAGCGACACAATGGGAATGTTAAATAATAGATCGCTACTTTGGATGAACAAATTTCATAAAAAAAATTAATTATTTTAATTTATTAGTACAATACTTATATATATATATATATATATATATATATATATATATTGTAATATATATATATATTTAGGCCTTGCGCTTATCCACGTGTATAGCTTTAATGCTTGGATATTTTGTGTTTTTCTATTTTCGAAAGCACACCATTGATATTTGTCGATGTTTGTTGATTATATTTAGCTTCATGACTAGAAATATGCATTTTATTTTCCTCATGATTGATGATTCCTTTTTAATTCTTCTTTTTAATTTGTAGGCATGATTTAAGTTAGGGTATTATGAGTTACAATTTCTCTCTATTCTATTATTGCATTTTCATTTTTTCATTTTATATTTTTATTATATATATATATATAAATATGCACCACACACCCATAAATATATACATATATATATATTTAATATATATATATATATATATAATAAAAATAAATATAAAAATAAATAAATAAGACTAATTTAAAACATGGACAATGTCATACCCTGGTTCAAAAACAATACGGGGGAAAATAAAGTAAAGAGTATATGAAAGGAAATATCTAACAAAAGGAAACCATTGCTACCATATAAGGCAAATTGATCTTAATTTTAAATTATTAATAATACACATGAATTTATCAATATTCAAGAGCGATACATACAAATCAAGTTCAAGCATCAATGGATTATCAAAATCTGGAGGCTCAAAATATTAAAATGATAATAAATAAAAAAATAAAAGAAAAGATGCAATCCAAAAATATGAAATTGGATAGAACCTCTGCAGATATGTATATATACTAGCAGCGATTATTGGGTTGCCCGGGATTTACGATGAAAAACTCTTTCGGTTCAGCCGTTCTCCCTTGATGTTGGATCATACATACATACATACATTCCTTCTTTATATATATAGATTCAAATTAATAAAATTTGCTGATTAAGCCTGGAAAAAATAAACCATGCTGATAGAGCTTTCATTTAAATTCACATTTTAAACCTGCGATTTTCAAACGTGACTAATATTTTCAATAAACTCCTACAAAACTTGATTAAGAGATTTAATTGACTTTCACGTTTTAAACCAACGATTTCCAAGCTTTTTATTTGGGAATCATGGAGTTAGAGAGTAGAACTCCTAGGAAAAAGTTTCATTTTCCATTAATATCTCAACAACCCCTGATCTTATAAACTCGAAAATTTATGGGGGGCTATTTCAAAGTTATCCACAAAATTTCATTAAATTCGGTGTAGCTGTTCTCCCGTGATGATGAGACAAACGAAAGTTTTGTTTTTCATTCATATCGCAACAACAGCTGGTGGTAAAAACTCGAAACATGGACTTCAATGCAATTTTAAGTGGGTCTATTTCAAGGCTACCCACTAAATTTCATCAAATCCTGTTTAGCCGTTCCCTCGTGATGTTGGATCATACATACATACATACATACATACATACCTCTTTATATATATATATATATATCACACACACACATAAATATATATATATATATATAGACATATATATATATAATATATATATATATATATATATATATATATATATATATAAATATATATATATATATATATATATATATATATATATATATATATATATAATAAAAATAAATATAAAAATAAGTAAATATAATAAGACTAATTTAAAGTATGAACAGTGTCATACTCTAGTTCAAAAACAATACGGGGGGAAAATAAAGTAAAGAGGATATGAAAGGAAATATCTAAGAAAAGGAAACCATTACTACCATATAAGGCAATTTGATCTTAATTTTAAATTATTAACAATACACATAAATTTATTAACATTCAAGAGCGATACATACAAATCAAGTTCAAACATCAAAGGATTATCAAAATCTGGAGCCTCAAGATATTAAAATGAAAATAAATAAAAAAAAAAAAGATCAATCATGCTTAAAGCATTGATTATGAAACACTTTTCAACTTCAATGCAATTTTATTTAAGCAAGTCTAAAATGGTTAATTCATCAAATTCATTCCTCGGTAATATTTTAAAACTTATCACAATACTATATTAATTTATTATATTTGAAAACTTAAACCTTCATCGAACAAAATGAATTTCATTCAAATGGCGGCATTAAAATATAAATTGCCTGGTTTAAACATCTCTAAAATGCGATACATTCCTCGGTAATATTTTTAAAACTATCATAATACTACGATAATTTATTATATTTGAAAACTTCATCGAAAACAACTGACATTCATTCAAATGACGTCATAGAAAAAATAACACGCCTGGATCTCTATATAAAAACAGCATTTCATTCATAATATTTTCCCATTCATTTCATTCATCCCAATACTATAATAATTTATTTTATTTAAAAATTAAGACCATGGAGCTACAAGTAATTAAACTGTATGCTTAAAACTTTATCGAAAAAAATCGTCCTTCTCTTTGTAAAATCAATGAATATTTCATTCATATCAGCTATGCAGACTCCATGGACTAAATAATTTTGCGTTAAAGAAATACAGCAATTCTAATACAACTCATTCAACATATTTTGCTGTTTACATTTTACATAAGTGAAAAATAGGCTTCGGTAAAGAAATAATCAAATTTGGATAATCATTTAAACTCAAATATATTGTCATTGCGTTGTTTCAGTATGTAGATCCACAGAATTTAAAAAAAATAAAGTGGTTTTAGGACCGATGCAACACTCAATATGAATTGAAAAGAACTTAAAAAATCACGATTTTGAGACAAGATGGATGCCATATATCATTTTGAAGTGGGTCATGTGATCTTTTCATATCATGGTCACGTGATCGCTTTATATAATAGGTGCAATTATTATTTTAATTTTTATTTAAAAAACTACTGAATATATTTCGCTGAATTTTTTTATATATTTTGTGGAACAATTTGAATATTCCCTAAGATTTTCGAAGCAATTTGTGCATTTTAAATCCGCTTAAAAAATGTTTGAAAAATTAGGTCCCATAGGGCTCAATGTATTTCATTTTTTCAACTCGGGTTCAATCCAAAACTAATTGGGTGATAATATTCATTTATATTACCATAGGTCCTACAGACCGTCAGAACAACATACTAAAATTTCATTTTGATTAAGTCATTTTTCCGGCAGTTATCGTGCTAACTTACAGACAGACAGACAGAATAAACAAAGTCATAAACACTTTTCAACTTCGTTTAAGGTGTTAAAAATACAAAACACGAGTTATCAAGTTACAGAAAATCAACAAAATTCAAAGGTATTTATATATATATATATATATATATATATATTTACGTTAAGGTTTTATGAGTTACAACTTCTCTGCTTCTTCCTTTCCTATCATTGGTATTTTATATTATATATGCTTCATATATAATATGATATATATTATATATGATATTTATTATATATTGTATACGATATATATTATGTATATTATATTTGCAAAATCATTTTATTCCGAATTTTATATTTGCAAAGTCATTGTTTCTTTTGCTTGGGGAAAAATGGCCGTAAATAATCTGAAGATAGTCTATAATTCTTACTTTTAAAATCTGGAGGTTTGTAATACTTAATTTTCGGATTATATGCCGGAAATTACGTTATTATGCCCTATCAGCATGGAATAGCCAGTATCTCTAGTGGCAGCAGGAAAATGTTCTATGTGGTCGGTAATGCTGTCCAATGCATTCTATCAATAGTCTATGATGATGGTATGTTTAAAAGTTAGATGATATATTTGGAACCCCCCTTCCCCCTAGAACTGGGCTGTAGGAGTACAGACTTGACTGCTTCCTTTCATGCTGCCCAATTTATGTCTGGGATGGTCCATGAGGCTGCTGTGTTTTCACAGGAAGTAGGATTTTAAATTTCATTCTGCAAATTCAGTTACTAAGGGATAAGGTGTCTGTTTGAACGGCCGGGTGAGTGCCACATAATTTAGACCGGAATCCACAAGGACCGTCCCCTACGTCCGTACGGGACGCATCCTCATGGAAGCCTACTTGGGTACTCAGCAAGTTTTTCTGCTACAAGTGCAACTCTTTTTTTTTTTAATCGGAGCTAAACAAGCGAAATAGTCCATGAATACCACTATATGCAGTGGGAGTGCATATGGGAGCGCATGTGAATATTTATTTCAACTACAGCAAATGTCCATCGCCTTTCAGAAAATTCTGTTGATACCTTGCACATACATTATAATTCGCCAAATAAAACACGGCATTCGTCAGGTTTTAATCTTTGAAGAACATCATTTTCAAATCCTGGACAAGCCGTTACTTCCACCGCCACTGAATCACGCTAGGGTAATCTCAAATTTTGATTAAGTTTTAAATCCAAGTATAGGAGATAAAAACTTCAGAGAGCAAAAAATGGACAATGGGAATGGAGATTGTTTTAGATTTGGAACATTCGGAGGGTAGGAGACAGATACGAAAAATTCTAATACGTGACCGCGAATGGGGATTAGGTGAATCTTGGCTTTGAATCGAAAATTGATTGTGTATTTTTCTATACAGGGTGATTCGAAGCTCTCTGTACGAACTTTTAATGGGAGATAAGGATCCCTAAAACAGGCCTTTTTCGTGTATGACTATATGTTCGTCACAAGACGAACGCAGACATCACAAATTGGGGATCGATGGATCTGTTGGTATATAAATGAAATACAAAGAATATGACCAATATTTTAACTTATAAGCAGTTATACAGGTTTACAGAAATTTTGCAGCAATTTTGCAGTAATCTCACAGCAATTGCTAACTATAATTTCATGTCCGACAGTTTTGACGCATTGATAGCTGTTCAACGAACACTTACAAATATTGTTTCGTTTCCATTGGAAACTTCATATGCTAGATGCATGCCAGCAAACTGAGCATGTTTCTTTCTTACTACATAGATCGTGAAACCTACCCGTAGGTTCAAGATATTTGTTGGAACGGTCGGGAAGTGCCACCCTATTGAGACCGAAACACAGGGTCCTACCTTCTTCCCCTACACCCAGCTTCTAGGAAGGACTTACGTACCCACATATTTAACGTGCCCGTACTCAGAGTGAGCATGGGGGCAGTTTGGCCAGACCCGAGAAACGAACTTAGGTCGTCCGATCTCGACACCCCGCGCTAACCACTGGACTGTCCTCCAACCCCAGCTTTTCTTAAATGCAGCTTGTTACAAGTACGAAATCTACGTAACGAATGACGGCGGTGAAAAAAAGTCGATTTCTACGTTGTTCAACACCGCCCTCCAGCACCAACGTGTGACATCTGCGGACAAGCGTTCACTAACAGAACGTGTCTGTTTTAGTATTCCTTATATCCCATTAAATTCTATAGATAGTTTCAAATCCCTTTGTTCATGCGTTAAGAAGGATGCTCTTTTACATTCAAATTAATTCTGCTTAGAATATTAAATATTAAAAAAATTAATAATGTATGATAAAACTATCACATTCACCTTTCTCGCTTCATAACGCAATTTTCTCACGTTTTCTATTCCATATTTTAAAATTTCTTCATATTGCAATAAGTGTCACAGTGCTGGTAAGCAGTAGAGAAAATACGTGTTTAATCTCAAATTTTCGAATGTGGTAATTTTGCAGAAAAACACGTTTCTAGACGTCCTTTATGCACTTAAAGAATTTTTTAAATTTATATGTTCAGTATGTGTATGTGTGTGTATGCTGATCTCCCTGAGGTATGGACACTATAAATTACGAACGAATATGTGCTGGCACGTCTTATGGAAAAATCTAGAATAAGATAAATTTTAAGTTCTGAGCCATGCATTGTGAGAAGAATACTAATTCATAGTTTGCATATGGCATGTAGGGAAAAAACTGGAAAAACAGTTTACAGTTAATTCCATCCTCATTTGCGGACCTAATGTGCAGCCTGTCGTCTACAGACTGGCTAATCAGACATTTACATCGGATTGGGCAATAGTACTCCTTCCAGACGACAGGCTATGCAAATGACACACACCGATGAATGCAGGTCGCAGACGATAATACAAGACCCTAAAAAAGAAAATATTCATGATCTGTATTATGAAGACATCTCTAAGTAGCAGATTCATTCTAATTTTACATTTGTGTAACCTTAGTTGTGAACTTATTGTTTTGTTTTTATTGTATAGTTGTAAATTTCACGTATTAAGTATCATTACCATAAAAATTAAAATAGCATTTCCACTGCAATTTATCGCAGTTAAAATTAACTGAAGTGTGGCTTAACTCGACTTCCATTTGACAATAATCTGTTTTTAATTAGATTGTGGTTTTTTTTTCAAATTTTACAAAAGATATGCTCAAAAATCGATATCGCTTGTCTAAATGATTACATTATAGCGTGTCACCCTTTAATTTTAAAAGACTTGAAAAAATATTTCGATTGATATCATACTTGAAATGTACCTCGCTCATGGGGTAACTCGACCCCCTCTTCCGTGGGGGGGATAATAACGTCACGAACACAATAATTGTATCGCGGCTATTTTTCACAACAATGTTTGAAACTGTTTAGTCTCCTGTTCATTGTGTCATAAAAAAACCCTTTTATACACGATCGTGGCAATTTTGCCCAATGCTGCCCTGTTAAAAAAATATACCATTTCAAATCCATTTCGAAGTTTTCGCTTGAATTTAAATTTTTTTTATCTAGTTCTATATGTTTCAATAACAAAGCCTTATATACAGTCTCCTGAAAATCCATTAATATTTGTGACAGCTATCGACCTAAAAGATATACTGGCATCAAAATCTCGAATTCGAAAATGTTCGCAAAAACAGTACTTTCTCTATACTAGTATGTTACAGAGCATGAGGAAGTGAAAATACCAAACTGATCGAAAGTCAACACAATGTATGCAACACATTAAACATTAATCATATCCTTATCATATTAATTTATCTGAAAAATCCCAACATCGTTAAAACCGATTTTTGACCGATGTTTCTTTCCGCAATATGCAGATGCGTTATTAACATATACCACCATTGCCTGGCACTCCTTCGTTGTCGACTTTAATTGGAACACATCCCGCTGTGTTCTCTGATAATGGATTCAAATGTAGTCATAATTACAGTGTAAGGTATTCATTACAGTCCCCCCTTTTGTGTTTTGTATTGGCTGCACTCAGTTTAATATAGACTGCAAGGAATTAACATTGGCACAGTATGATTATTTAGAACAATTAAAAGCTCATTATGAAAATTCAATTTACTCTGTTTGAGATGTAATATTTATTTTCCTGCATATATGGTTGTTGTTGTTGCTGTTAAGCCCATTCACCTAGAAAATGCTAGCTGGTACACATACATATATGGTATAATATATAGAGAATAGAAAATTTAGATTCGAATTTTATTTTTTATTTAATCTTAACTTAATATTAAGCTTGTGTACGTGAATTTCAAGAAGTGGCGAAATTACATTATTGGTGCCTGCTGCGAGAAAAATTTTGTAGCGATGAAAAGTTTTTTGTACCTTTCAATGTATTTTAATAACCGCATGGATCTAGTAACTTTCAAATCGTATTTATTAGAAACAACATAATCGTTTATAATGACATAACGGCAATTCCAACTGAAAACAACATTGAATTTGAAAATTTTATGGACGTGTTTCGATCTATATTGAATTAAACATCGAATTACAATTAATCGCCTAGAAACTGCTGCAATAATAACGTAATAAGAAAATAATTTTCGTAAATGTAGCATAGATACAAAAAATCGGCGGTGGTTGCAGACCCATGGAGCCGAAACGGTTTTGTGTGAATAACATTTTGTAAAATAAATCGCGACTTTTGTAATATCGAAAAAGAAAAGAACTTGATCCAAAATTTGATCTATATACAAAAATAATTTTATAACCAAATAAATATTTTCAAAATTCTGAATGCATATTGATGTACATCAAACATATCTTTCTTTCGACACAGATCGTCCGACCTACCTGAAGGTGTAAGGTTTGTACGGCCGACACAGTGCCACCCAATTTAGACCGGAACACAGCCGGGTAAACATCCATCCAGACGGTATCCTCCTCCCCCTATCACCAATCTCTCGGAAAGATTTTTAGACCTACGTACCGTGCCCGTACTCTGCGCGAACACGGGGACAGTTCGGGCAGAAACGGGAATCGATCTCGGTCTTCCGAGTGAAATCCCTGTGCTATCCTCCCCCCTCCAAAAAAAACTTCTCACTGGGCTGTCCCCCCAAAAAAACACGTCAAAACCTTTTCTTACAATCATGCGGAATCTAAAGTTATATAGAATTTTATGTTTTTAGACAAACTAAATTATCAAATGTTAAATGTCATGCATATATTCGTCGTTATCACGTGCACACTTATATTTATTACTTTTATTAAATACATTTATTACTTTTATTAAATATATTTATTACTTTTATTAAAAAGATATATTTATAAAATGAAATATCCACGATCAAGAACATTTTAATGCTTTGAAGAGACTAATAATTGTATTATAGAACTCCTAATAAACATAATTCGGCCTAACTAAAAACTTTCCCCTATAAACGCAACATTTTGGATTAATTAATATGAATCGATGTGGTACACGTTAATTTATCCGCAAACTCCCAAGTGCCTCTCATCCATTAATTTTTGAGCTCTCTTTTCTTTCTGTAATCTGCATTAGTAATTAAGTGATATCACCTACGATTGTTTAGTTATTGGCTGTAATAGGAATTCCCCTGCCCCCACACACAACGCTTCCTCTGATAATGGATTCAGATTTAGTCATAATTTGTTGTGTGTGCAATTCATTATCACTCCTTAATTTGTATTTTGGGAAAGTATATAGCGGCTACGCTAAGTACTATTTTATGCTATGTGAAGGAACTACAGTGACAAATATTGTTGTTGTGCGTATTTAGAAATTAATTATGGCAATTTTTGGGTATATTATTTGAGATACAATTGGTTGAATGTTTTAATTGCAGAAAATTAAAATTCAGCACTAGGGTATTTAATTTGTAAAGTCGCCCCCAAAGAAGATTTCTCATATACACCGACTTCCAAAAGTTAAGCACACAATGCAAATTTTAATTTTCAAAAGCGTATTTCAATTTCAGTGACTGAAAATCACTGCGGATGCTGATGGCAGTATGCAAATATCGTATGTTACAGCCAATCACGATTGATCATCCGGATATATGCTAATTAGGCAATCGTTGAAGACGCCAGCATTCTGAAGGGTTTGAAGAGGTGCATTTAAATGCTGATTCGAAGTGTTAACAACTTTTGTAGGATTATTTTTGATGATATTCGTATTTCTATGGCTGAAAGAAGATGAATGGCAGATAAGGAGCGCTGTCGTGCTGTCGGACGCATTGAAGCAGGACAGTCAATCAAAGATCTCGCTATTTTTTTGGCGTTGATCATTCGGTAATTTCTCGATTATGGAAACAATTCCAAACAAGCCAAACAGTTGTCCGGAGACTTGTGTCCAGTCGTCCAAGGGTTACCCCCCCCCCCCTCTAATGATCGGTATATTGTTATAGTAGCCAAGTGGAATCGACGAGCGACCTCCACTGCTGTTACATCCATGGTTGCAGCGGCACTTGGTAAGACAATATCTGCCAGTACTGTGTGCCGAAGGCTCCATGTGAAGGAACTGTACACCCGAGTACCACGTTTTAGTGTTCCACTAACCGTCTAAGCCAGGGGGGCAAGATTAAATTGGTGTCGTTAACATGTCAATTGGGCTGTCTCGGATTAGTGCAACGTCCTGTTCACGGACGAGTCCAGATTTGTCCTGGAATCAGATGATAAGCATGTAGGGGTCTGGAGAGAACGAGGCACACGCAATCAGGCCAAGAACATTATCGAACATCACGCATTCAGAGGTGGCAGCGTTATAGTGTGGACTGGAATTTCAATGGGATATCGCACAGAGCTGCATTTCTTTAATAGCGATTCTGTGGCGGCTGCGCGATATCGGGATGAAGTCCTAGACCCCATTGCGAGGCTTTACGATGTAGCAGTTGGTTCTGATTTCCTCCTTATGGACGATAATGCCCATCCCCATCGAGTTAACATTGGTGACTAATACCTGGAAAGTGATGGCATTTCTCGTATGGAATGGCCGGCGTATTCTCCCGACCTTAATGCCATTGAAAACCTTTGGAATGCCCTCGGGCATGATGTCTCTGCACGTTTACCTCCTCCAGCTTGTCTCAGAGAGTTGGAAACTGCCCTAATGGAGGAATGGCCATTGATCAACCATCGCATCTGCGATGGTTGATCACCTCATTGAAAGCATGAAAAATCGTTGTAAAGTTTGTGTGAAGGTCCGGGGTGGTCACATACCGTATTAATGTAAGTTTTGTTTGCCTTTAAACATCATTTTTTTAATGACCCAAATGTGATGTTATCATATAACTTACGAGAAGTAAGTATTTTTTTCATCTTTGTATATGATTCTTGTTTTCTTTGATGCTTAAGCACATTTGCTACCTTCATGTATAATTTTGAGTTAATCAAAGCTTTACTTTTTCATTTTTGTTGATTTTACCGTCCTTGCTCAACTTTTGGAAGCCAGTGTATAATAAGTAAGTGATTTAACTCAAACTTTTTCTTCTTTCTGAAAAGTAAAAAGTCATAATTCTTCTAACGGTCAAGGAATTATAAACAGATACAAAGGTGAAATTTAACTAACATATTTCTTTAACTCAAGTGTAAAGCTTCTTGCTGCGACTTGTACATATAGCAAATTACTAATATTACACAGAAAATCCATTATCACGTATTACTATTTTTTACCATATTGCATTATATGAATTCAAGAGAACCCTTTGAAAAAAATACTATAGTTTGCTTTGACATATACTCTTAGGGCCAATACTACTAGGACCTGATTTTATACACAGCGATTTTTTTTTTTGTTTCAAGCTTTTAAAACTAAAATACGTGATCAACTATTTAACAGTTCAAAAAGAGCAGTTGAAGCTTTTAAATCACATGTTTCTGCTATATTATTTTCTTAATGGCATAATTGTATTGAAAATTGGTTTATTTGAATGAAAAAGTGTATTGATGATGCTAAAGGCGAATATTTTGAAAAGCAATAAAACTATGTATTTTTATACAAAAATATTCTCTGTATTATTTTCTAAAAACTTAAATTTCTGACTACGTGTAACTTGTTTTGACACGCACAGATTGCAATTCTTAATTTAAAAAAAAATTAGAGCTGCACATTTTAAAGCCAGCTCGTCAATTGCTGTCAGTACAGTAAGTGTGACGGCTTTACGAGCATGTATGTAAAAGTAATGAGAGTCTTTTTATTATTCGGTCAAAATGAAAATCGATTGTACAGAATTATGCAATAGTATTGAAAAGAAAATATCGCATTTATGCTTTATGTATACGCATTTCTTAATTTCAGGATGTTTATATGCCACTTACATTTTCATTATGAATTTCTTCTTAGAAGTGAAACCTTTTCGATTTGATTGGAATTGGTATACAGGTGTAATACTTTCGGAAAATATACAAAGTTCTTACTTTCGTTTTCCGTTTTTATTCAAATATTTTTCATTCGAACTTTGGATTTTGAATCAGTATTTTCGAAAAATCTGATATACTCCAATGTAGGAATGAAAGAAAAAAATGTTCGCGTTCAAATCTCTAAAGTTATTCTCACATACTAGGAAAAATCTCTTTTAAAATACCGTAACAAAAAATTTTATTTTTAAAATTTCTTTCCTTTCATTCAATTTTTACGAGCAAAATTTTCGATAATGAAGTTTTTGTTTCAGCATTGATATGGAAATATTTCTACAGGAAATGCTTGATGTATTCCAAATAGTATTCGACTGCACAGAATATAAGGAATATAAAATCTATTTTGCAGCGTTCTCAAAAATGTGTTGCATGCATATATTATAATGAAATTTGCATATAAGTTGTATTTGCATATAAGTTGTATTTGCATATATAGAGTTCCTCAGAAGATCCTTAAACGCCTTAATAAGTTTGTAATGAAAAGTTTGTAATTGTACACTTTTGGTCTGTCTAGATTTCATTGGTGCTCAACCGCTGCTCAACCGGTGTTCAATCTGTCGATCGTCATGGCTTATCAAGTCTAACTGTGGGTGATCTGAGGGCAAATGAGGAATTTTTTATTGTGTTTTAAGGAACGAAAATTAAATTGTATCTTAAAACGTTTAAGTATGTTGGGTTGCTTTAGAATTAATGTAATTTGGGGGTTTGCAATTTACTATTATTTATTTTTACCTGGCTCAATATTCTTAAATTAGTAATATTTAAATAATATTTATTTGTTTTTTCATTTATTCTTTAATTATAATTTTTAATCTTCTAAATTAATTTTCTTTATAATATTCTTAATTAAAATATTCCATTTCCTATATTAATATTACTTTTAATTTGTAAATTTATAAAGATGATTATTCATTTGATTCCCCTTAAAATTCCCTTTAATTTGGCGCCTCATTTTACCATTTTGGGTAGAAATTGCGTTTGTTTCTGTAGTTTCCAGTTATTTCCATGTTCAGTGCGTTTCAAAAATTTTAGTTGCAGCTATTTTGGAATTCTTGGTTTAGAGCGTTTTTTACCGCGATTGATGCGACGCCTAAGCGATTTTGCGCCTTTTCGAAATTTGTGAATTATTTTAATTGGCTCGCGTTTTTTCACAACGTCTGCTACCGGAGTTTTGAGCTTTAATTTTGGAAACTCTAATTTCGGTAAGCTGATTTAATTCCTGCCGTTTTTCTAAACTTCTTTTGATTTCAGTTCGTATAAATATCCTCGCGGAAATTTTCCGTTTTAGTTTTTTGTTGAAATTCCTCGTCTTGGCTGAACGAAAATCGCGCTTTGCGCGATGTTTTCTATGGAACATTACGTTCCTCGCGATATATTTTAATACTTTTTTTTTAAAGTGAAGTTATTTTGTTCATTCGAATCTTAAATACTACTCGATTTCTTGGAGTAATCCCTCTTTAAATTGTTATGTGTGTCGGTGTGATAACTGAGCTCCGGCTCGACGATGTCTCATGTTCGGAAATTACCTCTGGCTGTCAGATAGGAAGATCCTAGCGTTCCTGATGTAGCAGTTAGGCCGCAAATTCGTGATTTTCTTTTTCCCCTTGCTCCGTAAGAAATCAGATTAACCAGATTAACCACCTATAGGCACCGACCCGAAGGTTTACAGTAATTACAGCCTATGGTGGAGGAATATCTGCCAAAACCAGAAATCAAAACTTAATGCCAAGATAAAAATGATAAATAATTATATACAAAATGTTTGTCTATACTGGATACAGATAGTATTTCACAAATATTTCACATCCGTAAGCACTTATGTGCAGAACTGTTTCAAATGGGAGCAACTATGTATATAAAATATTTCTAAAATTGGTTATTACATATACAAAATGCCACGAATAATTCTCAAAGATATATATATATATATATATATATATATATATATATATATATATATACAAAATATATACTAATGTACAAAACTACTTATACAAACATACATACAAAACTATATATACAACATATACATACACCTCTCACAGGTTACCATGGCTTTCAATACTATATTGATACATACAATGATATTTGAAATGATTAAAACAAATGTGAATTTAAAATTAATTTGATTGCAGTATTTATATCAAATTTACAAGTACTACAAATAAATATGCAAAAAACAACGAGCGAATGTTTGGTGGTTAACAGTAATAATTCACAGGATATGTTCGTTTTCCTCTATGAATTCAATTATAGATTTTATTCTCTGTTTAGCCCAACTATTACAAATAAGGTTTTTGGCAAATATTGACATATGTTGTCTACTGGGCCTTTTAAGGTGATAGTTCTTTGTAAGTTCGCAATCAAATACGAAATGTTTCGGAGATCCTATTTCACCACAAATACAGTTTTCGGTGGTTTTTTTTTTTCGATTTTGTAAAGATAGGTTGGGAAACAGCCATGCCCCGAGAAAAACTGTACCAATTCTCTGCTGCAAATCAGTTGTTCTTCGGATACTCTGGGAAAATAGTTGAAAGTTTCTCTTCCTTTCTCACTATCATTCCATTTCTATTGCCACTCTTTTATGATATTAATTTTGAGATGTGACTTTAGCGATGAACAGGGATATGGTAAGTTTGTACTCTGAACAGAGATATCTGACGTCGAATCAAAAGTTAACAGTCTGCAACTTCATTTCCCAGAACGCCCGAGTGACCTTTAACCCATCCCATAAAAAACGTTTGATGGATGCTGTGGGTTATGTTAGTTATAATTTGATGAGCTATCGGATTCTTTGTTTGTTATTGTTTAAGAGTTTCGATAGACTGTCAGAGTAAATAATGAAATTATTTTGCAAACTTTTGGTAGCCCAAGATACAGCTTCCTTTATTGCGAGCAGCTCTGCTTGGATGATGCTATTTTTATAGTGCAGACGAGTTGACCACTTATGGACACACATGCCATCGTAAAAAGCACAGTAGGCTGATGCTGTTCAGAGTAGGCAGAATCAGTTCTAGAGCCATCCGTATAAATATTTATGTAATTAGATATTTCTTGTGATGACTTTGCAAAGTGTAAGCGAATGTTACCTACTGCTGGGTCCGTTAACCAGGTAACCTTTTTTTGTTCGAAACCTTGTGATCATAATAAAGATTATTCCACTGTACTGTTTGTTTTAGGCTTGTTACTTGCGCTATATGATAGCTTCTTTCTGCGCTGTCAATGTTATTGTGGGATACAGGTAAGCACTTATAGCGCTACTGTAGATGTTGTGCGATAAGCTCTTGAAAGAGCTATCCTTTGAACTGACTCTACTTTTCTCTTTGCATAAATGTTCAAGTTTAGGGCCCTACTACTCGCAGCATAGCACATAATCCTTTCTGTTACTAATAGATAGCATGTTTTTAAGACTCCTCTTTCTCCTAGCCATTAACAGTTAATTGCATTTTGATGAGGATTTTGGATGAGTATATATAAATCAGTGTGTTTGGATTTGTAAGTTGCTAAAATCACCCAATTTCAATTTACGTGGTGTTATTCAGTGTCAAAATCAATTAGTGTGAATATTGTACACCATTAATTCGCAGTGAAGGAAGCAAAGTCATCATTATGTAGGAACTGTCAAGTGCTTCCCACATCAGAAACGTTGAACTCTTGAAAATGCCATAATGCTTTGGGAATTATATCTAGGCGTCGCTAGTGTTAGTGAAGTAGTCGCTATTGTTGGCTGACACAACAGAAAAGTGTAATATTTAGCACATGCATTTCTGATTATTTTAACTTTCTTTATATATATAGTATAATGTATATGGAAAGTATTGTGACGGGGTCGAACATTCGATTTCGAGTTTTAGACAGGAGAGCACGTTTCAAGCATCCCTGATCACAAATCGAACATTTTTTAGGTGATGTCTCTGTGTGTGTGTGTATGTGTGTGTGTGTGTGTGTGTGTGTATGTGTGTGTGTGTGTGCGCGTGTGTATGAGTGTCAGTGAATCTGTGGAGACGATGTCTCGCGAACGAATAGAGCGATTCGAATAAAATTTGGTACAGAAATTACATTCCATGAATACTGGAAGCTTATTGTTTTGAACACAATCGAATGTTCAGAACTCCTCCTAAATTTTAGAGTGAAATTTTGAAAAAATCATCAAAACACAAAAACCTTTAATAAAGTCACGCAAATATACATTTCTTATGTAATTTGCCTTAGAAATCGGTTGGCATAAACTGCAGAACGATAACATGAACCGTTCTCGAGATATTGCATATTTTTCAAATAAATTTATCAAAAACTATCATAAATAAAAAAAATATTAACTGTTTAGATACATGTTCACTTTTCATACGTAATATCATTCGATAAATTGGGTGACATCATTCTCGTGGGTTTAGCTCATTCCATTCATAAAAAAAGATACTTTTTCTGCTATAAGAATAACTTACTTCTACATCCATAACGCTTGGCAAGACTTTGGAGACGAATTTTGCGTAATGTCGCCAACGTGGTGATTTTTTAAAATGTTGCCAAATTAGCGAAAATCTCGCCAAATGGATAAAATTGAGGCTAAATCAATGAAAATTAGGACTAATGGACGAAAATTCAATATCTTCGAAAGAATATAAGTATCTACTATGAGAATAATCTATTTTTTTACTATAAAGGTAGTAAATTCATTCATTAAATAAGGAAAGTTATGTGCTGCCCACATCAGATTTTTTAATGAGGTGTTTACTAGTTATGAGTATAATTGACTAATTTCTTTTTATAGTTGTAGGATAGAGTACATCATATAGGAAGATAAAAATAAATTGAAAGGTAAAATAATATTGACTAAGCAGACATATTCTTCATTGTTTCATTTCTAATTTGCATTGCAAATGCAAATTTGTATTTCTCCACTTTTTTTCACAAAATGGATAGTTTCAATAAATATTTTAGGCCTTTCGCAATATAAATGTATAAAATGCAGGACTCCTTATTTTACGTGGCAAATAAATAATTGTCTCAAACGATATTGGCGTTTTCTTAATATGAAGTTTTAGCTCCTTACTTTTACCTACATAGTTTAATTTTGAGTTTTCTATTAATATTTTTACAACCCTAGTCCCGAAACTTAACATTAACGGGGTTACCCTCTGTGAAGCACAGAATAACCTGCTAAATAGAAAAATATATAATCCGTCCAAACTACGGATTTTTATACGAAGCAATTAGGCAGAGAGAGAGACTTTCTATTTTATATAGATACAAATACATTTAACATAACTATATACCTTTGGTTCAAAAAGATTTAATCAATTATCACGTTACATTTCAAATGCAGGATCTTCTTTTAATATTATCGCGTTATATTAGAATACGCACATTTTATTCGTGTCAGAGCATTATATTGCATACCTGTTTGCATTCCGTATGTGAAGAGGAAATTTAAATTCAATTCGCTCGTATAATGCTTCCGAAATTCAAATGCCAGAGAGTTAAAAAGAGATTGGTTTCTTACGCTGATGTAACGCAGAAAGGCAAATCGAAATTTCCATACCTGCCGACACGTTTTCTACACTGCTTATTGTTTAGTACAATCAGCATAATATTCTCATTTCCCGACAAAGGAGGGTGCAGATAAACACTTATTATGCTGATACATTTCACACAGATAGCATAGAAATGTAATATTTTGAGGCCAGTACTTACTTTCTCATAATTTTGCATAGAGAATGTAAGACTTTTCAATTTAAGATTTTGACAGAAAAGTATATTTCTAAACCTCGTAAGTTTCGAACCATTTTCGTAAAAATATTCGATTGAGGATGTACGTATTACTACAAATATATAAAATGCTTTTGCGGCATATTAACGTCATGCAAAGAGGAAACACTTTCATAAGCAACCGTTGCGGTCACGTGATTTTAGGGTTGCAGTACTTTAAGCGACTTTTCGGGGCAAGGTTTTGTGATTTTGAGATAAAATCTGGTAACCATGCTTCTGAAAAGTTGTAAAAAATATTGCAACCCTACTATCACGTAATAGCAATGGTTGCTCCATGGAGTTAGAAAGGTGATAAAACTCTTAGGGATGAAACGCTTAAAAGTGCTATATAGGTAATGCATTGAGAATTATATCTAGATTACGCTAGTATTATTTCACTAGCAATTCGTTAAATGGAATTCAATTGCATTAAATAACATGCATAATTAATTGAAATTACACTGAATTTGCACTTTTAATTCAGCTTTCGTTTTCATTTGGTCACCGGACTTATTCTCAAAACCGGTATAAAAAATATAAACAAACTAAAATATCTCGAGAATGGCTAGTTCTAGAGTAATGGGATTGGTCTTATTCTTTTCACCGTCAAAAATTACATATGAAGCAAGCATTAAATTGATGCATTTGAGTATAGTCTTTTAGTTAAGATTTTGATTATTTTTGCGGGCCACTTTGTAAAAAAAAAAAGTAGGTTCTTCTTTATCGGATCATACCAAAATCTAATCAGGATCAGCGTACCTCACATATGACTTATTTACCAAATTTTGTGAAATTTGGTCAATAAGTTTTTCAGTTAGAATGGATACCTGCAAATTTTCCGGGTCATTTCGCAAAAAAAAAGCAGGGTCTTTAATCACGAATTATGCCAAAATCTAATCAGCCCCAAGGTCACCCACAAGAGAATACCTATCAAATTTTATGAAATTAGGTCCATTAGTTTTTGAGTTAGAGTGGATACATAAATTGCACAGACAGACAGACAGACAGACAGACACAGACACACAGACACACAGACACACACACAGACAAACAGACACACAGACAAACAGACACACACACAGACGTCATGCTAAGATTAGATTTTTCGTATTCTAGAGGTCGCAAAACGTGTAGATCCGTCGAAAACTAAAGTTGGGATTTTTAATATGCTTCCGATACTTTCTCTATACATTACCATGCATTGCAGGGAAAGTAAAATTTGTAAGATATAATAATTTTGAATAGGTAGGAATGTTCGGGGCGCGGTAGCCCATTGGTTAGCGCGCTGGAGTTGCACTCGGTAGGCCCGGGTTCGATTCCAGCCACTGCCAAAACTGCCGCCGTGTTCATGCGGAGTACGATCACGTTAAACATGTGGGTCCGAAAGTCCTTCCGAGAGGTTGGTGGTAGGGGAAGGAGGGTACGGTCCCTGTGGATGCATCCCCCACTGGCTTCCGGTCTAAATTGGGTGGCACTTCCCGACCGTCCAAACAGTTACCTTACACCTTTCTGGTAGGTCGGACGGTCTGGGTTTCAACAACAACAACAACAACGTAGGAATGTTCTTTATTGTTTCAGTTTTAATTTGCATTGCGCTAATAATTTATTTTTATAAAATTGACAGTTTAAATAAATATTTTATGTTTTTCGCCATAGAAATGCTTACAATGCAGGACTAATTATCTTATCCCAGCCCCACCTGAAAGATTGTCTCAACCGATATTGGCGTTTTCTTTGTTGAAGTATTTTATAGTTTTGTTAACATGGAAATTTTGCGTAAAATAATATTTCATCTTTGGTTATAGTATGTTCCCTAATTTTCAACGACATTTTGAACCATTTCGGTATATTCGAATGTTTTCTTTCCGACGGGAAGTTTGAAATTTCTGAAAAGAATCCTGCAGTTTTCTAGATCATTTTAATCTGTTCCATCTGAGAGTTTATTGATTTCAAGGAAAATATATATACACTCTTAAGATAAAAATTCGACGTACCAACAAAGAATTATTCAAATGAGACAAAATTTGGTACGTGTAAAGTAGATATACAGAAAAGTGTTTATGAAATTCGGTCCATTAGTTTTTGAGTTAGAGTGGATACATACATTGCATAGACAGACAGACAGACAGACACACACACACAGAGACACACACACAGACAAACAGACACACGCACAGATGTCATGCTAAAATTAGATTTTTCGTATCAAAACAAATGGATGATTTTTTGCACTGAAAGATCAACACAACTTGAGCACTTCAACATGGCGTTGGTCCACTTCTGGCCTTGATACAAGCAGTTATCCGACGTGGTATTGATGCATAAAGTTGCCCGATGGTATTCTGAGGGATGTCGTTCCAAATGGCCTCCAATTGAGGAGCTAATTCCTCTACATTCTGGGATGATCGCAGGTGACGTCCTATCTCAGCCCAAATGTGCTCAATAGGCGAGAGATCTGGGGAACTGGCTGGCCAAGAAAATGTGCCGTAAGCACGCAGACAATCAATACAGAGGCATATCGTGTGTGGCCTCCAATTATCTTGCTGAAAAGTTAGTCCGGAGTGTCGCGAAGGGAATGGCAATACAACGGGTCTTAGAATGTCGGCAGCGTACAGCGTACACTGTGTACAGCGTACACAGTGATGGTGTCGCAGAGGACTATCAAAGGGGTCCGGCTATCAAACGAAATGGCACCCCCAGACCATAACTCCCTGTTGTCGGGCCGTGTGGCGTGTGACAGAAAGAGCAGGATCCTTACGATGTCCGGACTGTCTTCAGACACGTCTGCGCTGGTCGTCAGAACTCAGTTCGAAACGGGACTCATCACTGAAGACAATTCGTTCCCAACCCGAACAATTTCACGATGATCTGGCTCGGCACCATTGCAATCTCTGTTGACGGTGCATACTGGTCAGTGGTAGGCGTCGTAATGGGCAATGCGAGTATAGATTCCGCTCCCGTAGTCTTCTATTAATGGTGCGGGTGATCACTTCCGTGTTTGTCTCACGTTGGATAGTTGATAACGACGAATCTTGTGCTGTCACAGCTGCTCTGACAATCGCTCTATCTTTCCGTTTTGTCGTGACTCTAGGCTGTCCGCCTCCCGCTTGCCTCTGAAATCTGCTATTCCGGACCCATTTCTGTCAATATTGTCTAATTGCTGCATCGCTCCTACCCAAATGCCGAGAGATTTGAAGGTGTGCCCATCCATCCTGATGCAGTCCGATCACACGCCCTCTTTCAAACTCCTTTACATGCTCGTAGTTGTCCCGAATTCGTCAGCAAGGCATTGTTACAATCAAGATACGTAAACGTAATCGGAATCCACTGCACGTTTTGTTCCGTAAAACGAGTTCCGCTATGGTGCTCAATTTCAATGCGTTGTAGTTCCGACTATTCATTCATTGGTTGCGAATTTTTGATTATTTGCATATTCGGTAGCCAGGTGTTTGTACGTACAGTTTCATTACTAGCTGCTTATTTTGTGGGATAAGTCGATTTTTTTGTCGTAGAGTGTATGAGAAAGATAATAATTTGATGTTCTTTTTTTATAATATCGAAATTCATTTATCCCCTGAAAAGGACGGATATCTTGGCGAAGAAAGGTACCGCCGTCCTTCAGAAACGAAATCCATTAATGGCTTTTTATCCTGCCAAATTTTTAGTTAGGTTGGAGATTGGAAAAAGTATTGTTGCGAACGCGCAATGTTCCGCTTGACGCCTCCTCTTTCGTTTGTCTCGAAAGCCAGACGAAGAAAATTCAGTGCATTACGTCAGAATGACGTGAGGATTACATGAACCCAGGGTTTGCAGAATTTCACAGTTAGAAGAAGGGTTGCCAGATTTTGCGATCTATCGCCAATTTAGTGACATTTGGCGACTTTCAATTCCGAGTTTCCCTCGTGGCTCGATTGTGCATTTTTTATTGTGCCTTTCGTTTTCTTACTGAACATGATATCCTCAATGCCCATTAATTTGGAATTGGACTAAGAAATTTGTCTAATTGTATCTTGTGTAATTCTAGACGACCTATGAATAGAGAACAGTTGGACACGTGTACTGCTCTTAACGGTTTTGGTTGTATTGCTAAAATATATTGCGACGTTTGATAGCTAATGGCTTAGGTGTCAAATTCCTGGGATTTCTAAATAAATAAATAAAATTTATTTATCCATAGTCATCATTTATTCATCTAATCCTATTTTTCGGATTCCATCGACCGTGTCCCCATCTCCTACCACCATCCTTTTGGAAGAACCTGCGGATCCATATATTTAACGTGCCCGTACTTAGCATGAACGCGGGGAAAGTTTGGGCAGAGGCGGGAATCAAACTCTGGTAGTTCGAGTGCAATCCCTTCTTTGTCTGTAGCACTTGAAGAAAAATTTGGGTGGCAAGTTTCGCGATATTAACGAAAAATCTGCCGAACTTTGGGAAAAGCTTGGCCAAATTGCAAGATATTGCTAAATTCATAAAAATTTTGCCATATTTACGAAAATGCTGTTAAATTTTTGTTACTTTAATAATTTATAAAATTAAGTTAATTTGATATATTGCAATAAGTGACATAATTCTTTTTCTTTGCACTTTTGTCAATTATTAAGCAATGAACGAAAACTTATTCAATAAACATTTTATAATTGATTTGCATTTGTTTAGCAATTGCGTTACAATCTAGGAGTCGTCTGACTTAGCCTAGTACATGATTATATCCAATTGTATCTGCATGTACAAAATGAATTTGAACATAGTATCAAACATGTTTCTTATTTCTTATACATATTTTATACTCACAACAAGTTTCGAAACTTTTCAAACTTTTTTTTACGATACATATTTCCATATCAACATTGAAAAACAAAAATTTATTTTTCGGAATTTTCTCAAGATTGAATTCATTCAAGATTGAATGAATAATGTGAAATTTTGCGAAACAAATATTCTGTTAAGATATTGAAGGCTGGAATTTGAAATATGTTTTCGTCCTTACAATTAGAAAACTTCACATTGGAAAACTTTGATTTATAATATAAATTGAAAGGAATGTATTTGATATGTGAATTTCTTGGAACGATATCTAAGAAACTGTTAAAATACACTCATTGCCATAAAAATTTGCTCTCCAAGAAGTGAGTGTGGGATTGTAACGAAACTTGGTATGAGGATACGTGTCAGTCAGATATGTAAATGATTAGAAATACAGCATGATTGCGCATTGCGTAATGTCACCAGATGGCGTTGAACTTCGTTCTTCCTGATGCAGAAAAAGGGTTCGCAGAGGATTTTTTCCCGTAGTTAGTCAGTTGCAGAGGGACGCTTTTTCATTAGGGATGCCGTTTCGCTGCCATCGAAGACAATATGATCAGCTGTCAGAGTTCGAGAGGGGAAGAATCATCGGGATGAAGCCGGATGGTCAGCTTGGCCAGTAGCCCGCCAGCTAGGCCGTTCTGACTTTACTGAGGTCGTATACATGGAGAGGTCGTATAGAGAGAGGTCGTATACATGGCGGCCAGACTCATGCCGCCCTCGGCAGACCAATAGCTGAGAAGATCGGCACATCACCCGACACTCACGCACAGCGGCAACTGCATCATTGTCCTCATCTGGACACAGGCAGCACCTTCACTAAAGGGCCCTGTATCTGTTCGTACCATCGCAAGGCGCCTTGCTGAAGGATATTTGGCATCGCGGCGCATATTACGCTGGCAATGACACCCACCCACCGTCGCCTCTGTTTGGAGTGATGTCCTGCTCGACGGGATTGAACCGCAACCGAATGGAACCGCAACCGAATGGAACCGCAACCGAATGGAACCGCAACCGAATGGAACCGCAACCGAATGGAACCGCAACCGAATGGTCGTCTTCAGCGACGAATCGAGATTCAATTTGGGCAGTGGTGGCAACCGTGTACGTGTGTGGAGGCCAGGTGGGAACTCCTCAATCCTGCTTTCTCTTTGCAGCGGTACACCGCTCCTACAGCTGGTGTGATGGTATCGGGTGCAGTCGCATACGACGCACGGTCGCCTCTAATATTGATCCACGAAACCATGACAGCCCAATACGTTCGTTGCATCCTTCGGCCACATGTGCTGCCACTTATGGCAGGGCATCCAGGAGGCATTTTTTAACAGGACAAAGCTCGACCACACGCAATAAGGGTATCACAGGAATGCCTCCTCTACATTACTAACCTTCGCTGGCCTGCCCGATCCCTAGATGTGTCACAGATCGAACATATCTGGGATCACTTGGGACGGCAAGTTGGACAGCCTACCAGTTTGGTCAAACTAGAGGCGCGTTTAGAACAACTGTGGAATGAGATGACGCAGGACACCATACGGGAGCTGTAAGCCTCAATTACCGCCAGTATCGCATGGTGTATTCACGCTAGAGGTGGCCCAACAGGGTATTAGAACCTCCATTCCTTTGTAGTTTGTTCCTGTAATAAATGATCTTTTTGCTTTGATTTTGTAATAACTTACTTATATCAACGCTTCTCTCACATGTATAAAATTTCGTTCTATTCTGAAAACTATTTCTTGGTGCGCAAATTTTTATGACAATGAGTGTATATGATATACTAAACAAAATATAAAACTTACGAATTATCTTAGCACATGACACGTAGGGTAGAGGAGGGCACACATTTAAACTGGAGCACTTTTGAGCACTTTAAATTTCTTCTGTAAAATGAGTATTGTTTTTAGATATAAATGACAGCACATTAATACTCTCGTTCTGAGATCAAATAAAGCAATATATATTTAAAATAATACGTGATGGTGTAAAACAAGCTGAACAAAGGATCCAGACATACAGGCACTAGGTTTGATATTTCACTGGAACG
The DNA here is from genome assembly GCA_951213105.1 of Amaurobius ferox. Lineage (NCBI taxonomy): Eukaryota > Metazoa > Arthropoda > Arachnida > Araneae > Amaurobiidae > Amaurobius > Amaurobius ferox. The sequence goes on from OX578135.1 coordinate 13,218,835, forward strand.
ATGAAACCATAAATTCACCAGTTTGCAATGACATCAGTAAGTTGGAGAATCGCTATGCCTACGTGGGCGTAACTTTACGCTTCCGGGACAGATCCGAAGAAGCTACTTCCAAAAGGGGTTATCCAATCGCGCCCGGCACTAAGCCATCATGCAAAGCAAAGCCAATTAAATTCAAAGAAGGCGTGTTTCGTGAAGCAAGATCAAAAATAAATTAAGAATATAACGAATGAGAGCACAAGCAGATTGGAAAGCATCTTCAAGAGACGAGGACGAGAAGCACGAATGACCATTCAACAGTTTTTTTTTTGCACTATACTTGTAATGATATAAAGTAGCAAAAGTACTACTGTTTTCTATGATGTTGTTGTTGGAGCCAGTTATCTATTTTTCTCTATCTTGAATCTAAATTTATCACAGGAAAAATATTATATGCCGAAGTTTGCAAGTATTGTAGCTCTATTATTTTAATTGGGTGTTTAATAGTTAACTGAATCTGGTAGTTTCAGCTTATTCACTTCTTTTTCTTCAAATATACAGAGTAGTTGTTATTAGTGCTAAACTGTATGTGATGACGCACTATTGAATAGGGATGTTGGGGATAACTTTGAACACTTAGAAATACATTATAAATATTTATATGTGTAAATGTAGTTGTTTCTGAATTCATTAAGGAAATCAAAGTAAAAAATTATTTATCAGCTGGTTTACTTACAATTAAACTCAGATGAATATAATTTTATAAGAAAAGTTACATTGTTATATAGCTAGATATCGGAGAATTATCAATTCTCAGGATTCTCATCTTTTTTTTTATTTTACTAGGGGTCTCCCTCCCTCTCCCGTTCACTAACGCTCACCAACTCCCGTAACTCGTTTCGCGAGTCGGTCGACTGAAACTCTTATTCGCTTCGCTAGTTCATTTTCTACTCCTGCGTAGCAGGCTTAATACGTCCGTTGGTGAAATCTCTTATTCTCTAGTACTCACCAACCATAGATCTCGCTTTGCGTGCTATACGTTTTGCTGTTTGTTTTTTGTACAGTGACAAAAAAATCATATTTCGTTTGTTTAAATAATTCATTTAAATATTACTTATTTTGAAATGACAATAGCGATGTTAGCAAACTCCTGGAACTCGAGAGCTCCGCCTCCTGTCCGCTCCTTAGCTGCTCGATTTCGCTTATTGCTTTTTGCTGCCCGATTTTGCGAGCTCTTTCTTCATGACATGTGTAATAGTTTAGGGACTCCTTCCCTGCTGGCTGATGTTCACCAACCCTTGTAACTCGCTTCGCAAGTCAAGAGAATTTGCCCCCTACTCGTTGGCTATTGATGAGCTCGCTCCGCGATCTTTTTGTAGCCGACTGCTGCGCAGGCGTAATGCACCCGTTGGGGTTGTTCCCTAATCGTTAACGATCACCAATTGCCGGAGATTGCTTCGCGAGCTCGACCGGCTCATACGAAAGCCGTTGTGTACTCTGCACGCCAAGCCCCGGGACCTTTTCCCACTGTCATTGCCGCTCGTTTATCGCCAATGCGCCCTTCGCAAGTTCTTTCATTACATCTGCGTAATAGTCTTACAAGCAAACAGGGCGTTTTGCAAGCATTATTGTCATGAAAAATCACGATTCATTGTTGAAAATGCTGTTGGCTTTCCAAAAGAAGTGATATTAAATTGAAATTCTGAATAACTAATGTATTTCTAAATGTTGAAATCAATAATTTAAATATTACTGCTTCTGTAATGGGAACGGCGTTTTGCAGCAATGAAAGATTAGATTTTGAAGATACAACAAATAAAATAAAATTTTCATACAAAAGAAGTATAAAATTTTTTCACATTAAAATGTTATAAAGAATAGACATTTCTATTCGATTTTCGATTTCGATTTCGATTCGATTATAACCAAAATAGGTGGCGACACATGGCAAAAAAATTCTTAATCATCCTACCCAATTGCAAACCATTTGACTTCATAGGTCCGGCGCTAGTCTTGATAGAAAATCTCTGTTTTAAAAGAGTTTGGTCAGCAGCCACATCGAGCTCTTATAACACTTTACAAGATATTTGAAAATGTTTATGACTTTGTTCATTCTTTCTGTCTGTCCGTATAAATTACTTTATCAAATGAAATTTTTGTATGTTGTTCAGACGGTCTGTGGAACATATGGGAAAGTAAATGAATAATATCATCCAATAAGTTTTGGATTGAATCCGGATTGTAAAAATGAAATACATTGAACCCTATGGCACCTAATTTTTAAAATTTTTACGCAAATTTAAAATTCACAAATTGCTACGAAAATTTTAGGAAACATTCAAATTATCTCATAAAACTTAACCAAAAAATTTCAGCAAAATATGTTTGGCAGATTTTTAAATAAAGATTAAAATAATAATTGCATCCATATTATAGGAAGAGATCACGTGACCCACTTCAAAATAAAATATGGCATCCACCTTGTGTCAAAATCGTTGATGTTTAAAGTTCTTTTTAATTTATATTGAGTGTTGCATCCGTCCTAGAACCGCTTTAGTTTTGATTTTTTCTGTGCATCTATATACTGCAACAACGCAACTACAATATATTGCTCATTTTAAATGATCACCAAACTTTGATTATTTCTACAACGAATCACAATTTTCAGATATGGAGAATGAAAACAAGCTGGAGGTTGACTTGTATACGAATTGCTGAAATTCTTTAACGCAAAATTATTTAGCTCTGGAGTCTGCAATATAGCTGATATGAATGAAACATTAATTGATTTTACATAGGGAAGTAGACGATTCTATAGTATTGCTTTTATCGATGAAATTGTATGGAGTTAGAAAGTACTTTTGCGTCAATGGTTTTAAGTTTTTAAGTAAAATAAATTATTGTAGTATTGTGATAATTTTAAAAATATCGCCGCTGAATGAAAGGAGTGGAAAAAGTTTATGAACGTAATATTCACTGCTTTTGTATAGAGAGCCAGGCAATTTATATTTTGATGACGTTAATTGAATAAAGTTCATTTGTTTTCGAGGAAGTTTTCAAATATAATAAATTATTATAGTATTGTGATAATTTTTAAAATATCACCGCTGAATGTATCGCATATTAGATATGTTTAAATAAAATTACATTTCAGTTGGAAAGTGTTTCATAATCAACCCTTTATGCATGATTGAACTTTCTTGTTTTAATATAGCGAAATATAGCTCCTAGAGACTTTTTCTTGGAAAATATTTGCTTGAAAACGTTTGCATGGAAAATATCTGAGAATAACTTTCAAGAGTTCTAATGGATAACAAAATTTGCAGAGTCCACTGCGATGATAAGAGCTTGCAATTCTGTCCCAGTAGCTCAATGGTAGAGCATCCCCTGACTAGTACGAATATCAGTAGTTTGATTCCCGGTTGAAGCAGCAAGTATCTTTACAATGACACTCTAACGAATTGACCCTGTAAGTTAGTGCAAAGATATCGGGGGTCTGAAAGTCACCCTACTACGACTAGCACGGATTCAGTGGACTCTGGGATACAGAGCTCCGATTTCAAAACCGTAGGATGACAACCACACAGGAATCTTACCTGGATGATAAAAACAGCATAAGGAGGCTAACCTGGGGTAAAAATGGCAGGAGGTCGTCAGTCAGATTGTCAGTTGCACGTCAATCTGACATTATAGGGTGCAGAATGCACTTCGACGATAAGAGCTTGCAATTCTATAGCAGTAGCTCAAAGGTGGAGCATCGGCTGGCCAGTACGAACATACCTAGTTCGACTCCCAACTGTGATTGTAACGTTCCTTACTAGCTGTTTAACATGATTAATGGAATTTCAATGAATATACACGTGAGATATTTGTATGAATGAATATTCATTACGTTCATGTGACAGAAATGACATTTAGGTTTGCTTATGTGACGCAGGGAAAAGTAAACTATCACGGAGAAATCAAGTATGAACAATGCATAACTCTCTTTATACGGTAAGAGTAGATATTGTGCGTTTTTATGTTTTCTGTCATAATAATAATAATAATTTCATGCATCTCAGAAATGATATGCAATGAATATATTCTTCAAAATTGAATAATGGAATTGCTTATATTTTCTCTTATCTACTTTTAACAAAGTTCCGAAATTCCAAATTGGTTTGGAACAAAATTCTATATAGTGTTCTTCAACTGACGATGCTATCGCCGTCTGTTGGACAAAAAGGGCAGCTTTTCAGATAACATCGTAATGCCACCGATTCTCATGGGCAAGCAGGGACACACGTATGAGCTATGACTGTGAATATGAATTTGTGAACTGGATACTAAATGAAATCAAATTTTAGAATCTTGCTCATAGCAAAGCAATAGCGCCACTGGATCAGGTCTGCTATTATCAAAATGCAGCAACAATAAACTGTCGTTAACTACGGTAACATGGAAATACACTCTAAGACAAAAAAATCGAAGCACCCCGCAAAATTATTCGATTGTAATGAAACTTTACATGCAAACACCTTTCGATCGAATATGCAAATGATCAAAAATGCGCAGCCAATGAATAAATAGTCGGAACTACAGCGCATTGAAACGGAGCACTATGGTGGTGTATATAAGGAGCGAACTTCTTTTTCAGGAACAAAACGTGCAGTGGATTTTGATTGCGTTTACGTACCTTTAATGTAACAATGCCTTGCCGGCGAATTCGCGGCCACTACGAGCATGTGAAGGAGTTTGAAAGAGGGCGTGCGGTCGGACTGCATGAGGCTGGATGGGCACACCGTCAAATCGCTCGGCATTTGGGTAGGACAGATGCAACAGATAGACGATGTTGGTAGGAATGGGTCAGGAATGGCAGATTTCAGCGGCAGGTGGGCAGCGGGCGGTTTAGAGCGATGACACAACGGGAAAATAGAGCGATTGCTGGAGCAGCTGTGACAGTACGAGTATCGTCGTTATCAAGCATCCAACGGGTGATAAACACGGAAGTGACTACCTGGACGATTAATAGAAGACTACGGAAGCGGAATCTAAACTCACATTGCCCATTACGACGCCTACCACTGACCAGTATGCACCGTCAACAGCGATTGCAATGGTGCTGGGCCCAATACACGTGGAATTGTTCGGATTGGGAACGAATTGTCTTCAGTGATGAGTCCCGTTTCGAACTGAGTCCCGACGACCAGAGCAGACGTGTCTGAAGACAGTCCGGACATGGTTAGGATCCTGCTCTTTCTATCACACGCCACCCGGCCCGACAACAGGGAGTTATGGTCTGGGGGTGCCATTTCGTTCGATAGCCGGACCCGTTTGATAGTCCTCCGCGGCACCATCACAGACAGCACAGCGGTACGTTGCCGACATTCTAAGACCCGTTGTATTGCCATTCCTGTCGCGACAGTTCGGCCAACTTTTCAGCCAGATAATACCAGGCCACACACGGCATGCCTCTGTATTGATTGTCTGCGTGCTTACGGCACTCTTCCTTGGCTAGCCAGTTCCCCAGATCTCTCGCCTATTGAGTACATTTGAGCTGAGACAGGCTATCGCCTGCGATCATCCCAGAATGTAGACGAATTAGCTCGTCAATTGAAGGCCATTTGGAATGACATCCCTCAGAATACCATCGGGCAACTTTATGCATCAATACCACGTCGGGTAACAGTTTGTATCAAGGCTAAAGGTGGACCAACGCCATATTGACGTGCTCACTGTGTAGATCTTTACTGTAATAAATAATCCAATTATTCTGAAATTCTAATCATTTCTTTTTCTGTACATCCACATTACATGTACTAAAATTTGTCTCATTTGGATACTTCTTTCTTGGTGCGTCGATTTTTTTTTGTTTTAGAGTTTCAAAATATCGTCATTAGCGTGGTTTGTCTGATTTGTACTGTTAACATAGATGCTGTTACTTTGCAAATACTTGCAGTGCAATCAACGGCAGTCAACTGCATTCGCTAAATAAGTCATAGATGGCAGCAGCATTAACTGTAGGAGAGCTCTGATAAAAAAGAAATGAGACTTTTGTTCTGTCGTATCACTGGGAATATGATTTCAACCGTTCGATCGTATGATTCAGAAATATTTTAGGATTACAAAATGAAACTGCTTTAACCTAATATTACTTTTATTTTGTATATTTTAAAATAAAAAAATTCTCAATTTCCCGTTTTATTTTAAAATTATGGCTATTCTTAATGCAGTTTATATTAAAATTGTACGGTTAGTTTTAGATATTTATGGAGCTTAATTAAAATTTATTTTACCATACATTTTAGCAGAAAGAAAGAAAATATTTAATTGCTTGTTGTAGGCATTAAAATTGCTATAGTAAAAGAAATAAAGAATAAGTTTTTCTGTAATCATATGTATGTGGATAAAAGGAAAGGACAATAGGAGAGTAAAGACTTTTTTGAGTTTTTTCTCCCTTTCTGTAATATAATTAATGGATTCATAAACAACTTGTTATATATCCCTTTAAATAATTGCAAAGATAGACGTGTACTTTGCTTTACACGCAAGGGTTATGCCTCTATAAGAAATTATACAAATTGAAAATATAGACAATTGTGTTGAATTATGGAAATTTAGCATTATTTAGAAAGTATCTTCAAGATTCAACTGTGAGTAGTCTGGACATGTATCAATTGTGTATATGGCCGTGTGGCTCTATACACAATTGATACTATATGGCCACTCCCATATTTGTCCACTCCCACATTTAGCATTTGGAACTTGATTGAACTTGGTATTGAAATTGTGTTTATTTGCAATTAATATAAACAAGAAAGATAAATCAGGAAATTGTTTTTATTTGCAATAAATATAAACAAGAAAGATCAGGCTTCGTTGCAGAAATAATCTAATTTGGATGATTATTTAAACTCAAAAATATTGTAATTGCGTTGTTTCAGTATGTAGATGCACATAATTTAAGCAAAAATATACACAATTTCAATATATATCCCGGACGGTTTTAGGACGGATACAACACTCAATATGAATTAAAAAGAACTTTAAAAATCACGATTTTGAGACAAGATAGATGCCATATTTCATTTTGAAGTGGGTCACGTGATATCTTTATAAAATGGTCACGTGATCGTTTCATATAAGAGGTGTAATTATTATTTTAATTTTTATTTAAAAAAACTACTGAATATATTTTGCTGAATTTTTTTTGATATATTTTATGGGATAATTTGAATATTACCTAAAATTTTCGAAGCAATTTGTGAATTTTAAATCCGCTTAAAAAATGTTTGAAATATTAGGTCCCATAGGGTTCAATGTATTTCATTTTTTCAACCCGGGTTCAATCCAAAACTTATTGGGTGATATTATTAATTTATATTCCCATAGGTCCCACAGACCGTCTGAACAACATACTAAAGTTTCATTTTGATAAAGTCATTTTTCGGCAGTTATCATGCTAACGGACAGACAGACACACAGACAGACAGAATGAACAAAGTTATAAACACTTTTCAACTTTGTTGTAAAGAGTTATAAAGGGATAAGTTTATAAATAATTTCAATGCAAGTCACAATTTCCGCAGCTGCTGAACTGAAAAAGGAAAAATTTAGAAATTGAAATTACTAGGTAATTTTTTTCAACTGCAGCCATTTGGACAGTTCTTTGTTAAATCCAAACAGGGTAGCATTATTCTATTGTTATTCTATTCTTTATAGAGTATGAGATTACGAAAAATTGAAAATGAAATATTTTTTTCCCTCCGTTACAATGTACCAATAATATCTTAAAAGTATATTTTATAAAATTTATGATTTCGTTGCATCATTCATCAACGATTCGTCAATGATTCTATAAACACCGTATCTAGAAAGCTGCTTCTGAATGCAGCGAATTAAGAAAAGGTACAAGAGGCAACCGTGGACAGTCATCTTTAGAACGCGATGATTGGCTATTCGAAAATGTGTTGCACAGAATAAAAACCAAATGTGCAGGTTGTCAAAATTTGACTAATTTAGAGTAGTTTACTGCTACCTCGTTATTTTGTAAATACTTTTAAATAGTATATATACTGCCTATGTTATAGCTCCATACTTCTACTGTCCAGTTGCATCGCAGACCGCATCTGGACTGTGAAATAATTTTTTAACCCGTGTTTTTAAATAAAATATTTTAAACAAATTTATTTTAATTTCTTCACTTCTGTTTTAAGAGATGTAATATTTTAGAATTCTGAAAATGTGATGCGCGAAATAAGTGTGCGAAAGATAATAAAAATTCTTAGCAGTTCTGTTGAAAATGAACTGCACAAAACAATGGCACTTGCCACCGCGACTTTTTCAAATATTTCTTGTATTACACGGGAATAGCTAAATGATAAAAACACAGCAAAAACTAACAAACATATTTACCATATTTTCAATGATTTTAACCATTCGCAACAATACTCCAGCACTGCACTTTTAAAAATACGTTTAATTACATATTAACTGTAATTTTTAATAATATATTTTGTGAACTACTAGGTAAACCTAATAACAAGAAAGATCAACGGAAATTATCTTCGATTTTATTTGTGATAATTACAAATCCAATCACAGAGGCAATTTCATTCTGAGTTAGAATCTTCCACAGCTTATAAATGAGTCATAATGAATTCTGTTCTCTGTAATTATATCTGCAATTTTAAGTACATTAGTAGAATGGATATTGAAATATTATAATTGCAGTGCAATTGGGAAACATTTTGAGATAATATTTATTGGTTGGAAAAGCATATTATGTTCCTAAATTTTGTCTAAAAATCAATGGAGCGTGTAATTTGGAAGCCACGTTTAAAAAGCTGTGTTATTTGAATTTTGAATTGCGGTTTATTTATGAATCGGGAATCATTTTCAGAAGAAGAAAGCAGTTGATTTCGATTTGAATACTAAGCAGTTCTACATCCGAGGTATTTTGTCAATTTTAATTATTTAAAAACTATTCCGATAACATGATTTTTGTTGATTTCAATTGAAGAACAACTTTATATCATTTATAAACAGTCTGTGATGGTACTTTTTAAACGATATCCCTTTCGCGACGAATGGCACGCCCAGGTGCCAGATGCGAACATGCATTCAAGGACGAACGGCACTCATTCGGGCCAGAGGAAATTTTACCGCAAGCGGATAGTGGCACGCATAAGTGCCAGTACGCAGAACGTTTTAATTTGTGAACTAGATGGCGTTACTTGTCCATGGAACTAACTTCAATGCATTTGCAGAGGCATGACCTTGGCAGAAGAGGATCGAATGAATTATTTCTCCATTTGGAGCGGTGAAAATCATTTTGTAACATAAACAAACAGAGCAATTCTCGTAGCATCAACAATTTTATAATTGAGTTTCGGTTTTTATTTTTATTTCACCGTTATGATTTCGTTGGTGAATCATAGGAATATAAGAGAGTATTTTTTTTTTGTTTGGGTTTTAGAGGCAGTGAAATTATTCGTTTATTTCGGATAAAAGAATGGGAGCAACTAACGAGTATTTTGTATTCAGATTTGTATGAAAATTATACATCAAATAGAACATAAATATTTCTTTTATTCCTGTGAAAAGTAGATTTCTGTGTTGAATACGTGATTTTCAGTGAATTTTTTTCGAGAGTTAGGCTTAGCGCAAAAAATGCTCCGTCCTTTTCGACCAGTTCGGAAGCGAAGCGCGTCGTCCTTTGGGCCGCGACAGCTCCGGAATGCCGCCGTCCCGAAAGGGATATACAACATAGAAAAAGAAATCACCATAAGTAATAAAAATGGTGACACGTCCGAGAATAAATAACTTAAATTAAATTCCTATGCATGTAAGTGTTGTTTATTGTATCATTTCTGAGTATGATAGAAATTCACAAATAACTATAGTGCCGAATAAATGCCGTCGTCAACAGTTTTATTGTCGATTCCAACCCATAAGATAGTGCTCTCTACACCTTTATGATTGAATTTTTTCACCTATCTTGCGCTGCTGCTTTGCTGACTTTGTTATCTTATGGGGCTCTTTTTAAGCTCTCCGCCAGGGGTACTGCAATTACACTTATTCATGATGCCATGGCCATTTTGCAAAAGATAGAACTAAAGTGTGTGCAGTCATGAACATTTCCTTACAGAGTTATTAGGGTGCTAGGAACCATGTATAAAGTATTGAAAGTAAATAAAAACATTCGTCTGCACCAGGGATTTTCAAACTTTTCATAAATACGTACCACTAAAACTAAAATTAAATAAATTCAGTACCATCCATAAAAAGATGTCTTGATTACAAATTTAAAGTCCAGATTATATATTTAGATAAGTTATTTTCACATATTTTTATTCCGTTTGTAATAAGAAATTCGTCAAAAATAAAAAAATAATATTAGCAAATACGATTAACAATATGACTAACAAACAATATGATTATTGATTTTTAAAGACTCATGTTATAAATTGATTGACTCATTAATAATTGGACTAATGTTACAAATTATCCGCACACCACCTAGCATACCACTGGTTAAGAGCCACTGGTCTACATTTATATATTTGAAAATCGTGTGTCTTCTGTTTATTTATCTTAAACCTTAAATCTTTCCTATTTAAAATATTCAGTTACAATAAAAATATACAGTTTTCTTTTATTTATATCCATATCCTTTTTCCTATAAATTTGGTCTCATAGGATTATAAAGAGATTGAAGCGCGCACAGCATAGAATACAAGATTTAGGACAAGGATAAAAAAATTCCACTTTTTGGCGATAGTCTGTTTGTTAGAGTCCCCATTGTATACCATAATCAACATCAAAACCTCGTTTCTTCGCCTTGGATGGTGCAAAGAAAAACTGCTTATGCTAATGTATTCGAACGATAAAAAGGGACCTGCTGAATTGAAATGGAATATGCAAAGTTACTTACTTATTTTCGTCACGTAATAATAAAATAAATACACCACATTTTTATAAATCAAACGAAATCGTCAAACAGTAGTATTTATATATATATATTTTTACTTTCCCTACAATACAAGGTAAGGTATAAGAAAAATGTGAGATTTTTGTTGAAAATCGGAACTCGAATTTCCGACGAATCTACACGTTTCGAGCACTCTAAAACACGAAGAACTAGTTTTAGCGTGGAGTCTTTCAGTATGTTTGTGTGTCTGTCTGTTCAATGCATTTATACACTCTGGCTCAAGCACCAATTGACCAAAACTAGTTATGTTTTATGAATTTAGTAGATATGTCATTTGTGGGTTACCCTGGTGCTGTTTAGAGTTTTGTATGATTAGAAAATAAATAAATAAAATAATAATCTGCTTTTTTTTGTTGAAAAATGGTCCACAAAAATCGTCAAAATCTAAATTAAAAACTACATATGATCAAGGGTATATATCAATTAAATGCTTGTTTCCCACATAACATTTGACGACGAAAATAATTAGACCAAGTCCATAACTTTAAGACTAACCATTTTCTAGACATTTCAGTTTTTTCACCCTTTTTCACCATCATCTTTGCAAATGCGAACCCCTTTACTTTTGGAAATGCGATATTAATTTTTTACATGCACCGTAATTGGTTACTTGGTAACGGAGATGAACAACAGATGCTGCTCTGCAGATGCTTGAGCCATCAAAGAACTGGAGAATTTATCTGCCATTGGATGACAATAAAGCTGAACTAGCAAAACTGTTTCCTAATGGATTGGGTTTCCAGGCATCAGATACAACTGAAATTATCGTTGCCGAAGGGTTCAGGGAGGAACTTCAGGAGGAGGTCAGATTCTACCACAGGACAACTAATTTAAATGCGTTGAAATCAACATACGAAGAAACTGACATAAGGCTGGTATTGAATGCTTTGCAGAGTCAGTTTTGGACAATATTTATGTTATTGCGGGACACTGATTTCCTGCTGCTTTTGATTTTGCACTTTAAACATACGCTATATGAACACCTTTGGATGATATCAGATACATCAAAGGGACGGCGCTTTTTACCAATTGATGCTGTTTTCGACATTTTACCAAGAGGGCTGTTCACAACACTGCCGTCATTTTAACTGGGTGTGGCACCTAACCTACCTGTGCATATAGAGATAGGATGGAAACGTGTTGATTTAGGACTTGAGCCTAATGTCACAGGACTTGAGCCTTTGATGTCACTGAGTATAATCCTTGAAAGTTAGCTCGAGATGATTTCTTGTGAATGTCAGAAACGATGCGAGAGTCGACGATTCAAATTTCGCAAATCAGTACTGAGGTACATGTCAGCAAACTGAGGTGCACATCACTGAACTGAAGTGTGTGCCTGTAAGCGACAGGATTCAGAGTACGCAGAAATAAGACCAATTGGATGAATGTTATGTATTTTGCCAAAGCAGTACGACATTTTGTGTAAAGTAAAATTTATTACTCTTTGTGATTCATTAATATTATTAAACGTTATGTTACTAATGTTAATTCTCAGTTTTTGTGTCTTTAAATTATTAAATGAACCTATCGGATGAACCTATCGGTTAATGAACCTATCGGATTTAATATCCGTTTTAATATGTTTAGACTATATGGATATGTGATCGAAGTCAAGTATATTAATTTTGGGGTGAAAGTTGCATTGTGAATGTGAAATTGTTGTATGTATTTATTAAATATAGAAAGGCTTGCTCAATGACAGTGACCAAACGTGGCAATTTCATTTTCTAATTAAAATATCGTTGTAAACCGAGTTAATCGAATTCAGCATACCTTAATTATGTTAACAAAATTCGGTTTCAGACATTTACACCAAAATACACCACAAACTTTATATAAGGCCTTTTTCAGAAAAACCGTCTAGTCTAAAATGAGCAAAACGATATCTAGTTGACCGTAACCATTTTTTGGATTTCTCTCTTTTCCCGTCAACATTATTTATCCCTTCCTTCCATCATTTGTTCCAAAGTTGTCCGCTGTGCCAATACCCGTTACATCTTCTACTTCAGATTGTGAGATCTAATTTTTAGCCAGCGCTGCAAAGTCTTAGATAAAAGTTTAGTATACATTTAAGTCCGATTGATTGCTTTTTGAAATAAGGAGACAAACTGGTGAAATTTTTGAGATCTAACAGGGGAAATAACTTACACGGGATTTAATCTTCGGCAAACTTTAATAAAGTAGATCAGTTTTGAAGAAATTTCTTTGAGTAAGAGGAAGGAGTATAATTTATTTTCTGTGCACGATAGACCGACACAATCCCTGAAAAGAAAGGTGCTGAAAACATACAAAGTCCTTAACATGCATATAGTCCTTAATAATATGACATGACACTGTATTTGCACTTTTAATTCAATTTTCGTTTTCATTTTGTAGATGGATGAATTTTCAAAGCGTCGTAGCAAAAATGCTCAAAATTAAAATATCTCAAAAACGGCTAGCCCTAGAGTAATGGGGTGGGTCTTATTCTCGTTAAAAGTCATCTCTAAAAATTAAGTATAAAATAAGTATTTAATCGACACATTTGAATATACGTAGTCTCTTATTTTAGATTTTGACGATTTTTGTGGACAATTTTGCGAAAAAAGGCAGGTTATTTTTTTCCAGAATCGTACTAAAATCTAATCTGCATAAGGGTAACCCAGAAACCCAGAAGTAACTTGTCTACAAAATGCTATGAAATGTAGTTTAGAAATTAGTTTTTGAATTAGAGTGAATATATGCATTGGGCAGAAAGACACACACACACACACACACATACAGTCGTCCCCTTCCCGGTCGTCCATCTTGTTGCTCCAAGTCCTCTGGACGAGCCGGACGGCCTGGGGATTTCACATACAGTCGTCCCGTTAAATATAGGTTTTTAGGGTTCGAGAGTGCTCGAAACGTGTAGATTCGTCGAAAATTCGAGGTGCAATTTTCGACATGATTCCAATACATGCAGTTGCCACTTTGATTCAGGGTTCGATTCACGGTTGGGTCAGCAAGGTTTTTTACAATGGCGCCCGAACAAATCAACCCTGTGGGTCAGTGCAGAGATGTCGAAGGTCTGAAAGTGACCCAAGTACGATTAGTACGGATTCAGTGGACTCTGGAAGATTGAGATCCGATTTCAAAATTGAGAGGATAACCACCACGCAGGATATTAACCAGGGAAAAATAGTAGTAGCAGGAGGATAACCTGCTGTAAAAATAGCAGGAAAATAACCTGCTGTAAAAATAGCAGGAGGATAACCTGCTGTAAAAATAGCAGGAGGATAACATGCTGTAAAAATAGCAGGAGGATAACCTGCTGTAAAAATAACAGGAGGATAACCTGCTGTAAAAATAGCAGGAGGATAACCTGCTGTAAAAATAGCAGGAGGATAACCTGCTGTAAAAATAGCAGGAGGGTAACCCGCTGTAAAAATAGCAGGAGGGTAACCCGCTGTAAAAATAGCAGGAGGATAACCTGCTGTAAAAATAGCAGGAGGATAACCTGCTGTAAAAATAGCAGGAGGATAACCTGCTGTAAAAATAGCAGGAGGATAACCTGCTGTAAAAATAGCAGGAGGATAACCTGCTGTAAAAATAGCAGGAGGATAACCTGCTGTAAAAATAGCAGGAGGATAACCTGCTGTAAAAATAGCAGGAGGTGGTCAGTTAGATTGTCACTTGCCCACCAATTTGACATTAGAGGGCGGATAATGCAAAGTCCACTTCGACGATAAGAGCTTGTAGTCGGTTGGCCAGTTCGAAGATCCAGGGATCGATTCCCGGTTGGAGCAGCAAGTTCCTTTACATACTTTTCCTATACATTACCATGTATTGTAGGGAAAGTAATAATATTATTAGCTATAGATGATAAACAACATTACTCCTTTCACATATTTCGTATGAGAAAGGATTAATTCGTGTTATGGATGAATGAGGTACAAAGGTACTTAAGTTTGAGAAGATTCACTTGTTTATTGTTTTAATTATTTTAATTAGATACTTCGTACACATGACATACATGAAACAATGATGCAAAGGATTTTTAGATTTCGCTCGAGACCTGGTGATTGCAGGCGATAAAGCGATGATGGTGCTGCTGCGCGTCGCTGGCGGCGTTCTCGTTCCTGCTTTTTCATAGTATGTTTCGTCTTTTAAACACTTTACAACATAGTTAAAAAGTGCTTATAACTTTCTTTATTCATTCTGTTTGTCTGTCTGTCCATTTGCACGATAACTGCCGTAAAACTGACTTTATCAAAACGAAATTTTAGTATGTTCTTGAGACGGTGTGTGGGATATGGGGATGTAAATGAATAATATCATCATTGAAAAAATGAAATAAATTGAACCCTGTGACACCGAATTTTTCAAACATTTTTAAGCGAATTTAAAATTCGCAAATTGCTTTGAAAGTTTTAGGAAATATTCAAATTATCCCATAAAAATATGGAAAAAGTTTCAGCAAAATATATTCGGTAGTTTTAAAATAATAATTGCACCCATATTAAAGGAAAAAATCACGTAACCAACTTCAAAATGAAATATGGCATCCATCTTTTCTTCCCAGAGTGAAAATCGTGATTTTTAAGTTCTTTTAAATTTATATTTAGTGTTCCATCCTTCCTAAAACCGCTTATTTTTGCGTATTTACTGTGCATCTATATTCTGCGCCAACGCAGGGAAAACATTTCTTTTAGCAAATGTATAATTTACACGTTTAGAAGTATAATAATCATCCCATAATTCATTCCAGATTGCGCTGAATTCACAATAAACTAGCTTCAAACAGTCACTGAAACACATTTGCCAACGCTTTATTCAAATCGTAAACCATTGTATCTATTGCATTAACGTTTTAAAACATTCAAAATATGGAAGATGTCTATATATATATATATATATTAAATCTCACAAACAGTATCATAAATATTTGAAGATCGGCAAAATTGCTAAGTGGTTGAGATCGCTAAATGAATAAGATTGCTTAGTCAATAAGATTGCTAAGTGGTATATCACTAGGTTGCATACTCACCGATGAATTTTTTATTAAAAGAATTGTAACAAAGCCTGATAACTGGAATTTTTCGGTATTTAGATGCGACCCCTCCTCCTGTGATAAACAGGAGTCCAATGCCTAGTCTTGCATATGATTGTCGTTCACTATGA